>JAMGYR010000014.1:0-459115 GCA_025531575.1 Pichia sp. PH4023 | reverse complement strand
CCGACCTGTCTAACTATACTTCCGGCCCAGGAAACGTCTGAACGTCCTCTTCTCAACTACAGTCCAGTACAAGGATTATCGATATCTGCAAATTTTGAACTTTCATCAATATACTCAAAAACTGCACCTCTTTCAAGTGCTTATAAAGATCAAAAACAGGCACACCAGCATCATTTATTCGAGCCTTGCGATTGAACAGCAGATCATGCAATTACTACTGGCTAGAATACCTCTTACTACTTCTGGCTTATCAAATTATACCACAGCTGGTCCACACAGCGCCTAAAAGTCTTTTCTTCAAACACAGTTCAGTGAACTGGCCGATCTAAGATTTCCCTCAAATTACTCAAACAACTGCCAACCGTCCTGCCAGTGCTTATTGAAAAATTGAGCTCACTTTACTTTCCCGTAAATGCATTGAAACATAATCCAATTACCTCATACCCTTCAAGTACTGAACTGTTTAAACACATCTCATACTTCAAGAAATCTCTGAACGTCTTATCCTCAGCTACAGTATGGTACAATTATTTCAATATATTGCTCCTTTGAATTCTCGTCAGCTTATATGAACTACGGCAAACATTTCTATCAGTAACATGCCGAAAAGATTGATATTGAACAGGATAACGTTGATTTTTAGCAAAATATAATTAAATAAAACACGTACATAAGTTGAATCTACTAATGTTATTGCCAATGGTTGTGTTCAATGCTTCAACAGATCAAGGCCGTAGACTGTTAGAAACTTTCAAGACAATTCTTGTCATCCCCTGGTTCCCGCGTCAGTAGTCCAGCATGATCATAACAACAGACAGTCACCTGGCTGCCACCACACAGTCACTGCTGTCTCCTGTATATCCCCAATGTTCCAGGAGGGGTTGGTCTATCCAAATGAGCCTTCTGATCCAACAGACAGACAGCCCTGGCTTCACAGCTCTGCCGTTGTCAGGAACACTCTCGGAATGCTAGCGAGAATTTTCATATTAGTAGATATCTGTTTTCAAATAGTTTAGACAACTAACTGAAGAAATAATTTTAATTATTCTTAAAACCTTGGTATATTTCATATAAAAAAATAATATGGAGCGCTTTCTTATATTTGCACCACTAAATAATCTTTACGAGGATGCCCAATTCTGACTGTATAGCTTATGTGTAAGACTTGCCCCGGCCAAATGTCCAGTCAGTATAGCATAGCCAAGGAACGCATCATGGTTGTAGGATCCCCTGCAGCATAAACACCAGAAATCTTACTCATTTGCGATTGTTTATCGAACTTAATAAAACTCATCCCATCAAGTTCTACTCCATTTAGTAACCAAATCTTTCATATTGATAACTGAATTTGGTACGTAATGTAAAACATCTAACTCAATTTTGTCACAATTCAGTAGTATGACCGACTTAATTTGAGTTTCATCACCCACAATTTCAGCAATTGATGAATGGGAAACCGTTTTAATTTCTCTCTTTTTGAGTTCGTCGTCCTCATTAATGTGATCGATTGCAGTTTTGCTTCCAAAAACCGTGAGATTTTTGTTCCAATTGTATACTATAGGTACCATTAGTTTCAAGAACATTTCGTTGTTGACATATAATCCTGCTTTTTTTCCTGCATATTCAAAACCATGGCAATATCCACAGGTGAAGATAGAATTACCCCAAAATTGAGCTAGATTCTTGATATTTGAAGATTCAATATTATCGTTCATACCTGTTGCAATTATAATATTTTTGGCATTTAATAAGTTGGTGCTTGCTTTAATTTGGACTGTAAACATTCCTTCATCATCCGGCTTAATTATCGATACCACTTCTTCATCGATGAAGCTTGCGGTTGAATTTTTCAACCTATTCTCTTGCCGTTTTCTTAATACTTAATGGGCTTTCGTTGTCATGTGTTAAAAAATTATGAGATTCTTTAGCATATATATTGCAAGGCTTACCGGTGTCGATACAGACAGCTGAAGCAAATGCTCTAGCAACTGCAAGAGTTGCAGATAAACTTGAAGCACTCCCTCCGACAACGATTGCGTCATACTGAAAAGCTTTCATTTTTTTTGTTACAGTAGATAGGAAATATATTATACATCAGGATAGAGGGGTACTGCAAATTAATTAATTCAGATAACCACAATTTGGGTTGTTTAAATAGTTTTTTTTCAGGTACAGCATGTCACCGATTTGCAACTTCAAAAGTTGCTCGTTGTCATCTGCACCATAACCTCAGGGTACGTAATTTCCAGTGTAGGCTGAATCTTACTTCGGAGTAGATCCTGCACCACTCGGCGATAAACGTTTGCTTGACCGAGCTGCTCGGCTTCGTTGGTTGTCTTTCAGAGTTGTCGTGAATGTACCAGAAGTATGGAATGTTTTCATCTCTAAAGTGCATACAACAATATACAATTAATTGCTGTGCAGATACAGTGGTATTTCAATATAGCCCGTCTGCTCAACAAGACGGGTGTAGCATTTCGGACGTCAGTGTCCTGTAAAGTCTGGCTTTGATTGTGTGTTGATAACTTCTCTCTTGCATATACTACACAAGTACACTCTATACTTCAACCTTACCAGTGAATAATCACTTGATTGAATTGGCATAAATTGTCATTTATCCTTGTATTACATCAGTTGCATCTAAGTATACTAGTATCACTGACGATGGTATTGCTCAATCTAACAGATCAATTGCTAGACTGTTGTCGCAATAACTTGTAAGACAGCTATTCTGATCCCTTGTTTCCCGCTCTTGCCTTACAGCATCGTCACAACAACAGACAGCCACCTGGCTGCTACATTACAGTCACGGCTGTTGCTACTGTCACTCCGTAATGGTCAGGAAAAACTGTTTATTTGATGAGCCGTCTGATCCAAACAAAGAGACAGCCCCTGCCGCAGCTCTGTTCACGCCAAACGCACTCTCAGGATGGTCGCAGCATGTTCTGTTGTACTGTACACTGTATGTTTTAGTGCGTACTGCTCTGAATGGACTACAATTCTACCAGACCCGAATCCAGGAAGAACACAAATCGACATACCATTAGACAAGAAGAAACTGAAGAAAGGCCCAGAATTTCCTCTCCGGCGACCTCGCCCAATTTTTCCCCATACTCATCGCAAAAGGTGCCTTCTACAGCAGCGCTCTCACAATAGGGGCCTTATGATTTTGACATTTTCCACAAAAGTGTGTTTCGCTAGCAAAACTTTCTCACAAAAGACTCCTTTTGCCTGCTGGAGCGAGGATTCCCATACTAGTAGCTGTGGCTGACTTAATGCCTTAAATTCTTCTTCAATCGTTCTCTTTGCGATGTGCAACCACAATTCTGACTACGTTCTCTAGCTGGGGGCGGAGTACTTTGAAGTCATTTCAGGGCCCCGAGCTGCGATGTAGGAGTGTGTCTGTCTTAATACTTAAGATGTCACTCGATGTGTATAAATATCGCTGTGCTTCCGTCAACTAACAAAGCTCACCAATGTGTCCCTGTTATTCTTAGTTCTTACACCATTCTAATCTTTTCTTTAACACATTTGTTTTATTACTATTCTTGTGCTCACAACAATGCCTAAGGATAAGTTATCTGACACACTAGAAAATACCTATACTAGCGATGTCGCTACCTCGTCAGACGAGAGCTCCACAAGCTCGCTGCATCTTGACGCCAACAAGAAGTCCATCGGTACTCTCAGCGCCATTGGCTTGATCTTCAATAGGATGGTTGGTACTGGTATCTTTGCCACCACCAGTACCATATACGCCACCGCTGGATCTGTTGGTCTCTCGCTCATCCTCTGGTTTGTCGGTTCGCTCATCGCCATGGCCGGTTTGTACGTCTATATGGAGTTCGGCTCACGTATCGTGAAGAACGGTGGAGAAAAAAACTACTTGGAATACGTGTACCGCCATCCAAAGTTTCTTGTCTCCGCCGTGTATGGTGCCTACGTCTTTTTCCTTGGCTGGGCTGCTGGTAACTCCATCGTGTTTGGTGAGTACATTCTTGCCGCTGCCAATGTTGAGCTCACTCGTTGGAACCAAAGAGGCATTGGTGTAGCATGTGTCACCTTTGCTTTCATCATTCATGCTTCAAACGTCAAAGTTGGTGTCTACTTGCAAAATATCCTCGGGGTGTTCAAATTGGTTATTGTTATATTGATATGCATCACCGGCCTCGTTGCTCTTGGAGGTCATATCAAAGGCGCTCCAGGAACTAAGAACTTCCATAATTCATTTGAAAGTGACATAAAGGTAACCGGTTATGGTGTTGTTAATGCTTTGTACAACATAATCTGGTCTTTCGTTGGCTACTCCAACGTAAATTATGCATTAGGTGAGGTCAAAAATCCTGTCAAAACTCTTAGGTACGCAGGTCCAATTGCCGTGGCTTCACTTTCTGTTATCTACATGCTTGCCAATATTGCTTACTTTGCTGTGGTCCCACTTGATGTCTTGGCAGGCAGTGGTCAAATTGTGGCAGCTAATTTTTTTAAGATTGCATTTGGTAATACATCCCAAAGAGCCATATCTGTATTTGTTGCTTTGTCCGCGTTAGGAAACGTGCTTTCAGTGATTTTCTCTCAGGGAAGGATTGTGCAACAGCTCGGAAGAGAAGGCATTCTTCCGTTTTCCAGGTTCTTTGGTACTCAACGGCCGTTCAACACGCCATTAGTGGGTCTCATGCAGCACTGGATTGTTTGTATTGTGACAATATTGGCCCCACCACCAGGAGATGCCTACAACTTCATTATGAACTTGGTTTCTTACCCTTTAAACATTATCAACCTTTTTGTTGGTATCGCCCTAATATACCTCAATATCTACCACGAAAAATACAATTGGTATCCTAAGATCAAAGCCAGCTACCCGGTAATTATCTTCTTTACACTTGCTTCCCTGTACTTGGTCATTGCACCTTATATCCCACCAACCGGTGACCAGTCCGTTTACGAGAGCTTGCCATACTACTTACATTGTGTTGTGGCACTTGGTATCTTTGGTTTTGGTGCTTTGTACTGGTTTGTTTTCTTTTTTGCGATACCAAGGGTCAAAGGGTATATTCTCGACAGTGAGCAGTATCTTGATACTGAAGATGGGTTCTACAAGGTGAGAATTGTGAAGATTTCCAAAACAAATAAAGAATCTTCTGGATAACAAACAAAACTATTAGGCTCCAAAAATCAAGTATATTTTGTTGAAACCGAGCTTTTCTTGAGTTGCTGAAGTCTATTTATTCTTGCTGGAGTATCCATTATTTATGGTATATATTATCTTGTGTTTGTTGCTTACTTTAATTGGTACTTATATAACTTACTTCAAACTAGTACTTCCATACATAAATACAAGAGATAAACCTCTTGGATTTATACACTCATCACGTCGGTTACTCTTTCTACTTTTAGATTAATTTGATGATGTCTTCATAAGGATCTTACTTTATCTGGCAATGCCTTATTCTCATCTTATCTTTTATCAGCAGTCGTATCCAAACAGACAGAAATTCCCCTGGCTGCAGCTCTGTTCACGCCAAACGCACCCTCAAGTTTGTAATTGCATGCAATTGTATCGTAGTCTGTATGTTGTAGTGATGATGCTCTGAATGAACTACAATCTTGGCAGAGCCTAGACTAGGCGGAACACACGACTTACCATTAGGCAAAAAGAGACGGAAAAAGGCCCAGAATTTCCCCACTTCTTCCTCATACTAGTTACAATAGGCTGTTTCGCAAACAAGGTTTTTGACAGGACCTTTTGCCATACTGGAGAGTTTCCATATTAATAGCTACCTCAGACAGTTCTTTACTATTAAACAAAATATTTGACAAATACGACACTTTACATCCTTTTCAAGTAAATGTGCAGGAGAGTACTTTACGATCTAACTTAAGGCGGTTCATTTCTCAGAAATAATGCTTTCAATCTCGGTGAATATTTTCTTTGCCACGCCATTCTCATCAGTTTGGTTTTCTTTGTCCCATTCCTCTAAGTCATCAAGCTTGACCTGTATAACTTTATTACCAATCTCACCATTTTCAAGACAATAAATAATTTCACGGTGAACATAGTTTCCAAGTTTAGGCAAAGCGTACCTCCAAATAGCATAGTATGCACAGCAAAGGATTAATAAGCCAATAGTGACAATTGGGTACACTGCATAGAAAAAAGTCACATCACTACCAATTAATGTTCCTTTTGGCGGAACAAACGCAATAGCGAGAACCATCAGCTCAAACAAAATAAGAACGATAATGCATGGCAATGGTAAAATTTGGCCTTCAGTTCCCAATCCTTTCAATCTTCTTTCTCTCCGAACTTTTAGTAACCCAACTACCAAACATAGGGTAAAGATATAACCCGAATATGAACCCATATCAACAATCAAGTTATAAGCAGATCCAGCAGGTGGAGCGACAATCATGATAAAGTTAACAAGCCATGTAATGAATATCGGACCCAGTGGAGTTCCCAGAGGCTTAATTGAGGTCCAAAACTTTGGAAATGGTAAAACACCCTGTCTACCACATTCTCTTAAGGATCTTGAGTGAGACAAGACTGCTGTAACTAAATGACCAAAAGATGAGATTGCGATCATGGCACCTAATGCCTTGTTTGCAGAATGATTATCGAAAACATTTTTGAATAAAAGAGCAGCAACACTGTTACCAGAATGTTTGATCTCTTCAGGAGAAGCAGCTGCATAGTATGAGGTAAGAACCAAGATGTAAAGTATAAACACGATAACTAGTGCTAATGGTGCAAATAATGAAAAGTTCTTTAATAGTTGCTTTTGGGCCTTTTTCCTATCCTTAATCTTATTACTTGTGTGTTCAGCAACAACACCAAAAGCATAACCATAACCATCGTATGAGAAAGTAACTTTGACAATTGAATTTGCAATATTATTTCCACTGGTGGTAGTTCCTTCCCAAACATTTCTGAAAGATTGATGTGGATCTTTAACTCTTGTGTGTCCTCCAAGAACTACCCAACCAAGAATGACCATAAAAATAAGGAAGACAATCTTAATAAAGCCAATAACATTCTGTAGTCTTAGCGACCATTTTGTACTACCAGCGACACATAAAGCGGAAAATGTTAATGCAGCAACTGCAATACCTCTATAGTACCAAGTCTTACTTTCGATTTCTGCGGCAGCAAGAACGTATTGGCCAAATGCTAGAGCACTACTTGTTGTATATGATAACACGATCGAAACAGCTGCAAAAATAGTTGGAACTAAGAATTTAGGCTTGGGATAAGCTTGCTCTAAATATGCAACTTCGCCCCCATTTCTCCTAGGATAATAACCAGCAAATTCAATATAGAGAAAAACACTGAAAAGAGGGAGGAGGAAACAAGCAAGCCAAAGGACATAAGTAGATCCAATAGATCCCATTGATTTTAGAATTGAACCCGGTGTATTGAAAATACCGGTACCAACAAGTCCTTGAAGGATCAAAACCATGATACTTAGATTACCAATTGAGTAGCCCAGAGGATTATCAGCTTCCTCGGGAGATGCGTCATTTTCTGATTTCAAAACGCCATTCTCATCTCCTTGAACAATATTAGACGAATCACCAACACTCTCCTCTATTGAGTTAGTGTAAGTGCTGATCCCGTCTTCTTTTTGTGGGAAAAAAGTTAATCTTTTCAAAGCAGAAGAATACGTCATGATTCCTCGTTCCCTGGTTTGCAACCCAAGGTTAAATAAAAATCATTCTTACTTCAGAGGGAGTGGTAGTCTACCAGCAAAAAGGACAAACGAATACCCCCTTTTATATAGAGCATTGAACTATTATTATCCAGGTCAATCTTCACAATAATTAATTGACCGCTATCTGGTGCAGGCAAAAATAAAACCACAGTCCTAATCCAAAGGCAGTTACTGTCCATACCAAAGATCTTATTGTGAAATAATAGTCAAGTAATGGCAGGTGGCGGGAGCTTTTGACTCCAAATCGAACACAGGCTCAGGTCGAAGAAAACATAACCGTTGACGGGTTGGAATGCCTACAAAAGCCACAGCCTGCTGTTAAGATGTTCGCATCGCCCAACGCCGGAAGTGAAAATTATAGCCCCGCTTATAAAAAGTTGTGGTTATCAACCTTGATACGGCATTTCCGCTCTAGTCTGTGGAAAGTCGCCTCAGACTAACCATTAGTCTGGCAAAAGCATTGTAAGAAAGTGCCAATCCTTCTAGAAAGGAACAGCAGACCGAGAAAAAAGGGTGTTCCGTCGTTCGAGAACAATTTCCAAATGCCCCACTTTTTATAGAGAGTTATGCCATACTTCTCTTTACAGATAACTCTGTGTTTAGCATTGAAGTATATAAATCGAACCGCGCCTTCACATTCACAGGCTTCTTACAGTTGAACCAGGTTGATATATTGTATGCATTCAAAGACCAGCTGTGTTTGTGTACTGCTTTTATTTACCAGAGGTTAATCTTTCGGCACATTCATCAGTATGTATTTTACAGAATTAATCAGCAATTTTACTCCAAGGTTTTTGTTTCTCTATAGGCGCTTATAATCAGAGTCAATATGTAAACATTCGATTTGGTTTAGTCTCATATCAAGCCAGCTATGGGCTCAGCTTTTACCCAACGTACATAATAAACTTTTTAATTACAAAGTTTATTATGAAAATAAAAATTGTTTTGCATTATAAGTATTGTATTTTGAAGGTCTTTATCTGATTTTTGATGCCCTGTCGGCTGTAGAGTGTCTATCATTTCGGAACTTGATTAAATAATGTTTTACATGTCGGCTGTATGTTTCTAGCAATATATTTAACGGCAGCTTCTAAATTTTGTGATTTGGGGTGAAACCATTTTTATCTCTCGCATTTAGACTTCAAGAGTGTTTTGAAACAGGCATGCTAATCCTTATTTTACCGAGCAAGTCTATTTGAAAAGCATTCGCAAAGGAATTATGCTCATAGTTGACTAAAGTGGTGCAAAAGTTCTGTCGTGCTGCATCATATTTTTTCAAGGGATCGAGTTCGGGAATGGTTTTCGAACTAGTCAACAATGACTGGAAGAGAACCAAACACATCTTCGGCCAAGGGAATTCTCTTAATAGGTTACACGGCAATGAGTCTAATTAAAACTCGTTGAACAATCTAGTTACTTCAAAGTAAATAAAATTGCGTTGTCTTAGACAATACAGAAAGACAATGACAATTGTTAGATATTACGTTTGTATTAAACCAGTCACACGTCATTTAAAATGGCAAAGCCGCAAAAGAATCGCAGTAAATTGAGTTGGATATGTATATCACATTATCTTCCTGTAGCTGTTTTTATTTGGCCAATTCACACCCCCCTAAAAGTTTTCCTCGGGTAACATACCTTGAATCACATAACCTTCAATCAAAAGCTGTGTATTCTGAAGATACATTAAAGGAGGTACCTATTTTACACTTTTGATGACAGATAACGAGAAAAGATAATTATATGAAAGAAAAGGTTTTGAACATTCTGTTCCGGCATCAAGAATTTTGGAAAATGATTGTTTTTAGAGCAAGTGGGTGGCTCAAGTACTAGTTAACATCACCTACAGACAATCTCACTACAGCGCCAATGACATATTAGTTTAGCAAAAATGTAGACCTGTATGTCTGGCATATAATGTGACCGAATAGGCAAACATCAGGCTGCAAACACAAATCCATCTCATATCAATGCCTCTGTGGAAGATGCCTTAGTTTCTCCTAGGGACGCCACCGGATGGGCGATAGTCTTGTTTAAATACTGGCATTCACGAAAGCAGTTCAAAGAAATGGAGTTGATCGTTACGTCACCGATAGCCACATGTTTTACATTTGGACCTGGTAGGTAAAAACGCAAAGCTTCAAGTTTAAAACTTTATTTGTGGCACATAGAAGGAAGGTAAGTGCCAGCTTTAAAATGAATCGGTCGTGCAAACAGATCCAAATGAAACTATGGCTCGTAGTCCACACCTACTGTGGTGGTGTCCCGCAAAAACAGCCAATGACCACCCTTATGTATGCCGAACGATCTTCACCTATCCGTAGGCCCCACAGGTCCTTACCCGGGAATGCCCATTGCAGCAAGACAATAAAATGCCTTGTTTTTTTTCTGCCCGTCTCTGCCCGTCTCTGCATCCTGTCAATGCCTTACTCCTCGTCATCTCTTGTTAAAGCCTTGCGCGGATGTCTGGAAAATTTGCATTAAGAACGACATGTCAACGGTGGTTGGCAGCTTTTTTGACACATTTCACAGCCGGTCGGAGTTGTAATGCCCCAGTCTGCCTCTGTCTGCCAAAAACGAGGAGTGGTTTCTGTTGTGTGAAGCATGCATGACGCTAGTAGGAAAATGTGGCTCCGGTACCGCTCTCTGCCACGTGCGTACCGGAGAGACGCCGACAGTCGTATTCAAAGAGTCTGAAGCTCTTTCTTTTTTCTTCTGAATCATGTAGTTGTGGTAGCTGAGACTTACGACAAGAAAGCCAGACAATACACCAACGCTCTCTTATTACATCTCTATTTAAGGTTAGATATACATACAAAGCTCGTGGCCGACTTCTTCCCTTCCCGGCTTCACTAAACACTTCATTCACATCTTTGGCATCGACCGCTATAGTCTACCTCAAGATTCGGTTCAAAAGTTCTGTTACAATTTCCACAAGCTCAAATGATTTATATGTAAACTTATCCCAGCAAATTCATAAATATCACACAAATTACGCTTAAAAACATGCCAGCGATAGATGACGACTCTAACAAAACCAACAACTCGGTCAACGAGATTTCGAAATTGAAACCAAATGTGCAGCACAGTTCAGATAGTGACGATGACGTGCATTCCACATTTTCTAGAAATAATATTGGAACAGACAAAGTCTTGAACCATATCAAGTCTATCGATGGTGAGAACGTCAATGTCACAGGAGATGTTGATGAAGCAATGGAATATGCCCTTGAGGCAGAGGGTGAGAAAATCGATATTTCCCCTCAAGAACAGAAAAGGTTATTACTAAAGATTGATTTGTTCCTATTACCTTTGATCTGTCTTCTTTACACCATTCAATATATGGACAAGATTTCAATCAGTTATGCTGCTGTTATGGGATTGCGAGATCATTACCATATGCACGGCAACCAGTATTCATGGTGTGGCTCTGCCTTTTATCTAGGCTATTTGATCTTTGAATTTCCGATGAGTCTGGCTTTACAAAGATTCCCTGTCTCTAAATTTGTATCCGCTGTTGTCATTTTGTGGGGTGTCATTATTTGCTTGCATGCTACCCCTTCCAACTACGCCGGTTTCATTACCTTAAGAACGCTCTTAGGAATTTTAGAATCTGCTGTCACTCCAGCTATGGTCATAGTGACAGGGCAATGGTATAAAGCCGAAGAACAATTTTTGAGAACCGCAATCTGGTTCTCCTTCAACGGTGTTGGTGTCATCTTCGGTGGTGCCATTGCTTATGGTCTTGCGATCAGACCGGACTCTTATTCAATGGATGCATGGAAAGTTTTATTTATTGTCATCGGATGTATGACTTTAGCAATAGGAATAGCGTTTGTTTTCCATGTTCCAGACTTACCTGTTAAAGCTTGGTTTTTGAATGACAGGGAAAAAATGCAAGCTGTCCTGAGAATCAAATGCAATCAACAGGGTTTTGGTAATAAGCACTTCAAATTCCATCAGTTCAAGGAAGCCATCTTGGATATCAACACCTGGATCTTCTTTTTCTTTTCTATTGCCTTCCAAGTCCCAAATGGTTCCTTGACAAATTTTGCGTCTATTTTACTTAGTGACACATTTGGCTATTCGGATAACGATTCCATCTTGATGAATATGATTGCTGGTGCTTTAACATTTGCAGGCTGTATTTTCTTATGCTGGCTCCAAAAATTCTTCAAGCATAAACTGGGAATTGCAACTGCTGTTGTCACGTTCAGTTTGATTGCTTCCTGTATGCTTGCTTTCCCAATGCAAAGCCCACACGCAAGATTGGCAGGTTACTACTTGTACAACCTTTGCCCTGTCGGCATGATCTGTTGTCTTTCTTGCTTTACTTCCAACATTGCGGGGCATACCAAGAAAATAACTGTCAATGCTCTTTATTTGGTTGGTTATTCTGTTGGTAATTTAATTGGTCCTCAGACCTTTATCTCATCTCAAGCTCCGCAATATAGAGGAGGTCAAATTGCAATGGTCGTTTGTCTCGCAATCTCCAGTGTCTTAATTGCATGGGTCTACTATAACTATTGGCATGAAAATAAAAGAAGAGAAAAGTTGGAAGCTGAGGGTCTTCTTGAAATGCCTCATATTGAGAACTTTGAATTTGCTGATTTGACGGATAAGGAGAATGTATACTTCAGATATACTCTTTAATCAGTAATTTTCTTTTGTACATAGAATACTATTCTACTGAAAACATGTTTAGTTACTGGACTTTGTACATACTATATTTCAAGAATTGGTTTACTTTATTGACCTTAGCGTGAGAGTTTTCACTTCACACATTGTACGGAAGGTTAGAAATATTCTTTTGAATACTAATTGGACTAGTGGATATTCGGAGAGTAACAGTATAGATGTAGAATTTGGAATCAATTGACAACAATCCGCTTATTCGGTAGGGGGTTAACAGCAATACCGGTTTAAACCTTTTTATTCTGCTAGGTAACAAGGATAGAACGAAATTAACTCAGCGTCAGATCCTAATTAAACAATTATTACACAACAATTGAAGGTATATCCATCTTAACTTCTGAATTAGTTACCTGGATAGTCTCCTAAACATCCACCTGGGGTAAGCTCAAGAGCATAGGATTCGGCAATGTAGTACAAAATGTTGTCAGTGTTGATAACGGCATAGGAAGAGTTGTGTTCAGCATAATCAACAAGCTGGTCCATATCTTCAACATATTCAGCAACAAAACCCTTGCTGATACTTTCAATGTGCAGGAATCTGTGGAAAAGTCCAATTCCAGCAAACTTCTTTGGCTTAACAATGGTTATGTTACCAATCACACACATGTCCTCTAATGGTTTCTTGGAGGTGAAAAACAAATCACAGAGAACTGTTTCTTGAGAAGCATTGACTCTATGGTAACCTGGATAGGTGGTTGGGTGAGAGGCACAAGTACCCTCGATATCATCACATCTATAGAGAACACCATCTTTGTCACCTTGGACAATGTTATCAATGATACCCAAAACAGTAAGTGGGTTACCGTTTTCACCAAACCAGTGCTCGAATGCTTCATCAACACCTTCAGAGACCGTGAGCTCTGGCAACACTGGCAACTGCTAACAAATCTTGGTAATATTTGTTTATCATTTTGACTTGAGTAGCATTACAGTTCTCGATGCTCGGGTGGGTGAAGTCGTCCCAGTTCTATTATACCCGGCAGACCTAGTTCTTTGCTCGACTCTTGGACATGCTCTACTTTTCATAGACTACTTTTCATAGATCTTCAATTTCAGTTTTAGCTAACTCAGTGGCTCTCTCAAAGAGCCATTACAGTAGCCGGTACAAATTTTTCATTCATTCAATAAATCCGAAACAGGAACAGACAATTACCCCAGTTCTTTTGACTGGTCTCGATCTATACAATTACGGACAATTTCTACCTTGATGGTATCTGTTCACCTATTGTTGAGTTTAACGGCTACCTTCACCCCATTCTCAAAGTTAGCCTGACTGCGTCGCAAACGTTAAAGCGTTCGAGAGATTCAGTTCACGTCTGAGGACCAAATACTCATTTGTTGCAGATCCTGCATGTGGCTTTCACGAAAGTTGTGCATCTGGGAGAAGTTGAAAAAACCCTGAAGTGTTATTTTCCCCTCTCCCCCACTACTCGTCCAAACAAGGAAAGAGGACGACGCTGCGAGGGCGCTGCACTCGTTGAGCTTTTTCCCTTTTTTTTCTCTCCTTAAATCTTACGCTCCTGTTTTACCTATGTTCTTCCTCCCTGCACTTACTCAGATCAGCAACCTGCTACAAGATGCCCATCATTGCTAGCTGATGTTAGCTGATGCGTACTACACTCATTTGCAATAGCAAGACTATCAAGGTGCATACTATGAGCACATGTGTGTAACTTGAGTCATATTTTGTTTTACGATTTAGGTTTAATATTCTGTCGTGGGGTCTATCATCTACTATTAACATGATGAATAAAATACATTGAACGCTTGACTACTGATCTAACTGGATGAGAAAGTGTTTTTATCTGATAATAACTTGATAGCCTGACTTCGATATTAATTTTGAACTACTAGTGGTTTTTCTCATGATGGTGCATATCGCGTAGTTGTAACGAACTGTAAGCGTAAATTATGGAAAGCTATAAATTTAAATATATTTACGAGCAATGGTTTCAGTAAACTTTTGTTCAAAGACTACCTCTTTATTTTCAATAGCCTTCCTTTCAACAACGAGATAAAAGTTTTCCTTATCCGATGTGAGAATGGTGTTAGTTTCAAGTTTGATTTTCCAATCATCCTCCTCTCTTCCCATCTCATAAACCCAAGTACTCTTGCTTACAGCAGAAAGTGGATTATTGTTTTGGATTTCCCAGTAATTCTTGTTGCAGTCCCCAAAGTAGAAGCCTGATAATTCATGATTGTTATTGATTTCGGTACAGCCTCCGTCCTGGACATCTGTAATAGACCAGATATCTTTAGCATAGTCGTAATTGACCGTTTTTACACGATCATAAACTCTCTTTCTGTTCAATTCCAAGGTTGGCTCCATAATGGTTGGTGTACCGAATTGAGGAGCAGGCACGGAGTTCGAGTGGTCGAATAAGGGTAGACTTAACTTTCCTGAAAATAATGTCAATGTTGGAGTTTCAGGCGAAGGCCATGCTTGAGGCCAGTCACACGTAGACAAGGCAACACGTAGTTTATGGCCTTTGGCGAGCTTCAAGCCAACAGCGTCAAGATCGACCTTGACTTTAAACTTTTCTCCCACTTTGAGTAGTTCTGGGAACTCGTGCGAGTCCTTATGGGTCAAATTCAATTGCCCCCAAGAAAGTAAGACGTGTTCGCCATCGTCAGGATACAAGTCCACCAAACGAACCGAGACATTCGCCAGTTCTTTATCAGAGGAAAGTTCCAGTTCAATGAAGGGGAGTCCGACGAGTTCGTAATCGGCGGTGAAAACCTCAGAGTCGAAGCACAAACATTTTGAGTCCTCATTCTTCTGATCTCCAGGGAAATCACCCTTGAATCCAAACGGACAATACGTTCCTCGGAACAGGCCATGGGATAGTATTCCGCTGAATTTAACCGGTGGCATTTCGCCCGCTTCAGGAGTTTCCGTCAGTTTCAACCGACCGATGTCTAAGGAGAAGACCCTGTATGACTTTTCCTTTGGTTCATCACAGGAAGCCCAGAATCCGGATCTGTGGACGTATGAGTTTTTGATAGTGGAAGGGTCCTGCACATAAACGGAGAGTCTAGGCAACTTGAAAGTGTTTTTGGTATCTGGATAGAGCCATTTTGTGAACCACTTGGAGGACATCTGCTGGTAGTCGATCTTCGGAGCCGGCTCTGCCATTTCCGGGTACTCGTGGACCCAGGGCCCAACGATGCAGCACGAGTCTGGGTGAGGCAGGTTGTCGGCCATGCGAAAGACCGGGCTGGTGTAGCCGTCCCGGAACCCGCCCACGGCCATGACGGGGATCTGCAGTTTGCTCCAATCCTCGCAAACAGAGCCGTGTTTCCAGTACTCGTCCCGGGTCTGGTGCTCGATCCACTTGGTGACCATTGGCTCGACCTCAAGACGCTCCAGCCAGTTCTGCCTCCACGATTCACCTACCACCCGTGGGTCCTGCGGCCTGGGCTGGTAGGTGACCATTGTGGAGCCCCACCAGATCATGTCGCTGGCAAAGAGACACCCGCCACGGTAGTGCACGTCGTCCGAGTACCGGTCGTCCGTCGACATCAAGGTGATGATTGTCTTCAGGGCCGGGTGTTGCCTTGCTGCCACCTGCAAACCATTGAAGCCACCCCAGGACTTGCCAAACATGCCGATGTTTCCGTTCGACCAGGACTGGTTGCACACCCAGTCGAAGACCTCGAGGGCGTCGTCCTGCTCAAGCTGTAAATACTCGTCCGTCAACACGCCGCTGGAGTTGCACGAGCCTCGCATGTCGACACGCATCGAAACAAACCCCTGTGCAGCGTAATAGGGGTGGCGAATCGAGTCCCGCAACACAGTCACGTCAGTCCGGTACGGGATGTACTCAATCAAGGTGCCGAAGGACCCCGTCCTGTCGTCCACAGCGGCGTCGGGGAACCACGCATGGGCGTGTAGGTACCCGCTGCCGTCCGCCAGCGGAATCCGGATGTTGTGTTTCTTCACAACTCCGAAGGGCATACCCTCGCCGGAGAGCTCCTTTGTGAGCCACTCCGGGTTAGTGTTTCTTACGTTGAACGCCATATTGCCTTTCTTGTGCCTCACAGAGGCCACAAATCTGCCTCGACCGCACTAACTTCAACATCAACCCCACTTCACCTTCACATCAACACCTACTCCTTTGTATTTATCCAAGCCTCCGGCCACATCTGCCGCCGCCTAAGGCCCCTCCTGCTGCCTAAACGGGGTCCTGCACCCGCCAGTTTTTATCAGCTTGGCGTGGTCGGGGATGTTCGGGCGGGCGGGTGTAGCTGTATCGGGCAATCTAATCCTGCGCTGGTGGGCCGATGCGGGCGAAAAAAACGCTGCCGGATCCTTATCGACCTCGGCGCGAGGGCCGTTATCGGGTTGCAGCTGGAACTCCGAGGATAGTAAGAACCGGGACGAAGCTTAGACCACAAGGAAGTAGATAAGCTCTGCGGTCGGTCGAGGTATAAGTAGCTGGTCCTCTGAGGTTCTCTGCTGCATTTGTGAGATGTCGTGGCCTTGGTGTTCTGCTGCAGCATTACCATTGCAGTGATAGCAGTGATAGCAGTTACAATAGCACCACCTACTGCACGATGTCCGAGAACGAGAAAGAAAACTACGACATCAACGTCTCCAATCCGGAGAGCGTCGACAAGGAGTCTGCCAGCGAACTCCTTGAGGAAGGCCTCCCACTGGCCCTGGTAAAGGACCTCACGGCCGTCGAGGACAGCGACGTGGCGTTGCAGCGGAAAATCCACCTTGTGAACAATGCCATCGACGAGATCGGCTTTACGTGGTTCCACGTGCAGCTCTTTTGCATCGCCGGGTTCGGATACTCGGTCGACTCGCAGATGGAGATGGTGCAGTCCGCAGTCAAGACTTACGTCGACTACCAGATGAAGGGTGGCGGGTACCCCGTGGCGACCCAGATCTTCTTCGCCGGGTTGATCACCGGCTCAATTGTATTTGGGTTCGGTGCAGACTTGATTGGGAGAAAGTTGGCCTTCAACTCGTCGTTGCTTCTTTCGTCCATCTTTGGCTTTTTCACAGGAGGCACCTCCAGCTATGCGATGTACAGCATCTTCATGTTTCTCTCCACTGTTGCCGCCGGAGGTAATCTAGCCACCGACGTGGCTGTCTTCCTCGAGTTCCTCCCATCCAAGTACCAGTATCTCAATACTTCAATGGCCGCGTGGTGGGGGGTTGGTCAGACAATCGCCTCCTTGATCTCATGGGCCTTTCTTCCCAACAACTCCTGCTCCGACCCACACAACTGCCCCTCCCGGATGAACAGAGGCTGGAGATACTGCTGGTACACGAACTCCGGAATCGTGCTTGGCGCTGCATTGTTGCGTTTGTTCGTGTTGAGAATGGGTGAGACGCCCAAGTTTCTTGTCTCCACCGGCAGAGACGAAGAGGCCTACGAGGTTATCATGCAGGTTGCCAGAAAGTACAACAGACCTTGCTCGTTGACATTGGAACAGCTCAAAGCTTGCGGTGAAATCGAGCAAACCTACTTTGACTCCCGCAAGGTCACGAGCTTCACTACAGCGCTCAGGGAGATCTGGTACACCACCTGGACCAACATCAAGATCCTCTTCTCAAATAAATTAGTGATCAGATCAACCTGCTTGATAATCACGTCGTGGCTTTTCATTGGTATTTCCTACTCGGTCTTCTACAACTTCTTATACATTTACATTTCAACGCATGGTGGATCCACTGGAAGCAGCCCGTTCATGGTCTATAGAAATGCCACCATTGACAATTTCGTTGGCATTTTCGGCCCAATTCTTGCTGGGGCCATGATCTTGATTCCAAGGGTCGGGAGAAGAGGCACAATGATTTTTGGATCATTATCATGCATGGCGATCTTGTTTGCCTACACAACCTGCAGAACCCCCAGTGCAGATGTCGGCTTTGGATCAGCCACCTACTTTTTCATCAACATTTATTTCTCGTGCTTGTACGCTTACACCCCCGAGGTGTTCCCCACGAGAGCCCGTGCTACCGGTGTTGCAATCTGTTTGGTTGCAGACAGAATAGCAAGTGCATTTTCGCCCGTCATATACTGGTATGGTGCCCAGACTGGATCGAGCGTTCCAATCTGGGTGTGTGGTGCAGTCATTGGATGCTTGTCTATTTTGACTTTCTTCATGCCTTTCGAACCAAGCAAAAAGAGAAGTGTTTAGAGCTTGTTTTTGTTTCGCTTTTAAATTTATTATACCTCTTAATACACTGTTCAATCCAAACTTTGGCAATGTGTCAAATCAAAAAGAAACCTTTTTCTTTTCTCACCCTTTTAACGGCATTTACCCATGAATCACCGGTATTCCATGTGTCGTTCAATATCTTAAGAACATCCCCGGCAGGGAAATTACCGCCAAGGAACTGAATCTGAAACCTGTCGTAGAAAAATCGCCTATGTTCCTCGGTGATAGACTCACATGCTGCAACAAATAATGGTAGAATGGCACAGTTCTCGGCACTGGAAGCCGATTCTATATCGTTCTTGAAAATCTCATAAATCTTCTTCACCATTTTTTGAACTACAGAACTAGTTCTTGGTATTCGATAAATTCTCCTGTAAAGATGAAGAAGTCCCGTAAAATAGAACGCATCGTTAGACGCATTTAAAATACGATCCGATTCCGTAGGATCATTAGGGTCACTAGGTGCCGCCTGGAAATCAGTGTAAGCAGAATTTAGCTCATGCTCCCACTCCAGTGCCAAAGACAAAATGTTTGTCGGTATCGAATTCTTATCCTCTTCGTCCTGTTCTTCTAACATATTCAGTATCGGTATCAGTTTGTCAAATATTTCCAAAAACTTGATGTCAAATCCCAAAAAAAGGTCAATCTTTGATTTCTTCTTCAATTCAACCTTCTCAAAAACTGGGTTTGGCCTATATGGCATTCTGAAATCCTTTGGTGAGATCGCCATCATCATTCCAATGACCTCGAGGTATCCTATCCAAGTAAGAAGAAAGTAAGAAAACGAGTTATCTTCTTCAGTTAACTTATACTTTCCGTTTGGGAGTTTACTCACTTTCTGGTCGTGCTCAATAAATCGTTCAAAGCTCTTCCTGCATAAATCTATCGTTTCCTTGTACTTATCGGTATCATCCCCAGAAAAGATTTTCTGAGTACACATGAGCAAAGCAGTAACGCACACGACTTCACATTTGATTTCCATCGGAGTAGCATTGAGGGAAGAAACAAGCCTAAATATACCTCTTGATATCAACAATTCTACAAGATGTGGAGTGAAATTTTCATCCGTTAACACCATGCTCCTATGGGTCAAAGAATATGCAACCAATAAATCAAGAAGACATCCGTTTTCTTCTGCATATTGGGGGATTAGTTTATGAAATGGGTTCGATCTGTACATTTGAGGAGTGGCAGCCACGATGAAATGTGCAGTAAAGTATTTGTAAAAATTGAAGGCATCTTTATAGTATGGATGGTCTAAAAGATGTTCAGGAAGTGGCAAGAGTGGGATCTTACTTTCCGGTATGAACGATGCCATCCAATATGGTAATGAACTGCTGGCAGAGTTCGCATGGGCACTCGGATCCAATGAACTATTACTCGGTACAACAGCTGAACCCGAGCTTTCAAGAACAAATGATTCTGAAGTAGTGGTAGACGTAGGTTCGCCTCGAAATGCATCCGATCCATGTTCATTATGGTTTACAGGAGTTGTGGATTTGATCAAGGCCATACGCTGGGGTCTTTTTTCATCATTTTGCATCAATTCATAATCCTTTATCCGGACTTTTTTCTTGTTTTCTGCAAGCGTCTGGTTCTGGAAAACCATCTCGAAGGAGTAGACACAGTCTTTACCACGCTTTTTGCATCGTGAGCAAGTAGGCTTGACTTCGTCGCATTTTATCTTGAGCTTTTTACATCCGTTGCAGCCTAATCTACTTCTTGGTTTCACCCCAGAGTAAGCAGACACTATCCCTGATTGTACTGCCATGTGTCTTTCCTAGCATAATATGCCCCAGCCTGTTCTCTTGCGGCTTTCGAAGGTTGGATTGCTGTCAAGAGTCATCATCACCAAATCGGTCAAAATATGTTCTCGTTCAACCAGTTAAACCCGAATGGAATCATGGAAGCGTAGAACGGTGCACGGGTGTGTAAACCACCTCTTGTGGGAGTTGCGGCTTCCTGAAACTCCAAAGAGATCATGGGTGAGTGAATAGGCAGGGGGGATGCCACGGAGACAAGTTGCAGTAGCTGGAGCCGGAGATGGAGGAAGCTCAAAAGAAAGGTTTTAAGACCCCAATGGCATCCAAAGAAACCTCCACAATAGGAGCTTCGCCTTCGGAGCAACTGCTCGAGGCAGCACGCAGAAATAACACGGATCTCTTACAGGAATTGTTATCGAAGTATCATGATAAGCCTCAAGCAGCAATTGAGCTCATAAACACCGCAAAAGACTCTTCGGGAATCGGAGCCTTGCATCTGGCAGCTAAATACGGTAACTATGAAGTCATGGACCAGCTTTTGGATATTGAGGGTGTCGACGTCAATATAAAGGCCACCCTGAACGGCAACACACCTTTACATTATGCAGCTGCCTACTCCTTTGAAGATCCAGAATATGCATTGTTTCTAGTTAACGAATTGATCAACTGTGGAGCGGATCCTTCTATCAGAAATAAGGAAAACTTAAAGCCCATCGATATAGTAGGGCATTCGAATGAGCAAATCAAAATGGCGTTGGAATCGGCAGAATACGCCTCAACTTTCGACCAGAATGTCATGGACATACCTGAAGATGACGACATAGACGAAGGAAGCGATGATGAAGGTGATGAGGATGATGACGAGCCTGCCGCAAAATAGAGCTGCACTCCAGTTACCCGCTTATTTTTCCCCACAGCTAGCCCCCCTCTTTTCTCCTTCTTTCACTTCTTTCATAAAATTAGAAACTTCATACTATATACTCTATTGTTATATAAATATTTCTGTGCATATATTTAAAAAATATTTGTGTTTTGAAGTAGTACCGACCGCTTTTGCAAGTTATTCTCATAGAGTAAAATCATCGACCGTGGAATCACCCCAAGTTCCGAGACTCTTTTTGGCTCTTTTGACTTTGTCCGTGTACTCCGCATTACTGGCCCTTTTCTTCCAATCAAGATAGGATTTATAAGTGCAGCATGAGTTTTCCAACTGGATACGCTTTTGAAACATGGAGTATCGACACAACATGCTGGATCCTCTTCCGCTTTTCAGAACTGTTTTGACACTATTTCCATTCTTCACTCCACCATTAATAACCTCAATGACATTTGACTCGGGAATACACACAAGAGATAGATCGCACGCCCTTCTTTTCTTCTCTCTATCAATTTCCAATGTCCCTGATCTGTTTTCTTTCAACAAGTTACTGTATTTTGCAATGATTTCTTCTGGGTATTCTAAGATTTTAAACCTATGATAGAACTCCACCGCTGTAAAATCAATTCTTTGATTAAAACACCTGTCCAAGCTAGCAATATTCTTTTGAACTTTGTCTGCCGGTAAAACAATATAGTCAAGCAGAACATGTTTATTGGTTATGAGATCAGCCACAATACCTTTGAGTAAACCCTTCATACTGACAGTGGCCAGTTTGTCGCCGCAGCTTTTACTTAGAGAGATAGGTGAGTCCCTCCTTCCAGGTTTTGTCCTCACAATTCCCACTTGCGTATACGATGCTCTTCCTCTGAGTGCGTGAGAACTCTGGGGAACATCTGCCCATGGCATTGGATCCAGTTGTGCCAGTTCGTCCAAGCTACAATCTCCACATGGAACCTCACTAATGTAAAGGGCAAGTCTAATGTCACTTTTCAATCTGTACTTCCCCGCATTATCAGATTCAACCAAGTCACTGCCTTCCACTTTTCCAAGCTTTTTTATTTCCTCCATAATATACCATGAAAATGAACGTAAGGACAAAACTTCAGCATGCATATCATGAACAAGCTTCCCATGTGAACTTTTCAATTTTATATCAGGTACACATTTCACACCCGTAGTCAAACATACCAGTCTCATACTGCTTAGATCCTCTCCGTGCCAATAAACTATACCAGATAGTACCGAAAACTCATCACTGTTTGGCCTAGCATTGATGAACTGTTTGATTTGCTTATCCGTCAAATGTTTCGCCAAGTTTTTATAAGGAAGTGCATAAGTCCTTAGAATCAACTCCGAGACATATTGAGCAATGATTTCTTCATTCATGTATGAATTGAAACTTTGACTATACTTTATGCTTCTGAGTAACAGACAAGTAAGACATTAGCTCTGAAAAATACTCATTTATTAAAATCGAAAAAATCATGAAACACAGATACAGCTTAAGTCACGTGATCGTTAATTGTTTACTGAAGCTGAACCTAAGAATACGGTTGGTAATGCTTTCCCATTTATCATGTAACATGAACTACTCTTCAATCACCAAAAGAACTGCAAAATGTTTGATAGCCTACCAACTCTGTCTCAGAGACATCGGAGACTCTAGATCTTTCATCGACGAGAGTTCAAAATTAAATTGAACTTTTATGAGTGGTCATTATAAACTAAAGAACCTACAATCCAACGCATGATTAATTCATATTGATGTCAATAAAGCTACTGCAATGGCAAATTAAAGCGAGCACCAAGTTTTAACAATCAAGGCTAAAAGATGTCTAAAAATGCCCATACTATTCCTCGGGAGTTTTTAACCTCCTGCTTAGGTAATCATTTTGCTTTGATGCCATTTCCTAATTCGGTAACGCGGTAAGCTTGACTCATTTTTGGCGACCACCAAAATTGATTTGGCTTATTCGAAAATTTTTCGTCGTGGTCGAGCTAAAATCTTCACATTTCTCTCTTTGTGACCTATTCAAAATGTTAGATTCTTTCCTCTGCTTTCTTTATATTGTCTACTCCTAATAACTAGAGAATAGCGATTAAAATGCCATTAGCGAAGTTATTGAACACTGTGAAAACCAGGACTACTCAAGGAAACAAATCGTTCTTTGCCTTGGTTGCATACAGAGCAACTCCGGTTTCCAACAGTTGCAAAAGTGAGTTGAAGAGTTCCTGGAATAAAAATTTTTTGTCCAGATCTTACTCTACGAGATCAACCGTTATACAGTTATTAAACAATATTGGCTCCAAACGTGAGGTTCAACAATATCTAAAATATTTCACATCCGTTTCGCAACAACAATTTGCCGTCATTAAAGTCGGAGGGGCGATTATCACTCAACAGTTGCCACAATTGGCCTCGTGTCTTGCATTTCTTTACCATTTAGGTCTTTATCCTATAGTTTTGCATGGGACCGGTCCCCAAATCAATGAAATCCTGGAGAATGAAGGAATAGAGCCGGATTACATAGACGGTATCAGAATTACTGATCCTAAGACAATGGGAGTTGTCAGAAAATGTTTCCTGGAGCAAAATTTGAAGCTAGTTACCGCTTTAGAGAAGATGGGTGTTAAAGCTAGACCAATTACTGGTGGTGTTTTCAATGCACACTATCTTGATAAGGAAAAATATAAATTAGTTGGTCAAATAGACTCGATAAATAAAGAGCCAATTGAGGCTTCTATCAGAGCTGGTGCTTTGCCAATTTTGACTTCTTTAGCAGAAACTTCCTCAGGTCAATTGTTAAATGTTAATGCTGATATTGCTGCCGGTATGGTTGCTAAAGAGTTTAAGCCTTTGAAGATTGTCTACTTGAATGAAAAGGGTGGTATCATTAACGGTACTACTGGTGCAAAGGTTAGTGCTATCAACTTGGATGAAGAGTACGAGGATTTGCTTAAAGAACCATGGGTTAAGTACGGTACTAAGTTGAAGATAAAAGAAATTCGTGATTTGTTAATGCACTTACCACGTTCATCATCCGTGGCAATCATTAATGTTGATGATTTGCAGAAGGAACTTTTCACTGATTCAGGTGCAGGAACATTAATCCGTCGTGGTTATAAATTAACTGCTTATGATGACCTCTCAAAAGTAAACACTACTTTGTTGAAGAGCAAGATGGCTGATGAAGTTCATGACGTTGATGAATACATTGCCTCATTAACTCCGGGTACTTTCCGTTTATATGCGGATGAACCTATGGAAGTTTTAGCTGTCGTCAAAAAATCCTCGAATGATTCAATTTCCAAGCTTGATAAGTTGGTTGTTTCGAAGTCAGGATGGTTAAACAATGTTACAGATAACATTTTCAAGCTATTGGAAAAAGATTTCCCAAACCTTTATTGGATCATTCCAGAGACTGACGAGAACATGTCTTGGTTTTTCGCAAAATCTCAGGGTTCTTACACCAAGCCTGGTGAGGTTCTCTTCTGGTACGGTATCAACGACCTGAACAAAGCCACCGACTTGATCAACAACTTTGTTGGAACTAAAACTTCCACTTGCACAAACGGTGTTTTTGCATCAAAAACTCAAGCCCGTCAATTTCACACCAGCAGCTCCAACTTTGGCTCTAAAAAAGTTGCACTTATAGGAGCTCGTGGCTACACTGGACAGAATCTGATTTCTTTGTTGAACAAGCATCAAGATTTAGATGTCGGATACGTTTCCTCCCGTGAACTTGCTGGTAAAAATTTACAAGGGTATGATAAGGCCGATATCAAATATTCTAATCTTTCCTTTGATGATATCAAGCAAATTGAAGGAGCTGGAGAGATTGATATGTGGATAATGGCATTACCAAACAAAGTTTGCAAACCTTTTGTTGAAGCCATCGAGGAAGTGAAGGGTAAAGGTAAGATTATTGACTTGGGCGCTGATTTCAGATTTGATGAATCTGGTAAATGGACCTACGGGTTGCCTGAATTGAAAGGCCGTGAAACTATTATGATCGCAGATAGAATTTCCAACCCAGGTTGCTATGCAACCTGTGCACAACTGTCCCTTGCACCAATGAAGGAATACTTCAGTTCTACTTCAAAGCCTAATATTTTCGGTGTTAGTGGATATTCGGGCGCTGGAACCAAACCATCCAACAAGAATGATCCAAAATTCTTAAAGGACAATATGATTCCATATGCCTTGACGGATCACATCCATGAGAGAGAAGTTGGATTTCAAATTGGTAACGCTGTTTCTTTTATGCCACACGTTGGTTCCTGGTTTCAAGGTATTGCAATGACTGTCAACATACCATTGAAGGAAAACCACGGTTTGACCGCTGAAAAAGTTCAGGAAATATACAAAGAATTCTACAAAGGCGAAAAGTTGATTAAGATTCTTGGTGAGGAAATCCCACTAGTTCATGATATTAGCGGTCAGCACGGATGTTCCATTGGTGGTTTCAAGATTAGCGAAGCCGGCGACAGGCTTGTTGTTGTAGGATGTATTGACAATTTACTCAAGGGTGCAAGTACCCAATGTTTACAAAACATGAACCTTGCCCTAGGATATGATGAATATGAAGGAATTCCTTCTTTTTAAGCCTTTTTAAGCCGTTCTACTATAAACTATATACGATAAAATTCAAAACTTTAATAACAACGAAATGAAAGTTACTAATTTGTAGTATATTTTTCACATAAATTTACATTTTCTGAAGGTAAATTGAAAAAGCAGCGCAGGTTGCTTACGTAACAACTCCGCAATTTGCTTCATGAAAATTTCATGTCTAGTTTTATCTTATAGAACTTCGAAGAGCACAATAAATTTGAGTTGGAAAGGAACCAGTAGCTTGCAAACAGTCGGCTAGAATAACCAGTATATTCAGCATGTCTAGAATTGTGGTGAACAGGCTACTGCAACAACAGAGCATATTCCAGCGTCGATGTGGGCTGGGAGTGGATGTTCTGACCCGTGAGTTCCACGTCGGATCAAAGAATCAGAATGCCTCAAGTATGTCCGATTTGAAGAGCCTGCTGAGTAAAGCGAAGGTGGGCGGAGAAACGAAGAGCCATAACAGTAGCGATGATGGAGGTTTCAACAATAAAACATACAAGGGCAAATCAAGAGAGTTCAAGAAGACTGAGTTTTCATCAGATTCTGCCGGCAGAGACGGCAGTCAAATATCATATGGAAACAAGAAGTACCCACCGAGGGAGAAGGAGTTTAACAACCGAGGCGACTATACTGACAAGCGATCGAAGTTTAAGAACAGCCCGGGAGGGGGAAAAGGCAAGAAGGATTTTAAGAAAACGTACAAAACCCGGAACGGCCATGATGCCGAAGGTGAGAAGAGACAGAGGAAGAAGTTCCTGTTCTTGGAGACCGGGAACGACAGAGACAAAGACGCCGCCAAGCGGATCATTTCAATGGCGATGAAGGAGAACGAGAGGGGGCTAGTGCAGGTGATTAAGGGCGGAGGGGTTGTTGAGGTGGTGAACGTGGTTGATGCGTTTCAGGACATGGTGCTCAGCGAGAAGGGTATTGTTATTGTTGGTAACCGGAGTATCAAGGCGAACGACGAGGAAAAGCACGGTATGGGAGTTGGCAGCAAGCTTTTGATCCTAAAGGTTGTCGAGAGACAGCTGGCGATCAAGCAGTACGGGGACTACTTGAGCGAGCAGGTTGTAGAGAAGCTCAAGCTGAGCCGGAGCAACATTCTCGATAAACAGAAGAAGAAGAAGGACGACGGTGGCAGCGGCAGCCGCGGGGAGCTGAAGGTTGTGCAGATCGGATGGAACATCAACCTGAACGACTTGACGGGCCAGAAGAAGTTTGAGATCGAGAACCACCTCAAAAAAGGCAGCGACGTGGAGATTGTGTTTGACGAGCGGAGCTTCTTGGACAAGGACAACCACAGTTTCCACAGCGGCGGCGGTGGCAGCGCCGACAGTGGCAGTGCCGACAAGATGGAGGTCTACAGCAAGAGACGGAAGGAGCTCAACGAGGTCGAACGGGCGCTTCGCAGCAAGATGCTGGCGATCGTCGAGGCGAACCTGCGGGAGCTGGAGGGTCTTCCCGAAAGCAACGTGCTTCCAAAGAAAGGCTTTCTCGAGAGCCGGTTGCTGCTGCGGGTGAAGGGCATCGACCGACAGGACGGCGATAGTGGCCGGGATGACAAGCGGGAGAAGAAAAGACAGGAGAAGGCGCTGAAGGCCGAGAAGATCAGACAGCGTCGGGAAGAGAAGGAGCGTCTTGCCCGTGAGACGCTGAAGGAGTTCACCCTGTAATAGGACTGTCGAGAAACTGTACATAGGACGTGTAGATAGATAGATGTATCAGGATTGATGAGATCAGACAGACAGACATGGCAGCCTGAACGGGGCAATAGAGCGGGCCCGATCGAGAAGGCGGAGGTGAAAAAAAGAGGAAAAATTCTTCGGCCCCTATTCACCGAGAGCGAAGCGAGAGAGGAGGAGGAGCAAAGAGGACGGGTGGTGCCGTGACGAGCCCGGGAACGACGACGGGGAGTGCCGGGCGGGCTCTGGGGGAGGCATCTGGCCCATCACGATCGACGACAGCCTTGGCCGCAGATAAGCAACTGTCCACGACGACCCGAGGAGACAGAGCCAGAGACACAGAGCCGCTTTCCGGACCCGCTGCGGATAGAGATAGAAAGAAACAAGCAAGGAGAGACCGTCCTTGACTAAACACGAACGAACCCACACGCCGTCCCCTATGCTAGCTGGCTTACGCTGAGCACATCTACACAGACACACAGACACAAACACAGACACAGACACACCGTAGGTTAAGTTCTTTCCTGTTTGTTCTTCCTAGGTAATTTATTTTTCACGAGGAAGCATTACAGCAAAGAAGAGATCCACGGCCCAAATATTACAGGCCAGTCCACAACAATGTCGCAGACGCTCGAGGTAGACTACGAGGCCCTCCCGGACAACTCGCCGCTAGTGTCGCAGTTGCTGGCGGGCGCCTTTGCGGGTGTGATGGAACACACCATCATGTTCCCGATCGACTCGATCAAGACCCGGATGCAGACGCTCAAAATCAAGTCCACCGACGGCATAATAGCTTCCTTCTCCAAGATCAGCGCTTCCGAGGGCGCCTTTGCCCTCTGGCGGGGGGTGTCGTCCGTTGTTCTTGGCGCAGGACCTGCACACGCCATCTACTACCTGGTTTTTGAAACCACGAAAACAGCCTTGTGCAACAACGTCTTGAGCCAGCGCCTCCGGGCCAGCGCCAGCGCCTCCACCGATGCAACTAATGACACTAACGATAATGACAAAACAACACCTAATTTTAACGAGCCACCTAATGAAGATACCCCGAACATCAACAACATATCGAACTTTATCGTCACCAACGAGAAGCACCCGTTGATTGCCAGCGTCAGTGGTGTTGCGGCGACCATCACGTCCGATGCCTTGATGACTCCCTTTGATGTCGTCAAGCAACGAATGCAGAACAACAACAACACACACACCTTCAGGTCGATATACAAAACGTCCTCCCACATCTACCGCACAGAGGGCCTCAGAGCCTTCTTTGTCAGTTACCCAACCACGTTGATCTTGAGCATTCCCTTTGCGGCCTTGAACTTTGGCATCTACGAGTTCTCCTCCGACAGACTCAACCCGGACCAGCGCTACAACCCAATCATCCACTGTGTAAGCGGAGGTATCTCGGGCGCCTTTGCAGCAGCCATCACCACGCCCTTGGACTGTATCAAAACCGTCCTCCAGACTAAGAGCATACCGGAGGCCCACGGCTTGGTTTCTGCCGCCAGAGGGCTCTATCAGCAGGGAGGAATTCATTCCTTCACCAGAGGCCTAAAGCCCAGAGTCGTCTTCAACGTCCCTGCCACCGCCATCAGTTGGACAGCCTACGAAATGGCAAAAGCCTACCTACTGTAATTAGACCATATCGGCTCTGCGCCTGATATCGACTGGAAACTAGATTCCTTTTCCTTTTGTGACCTATATATTTACCTCCTTATTTATTATCTTTTTCTTTTCCCTCCTTTCCTCCTACCTCTCCTTACTTTTACCTTTACTTTTGCTACCTGATTACTTGTACATACATCCTGTATAGTGATTATCTATTGCATTCTCATATATTTTTACTATAAAAACGACTTACCGGGAAAACAAAAACACAAACAAAAACACAAACAAAAACAATACAAAAAGCAATGTATACATTGGCTCTTTTTTCTTCCTTCGCTAGAAGATCTTGGTGGCGAAGAAGGAGAACGTCACCGAGACCGCTATGAAGCCGATGAAGTTGAAAAACGCCATTCTCGAGTAGATACGCTCCTCCTCCTCCGTTCTGAAGGAGGCAAAGATCTTCCGAAGGCTCTCGAACATGTTCATCTTGCACAATTACCGCACTCCGCAACCTGCCACAGCAAGACCCCTTCTCATTCCCTGCCAGCAGCCCTTCTCATCCCCAGGCTGCTGGGCCCCTCCGATTCATGCTCCTCTCCCCTTAAAGACGAAATCGCCGACGGGACGGAAAAGAAAAACACCCGCATGGAAGCAATCGACGCGTCGATTGAGTCGATCGACCCAAATTTAACTTAATTGGGTCGATCGACTCAAATTTTTTTTCCAGCCCTCTTATCGGCCCCCCGATACCGCATCTCGCAAACCGGCTCGGCTGTCGGGGGCTGCGTTCACGTCCGTGGCTGCTGGCCAGGCGGTTCTCCTATTTCCATGCATGCACCCCCCGTCCCCTTCTTTCCGACGACACCGGTATTGTCTGCTTGCTTGTTCGGAAAGAGCTACTCTGCCACAACAAACGTCGCTATGAAACAGGGCGCCTTACACAGAGAATGGTCGCTATGGAACCAGCTCATCTTGGGCCAATCGACACCGCAGGACACCTCCGAGACAACGGCTCTCTCGGGCATCTCCGCCAACGCAGCAAAGGACGGGTATGAAGAGGCTACAGAGCAAAGAGACCCAGAGAAGGCCGATGGCATGTACTCTCCTTACGTCGGCGACAGGGACGGGGACTTTGCCGAAAACGGTAGCTTTGCGGCGGGGTCGTTGCCGCTATCCACGAAGAAGAAGCTGCTCAAGTACGTGCTGGTCTGGATACCGCTTTACCTATGTTTCAAGTATCTTCTCAGCAACAACGTCTCCCTCTTCGAAGCATCGCAGCCATGCTCTATGTCGAAGTTGTCACCCTCCTTCTCCTCGGGCGACAAACCGGTCTTCTCGTTCCACAACGTCCTCGACCCTCTTTTCAGCGTCAGCGAGGCCAATGCCACGTCCCCTCACGAAGTCATTGACATCCCCCTTATGCCTTACTCCAACGTGTCTTCTCCGGTCTATTCGAGCAAGCTTTTGAACCATACTTTTGCACTCTCCTGGAACAAGCCCGTCACGGTGAAGTACGTCCCTCCACCTTCAAACGTCACCTACAACAGAATCGTGCTCACTCTCGACACAACCGTCCAGGGAGTTCAGTACGACAGACTGGTCCACCTCTACTTGGCCAACACCGAGATCTGGCGATCCTCCACCATCGAGCCTGCAGGCAAGTTGTCCCACTCCTACGCTCAAAAGGACGTAACGCTCTACTCGTCTCTCTTCAAAGAGGAAGGAAGCTTATTGGTCCAATTGGACAACTTGGTCACCTCCAAGCTTACCGGTGCGTTTAACGTCACCGTCAACGCCTTGTTCTTCAACGATGCGGAAGGATCCAAAGAGGCTAGGGGCCATTTCGGTGGCCCAAACAGCTCGTACCCAACGTTTGTTCCACTAACGCCATCCAATGTCGGGGACCACGTTCCGCCAATCGTCTACTACCCAGACTCCCCGCTATCTAACATCCAATTGCCAAAGGTCAACTACAACACGACCAAGTTGGCATTGCTCGTGTCCACTTCCGGTAACGCGGCCGAGGAATTCTGGTTCTCCAACATTGTCGACCAGTACAAGGACTACTTCCTTCCCCACGATCGCCATTTCTACGGCCATGGCTCTTGCAGAGTCATCAACGTCTACGTCAACGGTATCAGAGTTCACTCCACAAACCCAAAACCATACGTTTTCACAGGCGGCGTCTCGCCAACATTGTGGAACCCAATTGTCTCAACTGGTAGTTTCGACCTCGTGCCTTACTTTGTTGACCTTACCCCAATCTTACCCTTGTTATGGGAGTCTCCCTCATCTGCTTTGGACATTGAAATAACAAACTGTATTGACGATGACGAAAAAGCCGTCGTCAAGTCAGGTATTGGCTCCAACTGGATTACTTCTGCTTCCTTGGCCGTATGGGAAGACGAAACAATTGATGATTCTTTCGGTACCTTAGAATCCATCGATAACACAACAGCAGTCAAGACGTTTGCCATCGCTCCTCCTTTCTCAGGTATGCTAACCCAAATATTGAAGGCCTCATACCAGAACTCTCTACTGAGTAACATCACCTACGTTTACAAAGACGGATCCCAAGCTACAAACATTACCTCCTTTGAAAGCAGTGCCAACCAAACGTCCTTGATCATCATCACTAAGTTCGGTGACTCTCAGTCCGACTTATCAGTCTTGAAATCCAATCTTACCGTATCTCAACTAGATCCTTCAACTTTGGAACCAATCAAGGATTTCACAATGTTAACCAACAATACTTTGAAGAACAAACTCAAGTTTTTACCACCAGTCAAATCCACCGAAGAGGATGAATCAACCGATACCGATATCTCCTTCACTACCAACCTTACTGTCAAGTTTAACGTTGGCCTCTACTCTGGCCTCAATCCAATGTTTGAAATCAAATCAAAGGAAAATGGTACAGCCAATTTCACGATCTCGTCAGCTGGTAATCATGGAACAGGTACCATGTTACACAATTACACACTCTCGAAAGCTGACGGATCCTTGTATTCCCGAGTTGCATTGGCTGACAACGGGACTGTTGTTTATGACAACATCACCGAAACAGTCTCCTCATTACCAGTTGAAGATGAAATTGCCAACTCTCCAGTCCTTTCTTATTTCTCCGAGATTGCCGAGTTAGATTGGTTAACTCAAGAAGAAGTCACTGAAATCGGATACTTTTTGGGCGAGCAGGAAACTACAGAGCTTGTTAATTTCATTTTAGATGATTGCTCTCTCTCTTAGGTTTCGTTGAGTTCTTGATACACCACTCACCTTATTATTTTACATTGGACTCTTTTCTTTCTTTGTCCCTCTACATTTTGCCATGATAACTCTTCTTATTGAACACTGACATCGAGCCATCATGCAACCTTTTGATTTTTTATTGTTTAATATATCGTATTGATTAGAATTGTCTGTATACTCACTCTTCTGTACATGCTTTACCAATAAGCAAAAGTTTTTATTAACTTAACTTTGATTCAAACCATCCGCTATATCGTATTTGTAGTACCTCCAGTTAAATTTATTACATATCAAATCATGATGAATTTCCACCACTGTCTTTACTGATAGCCCGAAAAACCAACTTATAGTTTTGATTACTTGTATTAGTTATTAAATAGAACGAAAATTATTATAGAATAAAAACGGTTCTTTGGAAGAGTACTCAAACGTGTCCGGAACCAAATGAGTTAGAGGAATGACTAGACGTAAAGTTATATTTTTTATGCGACAAAAAAACATTTTCAGTTCCGTCTTTGATTCTTGAGTCAAGAATACTTCCGTTGTGTGAATGTTTATCCAAATCTTTAGTATACAGCTCCACTTCTTTCCAAAATTCCTCATCAGTCTTAGCGGAAGATTCCATTCTTTTCATTTGATAGTCACCAATTATCTGTTTTTCTGGATCAGCTGTCATACCAGGGGAGACTTCTGAATCGCTCAAAGACTGCTTTGGATAATAGTCCAGCGGAGATTCGGCAAGTGTTTTATTATCATCGCTTGACGGATATGGGGAGTACATATCGACAGTTGAGCTTGGAGTACTGTTTGACACCGAAGAATTAGCCCACATAGTGGTTAGCGGTAATGAGATAGTAATGAGTGCTGTACCAAGGGCAGAAAACGCCTGTGAAGAGTATTGATCAGATTCAGAAAAGGCATTAAAGGAAATGAGAATTAATATCGTTGGGATAATCATTGTTTGGAATGTCATAACAAATAAAATATGGAATAGATTGAACTGGGTCAAACCTAAATAACGTCGGGTACGAATTGCTACGCCAAGTTTTAATAGAAGCATGAAGCAAATTGCACACGAAGAAGTGACGAACAAAATCAAAGGTGTGTTAACCAAGTAGCTAGGTCTGCTTGATTCTGGATTCAGAAATGTAATATTCGAGTAAACCATGTACATGAAGTACATAACAACCGACGCAAGTCCAAGGGATGCTGAAAAAGCAGTAGCGGCATAGCCCAATCTCTTCAAATGTGTCTGTGGAGATTCAAATATAATATAAACCTGATAGCAAAATGAAACTTCCACCAATGCAATTAAAATAACATAGAGCACGTTGGCTGCAATTGATATATTACTCGCGAGAGTATTGACATTCTCATACATTGAAAACGAGAATGAAATGGTATTGTAATACTTGGTCAAAGTAACCGCAAAAAGACACGATTGCAAGAATAGAATACACAAACATGCTGTGTTCAAGATGAATATAGGGGACCTTTTGTTTTTGGTAACTAGGAAGTTAACGGGAAGAGCTATCGCCGAAAGCCCTATTCGTGTACCAAATACTATTGCCAACACAACAATAGTTTTCAAATATTCATCCAAATCTGCGAAAGTCACTGAATTTAGCCCATCAATTGTGGTATAATTCAAGACAATATTTCTCGGGTCTTCTGGTAGGTTACTGAAGTAGTCTGACATGCTGAACTTTCGATACAGCCAAAAAAGATTGTGACATTTCAAGTATGCTTAACAGTTAGGTATGTAAGATTTCATTATGTTCAGTAACATTCGAGGCCAGGGCCTCTTGTTTTATAGATCATGAGTCCTGATAACGCAAAACGGCCTAAAGCGGGGAAAACAAGAAATCTGTCCTCCAGTTTTTTTGTGGTCGCTCTACCACGGGAGGTTTGATTTTCAGATCAACACAATTTCCTAATTGGGACAGTTCAATGAGGATGTTCTAACCCATTTTTACTTGTTTCACACGCCCTGTGTATGCACCTAATTTAGCTGATAGTCGTCAGTGAAAGACCTCCATTGATCAATTTTAACAAGATGTCTCATGGTGGGTCTACCATGTGGACAGTTCCATGGCTTATCAAGAGCAGAAAGATTCTGGACAATGTTTTCCATTTTGAGCCTGCTCAATGATGACCCAATCATGATACTGGAGCGGCATGCTCTCATTGCGAACATCGATCTAACCTTACTGGGTCTAGGAATCGTCAAGGTGGAGGCCCCTTCATCTTCCACCAATTGTACTAGCTCGTTCAGATCTTTCAAATCAAAGATAGTATTTTTAGAGTAAGGTAATGCTGTAAGGTATAATTCTTCTCGTTTGAAGTTCTCCGCTTCAGCCTCCTCTTTGTCACCAACAACACATGTCTTGAATTTAAACCCGTTTTTCTCAAAAATTTTTAAGTTGTCTAAAATTGTTAGTCTCTCGATGGTGTTTAAGTCCATTTTCTGAGGCACAACTAAAGGCTGATTCTCAAACACCGTTCCCTCTATAAGCTTCTCAAAATTGAATTTCTCGTCCGATGCATGTTGGTCAATAATTAGAATATCGTCTGTATCCCTCTTATAAACAATAATAAAACCTTTGTTAAATTGCCCCACGATTTCCATGGTGTTGAAATCGTTTTTATGTATCGATAATCCAAGTATTTTTTCGGAAAGATTGCGATCAGATATATCAGACGCTTCAAGAGAGCTTTTCAGTGTCAGCCGCCCTGAAGTACGCCGTCTTTTGAGATTTTTGCTGATCAGAGAATCGTCACTTACCCTAACTTTCTGGTTGACGAAAGATACTTGTTCGTTCTCTTCCTCTTTTTGTGGGTCAATGCCTTCACCCTCGGCAATTGCCTGGCCACTGTTATGTGGATTAGCCTCAATGTACTCTTTATCTGAATTGATTGAATACTTTGGATGGTCCGGATTTACTGAATGACAAGAATCACAACAGCTACTAGAGGCTCTTTCTGGGGAAAAACGATTCATATCAATTGAATTTGCCATATTACTCTTTATTGTGTTTTTTTCCAACTTATTTCTATCGCTTGTAGCAACAGAGTTACAAATACTGAATTGTAGTGGCTCAGAAGATGCTGTATCTTCCAACTGGTAAAGTAGTTCATTATCTGCTTCATCAGCATCAACACTCTCACCATCACCATCACCAACCACATCTTCGTCATGGTCATTACCAGTACCACAGTAGTCCTGACCACTTGGCACAGTATCGTCGATTTTTGAAGCAGTGGTGAAATTGATATCAACAATTACTTTCGAATTTTGGACTGCCTTTTCCCCCATTAGCTCAACCTGAATATCATCCAAAGAGTCCTGAACACTTGCTGAATCTTGGAACAGTGCAAAAGATTCCAATTTAGGTTGCATTGTACTTGAGTTCCTTTCTTGAATCTTTTCCTGATAGGATTCATTGACCGGAATGTTGTAAGATCCTTCGTTGTCCCAATGATCTTCCAAGTATGTTTCAAGTTTCCCCATTAGAATTATTTCGTACTTATTGGACAACAATATTGTCTTTTTATCTGGGGTTACATTGATGTCAATCAAGTGTTCATGTATTTCAAGATTCAAAAGAATCATAGGGTATTGTAAATAATTGAATTTCTTGTAGACGTCATTGACCAATTTTATGATTTTCTTGAATTCCACAGGCCTTTGATTTATATACAGATATTGCCTGTCTTTGGATAATCTCCCACTTCCGATAGAAGAGTTCGAAAGCATTCCATTTATTTTGATACTATATTTCTCATCCAAATCTATTTCCAAGTTTACCTCTTCCAAACCTTGTAATCCCGTAGCCCCGTATACATTTACAATATTATCTTTTATCAAAGAATTCCCTGCAGTTTTCATCACAATCTTCTTTTTCCCAGAACCATCAACATTGTAGACGATAACACGAATATTTGTCAAAATCAACAGATATGACATAAGTGTTTGTAAGCATTTCTGAAATTCTTTCCTCGAGTGTTTTTCGAGATGCAACCGTCTGACAGGTAAGGTTCTGAAAATGTCATTAACTCTAATCGTAGTACCCTTGCTCTGATTAATTATCTTTTGTTCAACAAGATCTCCCTCCCTGTCAAAAAATAGTTCAGAACCTTTTGGAGCTTTACTCGCCGCAGCAGTCAAGATTGACACTTGAGAAACGTTACATATGGAGTTTAATGCTTCTCCTCTGAAACCCAATGTTTTTACATCTATCAGTTTCTCAAAGTTTTCAAGCTTTGATGTATAATTCTTGAGGCATAAATTTTGGAAATCTTCTGCCTTAATACCATCACCATTATCTGACACTTCAAGTCCATCTAAACCGAACTTTCTAAATGTAACATTTATGGAGGTGGAGTTTGCATCAATAGAATTTTCAACTAGTTCTTTCACAATGTTATTTAGATCGGTGATAACCTGACCACTTGTTATATTATGAACATCTTCTTTCGAGATGCGACGGAGAGCCATCTTTGATTTGGTGTGCTTCGTAGGCAAGATCAGATGCTGCCCTAATGGTTATGATTCATGTTATCATTACAGCGGTTAGATATATAGATACGCGTAAATTACACAACGCGGCCCACACAAGGGCAACATGAGAATGCACGAATTTACTTACCTTCTGCATAACAGACTGATTGGTTGATGTTATCCAAACTTTTTATATAAAGTTAATACTAATGACGATTTGAGAACCTAAGGAGACGAAAAGGCTCAATAGGAGATATAATTAAATGATCATAGTTCCATAAAATATGGGAAGTGAAAACTTGACACCAAAAAAGGTCATTACTGCATTATCTTTATTCCTCAGGGTCATAATAGAACAAATATGGTATCATTTTGAGATATACCCAAAGGAATCATTCAGGCAGTATACATTTTATGGCTTTACGGTATTTTCTTCTCGGCATCCAGGAGTTATCTCCTATCTCGATCAACTTGAGTTGGAGATACAAAAGTTGATGGAAAGAGGCATACTTGTGAGAATCTTCATGGAAATATACGAAAATAAAAGGAGGAAATACTCCTTTGGCTTTAGTTTCAAGAGCTCTCTTCTTTTTGAGCAGCTTGAAAATGATACACAATTTGTGAAATTTGATGCTTCCACTGATATTTTTAACACGTTTACTTTGGTCAATGAACTCAAAAGCTTATTGTTTTCTATCATCAGTGTTTATTCGGGGTTGTCCATAACTCCTTCGGAGCAAACTGATAATTTCAAGATACTCATATCATCATCAGATGATGTCCAACTTTCAACAGATAGCAACTGGGTGTTAGAGAAGTTTTCCTCTAGTGAATTGACAGTATCAACGGCGGATGAAAAGTTTAAAGACGTTGACTTCCAACCATTGCAAGACGTTAACCTTGGATATTTGAATATCAAGAGTTACCTGGCGGTTCATAACAACTAGTACCGTTTCTATAAGGGAAGCAGTAGAAGATATTTTAATTTTACATGTATACTATACAAATCGATTTATAGATTCTTAATTATGTTCAATGTATTTTTGAAATGTGACTTCTCGTCACTTGGAAAACATTAGTCTTCTCCAAATGACCGTTTCCCCAATCCTGAATCATTGTTATGAGAAACCAAACACAAACAAAATTAAACAAGGTGTGCAAGAAATACAAATGTCTGGTTCCAAATAAGAGTGAGTAGATGGAAAAATGGCATAAGAAGGCTTTCGTCAATAAAATGTTGATTTTTCTTGTCGGTCGAGGAACCATGTATCCTTGGTTCAACATTTGAACAAATACGACGATCGGTAATACAGCCAATACATTATGATGAGAGGAAAAGGGAGTTCTCCACTTTAGCGAGATATCGTGAATCCACACTATCAAAACTGGCACATTGATTGGTATCAACCATAACATCAAAATCGTAAAAGATAAATTGAAGTTTTTGAAATTTTCCAGTAGTATCAACGACTTTTTAGAATAACAGAACTTGTCTAGATCCTTTGTGTTATTTGGATGATTGGTTACAGCATCTTTGTCACCAACTGAATTGCTCTTTTCATTTTCTTTGGTTAATTCTTCACTTGTGGCCAGATTATGAGCTTCTGGGGTTAAGTATGAGTTTAGATTTGGATATGAAATGAATAGGTTCAAAGTCGAAAATGCCTGAGTCAGGACGCAAACAACAAATGCAAACTGGTATGGAAGATATATCAATACTAGCACCAACAATGACAAGACACTTAAAGTCCTCCTTTGTGTGGATAAATAACTAAACTTGGGCAATTTCACGACTCTCCAAATTTTGAGCTTGGAAAATTTAATCGCAAACTTTAATAAGAATAAAATCAGATTGTAAAGAAGCATATTCAGTCCCATTGAAACAAAGAGAATAATGGTACCATAGAACCACAATGAAGGCTCCTCAATGCCCATGAATGTAGAGTTGACTCGCACTTCTCTATTCTCGATCTTGTCCATCAGCTTCAAATCGTTTCTTTCAACTGGATCTAGAAGCTCAAAAAGCTTACCGAAAATAGATGAAGTCGAAGTGAAAAACGATAAAGACGAAAAGAACAAAATTAAAAAACCCATTATCTTGTAGTCACAGATGTACAACAATGTTTCCCCAAATGAAGGGTAAAAATTATATCTTGAATAATGAGTAAATTGAAGGCAAATAATTAATAGCGTTATTGAAAGTGGGAATCCAATGATGGAGAGCCTATATTTCAAAACTAATAGTTTCAAACTCTGGAACCAATCAACTGAAAGATATATGTCCATAAGTTGATCTGATGATAACGAATCACTGAATATTTTCAGTTTGACATGGGAAGAGGAGTCATCGACAATGAAAGGGGTATAAGGTGAATTGCCATTGATGATTGAAGTAATGATTTTGTTTGAATCTATATTCGTATGCCATTTTGTTTCACCTTTAACAGTCTGACTAATAAGTGTTGAAAATTTCTCATTTTTTGACTTAGAATATCTGATATCTAGGCTATATGCCAATAAGCTGGAACTGATAGATGGAATGTCTATATCAACAATAATTGACCGATGCGAAGGAATAGTAATATCATTTCCCCGAGTTATCAATTTCCAAAGACTGGAATCTCCTAATTTCAAGAAACTCGATTTTTCAAGTTCCATATCTGCTAGAACAAAATCATTGTCGTTTGAATAGTTAATGCTGGTACTTGACTCTACCAAGACAATGCTGTTGAAAGAAGCTAAAATATTAGAGGGGATTTCTAAAGCATAATACTGGCTGTCAAATCCATCCTCAGAAATATGTTGGAGCTCAGGTTTTGGGATATGATAAACAAATTCATTGACATCGATACACTCGAGCTCTGCAAACTGGCTGGTTATATCAGTAGTATAATCGTGGACTTGTTTGTAGTGATGATTAACATTAGAGAACTTTCCATCTTTCAAGATTGTCCTGCATAATAAAACTGCCGGAGCTGGTGATTCGTTCAGATTCTCAATATTAGATGGATTCAGTGAACTGATAAAATTAAATTTGAAGTTTTCGTCTTTAGGGACATAAAACAGATGAATTGGCGGTGAATTTATTTCCGCCCTCTTTGATAAACTTTTAGGTAATTGAATAAATCGCTGATTCGCAGAATCCTTTAGCTGCTTTAAATCAATTTTCAATTTATAGGGCAAATTATAATTCATATTCAAGTTTTTCAAAATCTCTGATGATTTTTGGAACCCAGGTAGTAGAATGGACCTGAAAATCTCCATTCTTTTTTCTAGAGAATAGGTTTGGGTTGGTGAATTAACATCGATTACTTGCAGTAATGCTTTGGCTAAGACTTTCCTTAATTGATCACACCACACAATAGCTAAATGGTCTATTGGAGTCCATACTCCGGGTATTCCTGTTGTTGATACCGAGAACCCGTGATTAGAAGGAACTAAACCTGACAAGGTGGTGTAGTCGGTCGGTAAGGTCGTATCCAATATTCCACCAGTTATTGAGATCAGAGAGACATCTTCCAATCTTTTTCTAGCAATCTTACTCAATTTGGAGTTCATATTCTCATCCTTGACAAATCCGTTTCTCCAAAAATCATCCGTCAGTTTGAAAACATTTAATAGGTCGCCATCGAAAGTAGTTGGGGCTGCATTGTGCGGGGTAGATAAAGTCACGATTGTATTTACTGAGTGGTCCAAATAGTTAGGTAAACTCAGCATCACTCTTGCGACAATCCCTCCCATGGAATGGCCCAACAAGATAACTGACTTGGGAACATTTTGATTTCTGGAATTGCCATTGTCACCATCATCGTTGAGTCTGTAAAGGGATAGTATGAATTTTATTGCATCATTTAGGTATTCTGCCTGATCCAACATTGTCCTTCCGTGAAAAGCAGTGAAATCTTCGTTGAAATCTGCTGTAAAGAAGTCCAGATTATTGGTATTCAAATTCAATGATTTGATGTATGCGTTATTATCAAAAAACTGATTTGCTGTTTCAGCAGCTATTGACCTCACCTGTTTATAGCTACCCGCATTACCAGGAATAAACAATATCGGAGTTCCAGCTAAGTTGAATTGATCTGAATCATCTGGTATTGAATCCTTATATTGCTCTCGGTATAGATAGAGCGAATATTTTGAGGCGAATTTAGTGTGTGTCGAATCGAATGCATGAATTTTGGCATAAGCTGGGGACATGAACACGCCTTTGCAAGCTGGAGCATCTGCACCTTCATACGGCAGAGAGTAGCTGAATCCAATCAGGAGCAAAATCAACAAGCCTATCAACGAAACGAAGATGAGTATGATGTGATTAAGAAGATGTGTATGATAATAGTGATGAGTATCTAATTTTTTCCCCCTCAGGCTGTTACTATTGCTGCTGTGGTTGCTGCTGTTGCTGCTGTTGCTAGTGCTGTTGTTATTATAATGATATGTGGTATTTTTCATGATTTAAGGAATGAATAATGCTTGGCAGTATGAATCAAGGAATTGAAAGAGAAATAAACAAAACAAACGTTTGAATGAAAATGGATGATAATTATGCAGTATGAACTGGTCGTGTTATAATATAGTAACACAAGGAAACGAATATAATAATGAAAGAATTGTGTGTTCGAAGAGGAGGAATACTCGAAATGAAAAGCAGTGTATAAGGTTGGAGCACAGTTGCAGGAAGGACTCTAATAGTTGCCAGAGAAGAATAAAATGAAATGAAGTCAATGAACTAGAATGAACAAAAAATAAACAGTGTGATGAGACTGCGGTTCAATTCTACTTATGTATTTAGGTGTATCGGCAAATGTCCAAAGGAAATAATATATGGCATTAAAAAACAAAGGTCAAACAGTTGATGAAAATAGTGGACAGATACTGTTTTGAGAGAAAAGCAGACAGCGTTGTAGAAGGTTAGTGAGTCTCTTTTTCTTAGGGCCCTTCTATTCAAGCTTATATCAGCGGGCTTGACAAACTACTTGTGGTGTCTAGCAGGGAACGGAAGTCGCTTGAAAGACGTTGGTTTTTTCTTGTTCTTTTTTCTTTTAGAAACTGTTTCTCTTTCTATAGAGTGTATTGCGAGAGTTCTGAACGAACAGGCAGACGGCTAAATCCGGCAGACGGGTACAGAGGCGTATGAGTGTGTGTGGGGTGGTGTGTATGCTCAGCAAAGCATATCCTATTCCAATTGAAACAGGCGTGTAGTTAAGTCAAGCAGTCCCGACACCGACGACAGAAGAAACGATGCAATTGAGTGCCACAGGCTCTGCGTCCAGCCGGTATGTATCCCAAGCAACCGTTTGCGGACCACGGCTAGAGAGGCAGAACAGCAACATTCATGAAGGGAAAAAAAAGGATTAGCAGGTGAGGCGGCATACTGGCTCCGAGACTGCAGAAAGTAGAAAAAAGAGGGACAGAGACTAAAACAAGAGCAGAGAAGACTAGACAATGCAATTGTTTTTCCTTTTTTAGTAGAAGGGGCCGATCGGCGTAAGTTACCCGGCGAGGCGCGGGTGCAGGAGCTCTTTGATCCCGTTTGGTGGTCCACCTTTTTTTCGAGCAATAGGCTGAAAAATGGACGGTTTGGCATTCAAAATGCTCAGCAAGAAGCAGGGAATGGAGACGAAAGAGGGATTTGAAGAGGCACCAGCCGAGACAAAGCACGACCAGCTAGCTAGCCATGACAAGGAGAGCACAAAACCTCAACTCGTTGGTCCGTGGAAGGATCAGACCTTCTATGAACAAGTACAACTTGTTCAACCTTTACAAGAAGAGCAAGCCAAACTTTAGAATCATGACGTTGTACCAGCAGAAATGGGCGTCGAAGCAGGAGACCAGAGGGTACCACGGGGAGCACATCAAGGAAAACAGATGGCAGAGTTTCTTCGAGAAAAAGTTGGAGGGTGTTGCCCAATTGGACGCCTCTCTGAAGGGTAACGTTCCTTCCACTCCGATGGTGTTACAAACGTTTGCGCCATTGGAGAAGAGATTGGACTATGCAATCTTCAGAGCGCTTTTTGCGTCCTCGGTGAGACAGGCGAAGAAGTTCATCTTGAACGGACATGTAACTGTTAACGGTGTCGTCATCAAGCACCCTAGCTTCGCTTTGACCCCGGGTGATATCTTTTCCGTCGATCCCGAGAGAGTTTTGGAGGCTCTGGGCGCGAAGAAGCCAAGTTTGAAAGAGTCCTACAAGGTCGACAAAATGCAGGTGATCAAGTGGCAGAACTACGTCAATGAGGTGCAGAATGACCCAAGGAAAGTGTGGGAAAAGAAGATGGAAAAGCAAAAGAAGGTGAATTCCTTGTACAAGAACTACAATGTCAACGGAGTCCTCACCGAAAACTCCTTTTCCTCCACTGACGCTGCAGAAAGAAAGAAGAATATGCAAGACTACAAGATCAAGAAGATGAAGGAGGTCCAGAATTCTATCGACAGAAAGTCCATCTTGAAAGACATAATAAAAACGAGCCCTGTTGAGAGCGCTGCTGCTTTCAAAGAGCAATTTGGAGACAAGTTGGCTGCCAAAGCATTCCAGGTCTACCAGGAACTTCCATCCGCCATTGTGAAGTTACAGACAGACAAGGAACTAACTGCGGAACTCGAAAAAATTGTGCCATCTTACAAAGACGGTAAGCCAGTGGGTGACTTCTATGACGACTCAAACTTCAAGAAAATCAGATCTCAGTTGTCTGAGCTTCAAACCGAATACCTCGAGAAAATCCGTCAAGATTTCCAAGAAAAGCCTTTGGCACAAGATGAGTTAATCAAAATCTGGAGCGAAAGCTTAAAGAAACACTCAAAGCTTCCTCCATTCAGTGAAGTTGAGGAGAAGGGTAACTATTTTGTCAAGCTTCCATGGCAACGTGGTATGCACGGTTTGGCAGACCCATCCAAATCATATTTTACTCCTTGGAAGCCAAGACAGTTTTTACCAGTTTTTGCTGTCTTACCTAAACATATCGAAATATCCTTTTCCACTTGTCACGCTGTCTATTTGAGAGATCCTGTTGCTAGACCTGGTGAATCAGAAGTCATTTCTCCATTCGACGAAGACATCCATGAAAGATCTTATATGTACTATTTAAAGAATGGTATGTAATGTATTATAGACCCCATTTGCATTACCATCTCCTGTATATATATGCCGTTTTATATAGTTCGAATAATTTCTTTTCCAGTACGAAAATAGAGGACTTTGTTGAACATACTTTCTTAACTGTTTTAAAATCGAGTTAGTAAAACTCTCTATCTGAGGTTGACAATATCAATATGCACGATAGCGAGAAAATTTCAGCCTGGTTTTCTTGAATGTAATCAGTCTAAGGGCCTTCCTATTTATTTAAGATTTCATAAGATCCCATAGAACAATAGCCAGATGTCATCTAAAGTACTTGCAAAAATGGTAGAGACCATTTCAAAATCTTTTCCCGTCAAACAGGCTCGAAAAGAGGCTGTCTGGATCACGCAAGAATTACCAGAAGACGAATGGATCAAAGCAAGTCATCTCAGATCAAAACTAGTTCCCTTACAGTACATACTGGGGTCCCAACCATTTGGGAAATTGAGCATCTCGTGTAAACAAGGCGTACTAATACCGAGATTAGATACAGAAGAATGGGTGATAGAAGCCTCCGAGATACTACGAAATGTGAAAATTAACCGTATACTAGACTATTGCACCGGTTCTGGATGTATAGGTCTCGGTTTTGCTTCAGAGCTTCGGAATACCTCTCGAATTGATTGCATTGATTACAAAGACGAAGCTGTTGATTTGGCCAGAAAGAACTTAGAACTGAATTCCAGTAATTTACCGGTTCAGGTGAAAATCTATAAAGGAAGTATTTTTGATCAATACTTACCCCGTGACGCAAATTACTTAGATGAAGAGTCACAAAATATGCTAGTGTCAAACCCCCCATATATTCCGGAAAGAGATTTGATGTCGCCAGAGGTTGAGGAAAGTGTACTCAGATTTGAGCCTAGAGATGCTTTGCTTGGCGATTCCGAGTTTTTCGAAGGCCTTTGCTCTAAAATACTTATCAATCACAAATCCTTCAAGGGCTTCATATTCGAATTGGGGTATATAAGTCAGGCACAAACAGTAGCGAATCTTCTTGATCACAATGTCTGGACTGTCGGAATACGAAACGATCAAAGCGGAAAGTTAAGAAATGTGCTAGGATGGAGGAGTAATTCTTCATTTGCGGTTTTGAAAGACATGGTTCATCAGTATTTGTAGTCTATAGAATTAATACAAATTTTTTTATATTAATACCTCTTCCGTCGCCTCTAGAATTTCGGAAGCTTTGCTTTCTTCACTTTTAGTCTCTTCAATTTTTTCAGAAGGGCTGTCTTCAGAACTCTCATTAGCCTTAGCAATCTTTCTCTTCTTAGAACCTCTACCAACGGCAACAACGTTCTCTATCGGGAAAACTTTTATACCAGTGAGAATGTATCCTCCATCTGACCTAGATGTCATAAGTGGATGTATCCTACCAGGAATTGTTTGATACTTCCTGACCACGGAATGGTGAATATTTGGCAACAAGATTCCTTTTTCTCTCAAGAAGATATGATTTAGCTCAATCAAAGCTTCTTTATACTGGTTGTAGATCACCAAAGGCGATGAGCCACGCAAACGTGGCAAGATTTTAGGAACAAAGGTTGTCGGATTTAAGGTAGATACGTAAATCAAGCTTTCAAAATCATTCTCAATGACACGATCTAGAACTTTGTTGGTAATATGGAATCTTTTCAACTTTCTGTCATATTGAGTTCTCATTGGTTCAGGAAGCTTCTTATATTCTTCTTCGTCTAAAGGCTTGAAATCTGGTCTCTCTGCCTCTGGCTCCAGAAATTGCAACACATTTATACATTGCACCATGCTTTCTGGGGAGGTAGATATTTCCTTGGCGTACCTAGTTTTGTTCAACAAATGAACACTAGGCTGGTCATTTTCATGTAATAAAGTGATGGTACCTCGGTTTCCCATTCTTTCCAACATTGCGTAAACAACCAAACCTCCAGTTTCATCCACAACTAGATAATTTCCACCCGGCATTACGTTCCCAAAACTCATCATTGAACCCAGCATCTCTATACTCAAGTTCATTATTCTGAAAGGCTCCTTTTCATAGTACAAATAATCTAACATCTCATTTGAAGTCATGTAGTTGATTGAAAAACGACGCAAAAATTTTTTGTGTTTACGGTCAAGGTACTTTTCTTGTGAATATGCCGTTTTCTTATCAAATGACCCATGGTTTTTGATCATTGTTTGAATAATCTCACGGGCAACTTCGTTACCACCCATTTTGTTCTTCATTTCTTCGATCTCTTCAACGGTTAATTTTTGTACGTTAGCTCCATCGATCAACAACCTATTATCCTTGCTCGAACCGCTAACTAACTCATCAGTATCCAGCTCTGCAAGATCAGTAATACCTACTTCTAGGCTTTCAATTGGACTGACTTTGTTCTCAACTCCAATTTCAAATGCTTGCCCATATGGATAACCCAAGACATCTTCCACGTTAAATGTACCAAATTTTCCCATATTGATTACACCTTCTATACGAAGCTGAATCATTTTTCTGGCCCCCGAAGGAAGTCGCAGGATAGCATAGTCATCCACCGTTATGTTTCTGTGTGGCTCCATATTTTTTGATTTTGTTGATTCTGTTGACCCTGGTGTTTCTTACTTTTGGATCAAGATCGGTACGTGGTTCTGATAATGAAATACTTTTTTGATAAATTTTGCGATTTTTCATTTTCTCAAAATCTTGGTGAATTTTTTTTTATTTGAAAATTTTTTAATTTTACTTTTCACTTCTTTCATAGTAGTTTTTACTTCGTATTAATTACTTTGAACGATTAAAAGAAGCTTCCTATCACTGACAAATCCGTTTATACACAATGGGAAGAAAGGCAAATAACAAGCAGGGTGCACCACCCACTTTTGAAGAATTTAATGCGGTCAAAGAACGTAAAGATCAAAAGAAACGTCAAAGAGAAGCTAAAGTAGCAACTTCCAAAGTTCAGAATAAAAAGCAGAAATCAAACGATAAGCCTCAACCAAAGAGCAAGAAAAGCAAGAAAAGCAAGACTGCAGAAGATGTCACTGAAATTCCGGCTGATATACCACAAGTCGATTATGAAGAACTAAGTGCAGCCAGAAAATCGTTATTTGGTGATGAATCAGATGAAGAAGATGGAAAACTTGAGACACTTGAAGATTTGGATGATGAGTTAGATCTAGATGACGAATTTGATCAAGAAGATCAAGATGTCCATGAGAAGCCTATGTTTTCAGATGACGAAGACTTGAGTGATGAAGAAATAGAAAAAGTTAATGCTGCCAACATTGAAGAATATTCCAAGCAACTTGATCTCGAAAGACAACAAGAAGAATTAGAAGCAGAAGAAGAGTTACTTGGAGTCAATCAGACACAACCACGTGCTGCAATTTTACCGTCTTTAGGAGAAGAAGATCCAGCATCTCAAACCAAAGACGGTGCAAAGGATATTACTTTTATCAGAACAAGAATGTTGGAAATAGTGAAGGTTTTAGAGAATTTTAAGGAACTGGCAGAAGAAGGACGTAGCCGTAGTGAGCATGTTGAGCAATTAATCAGTGACATCTGTGATTATTTTGGATACACACCATTTTTAGCTGAGAAACTTTTCAACCTTTTTTCACCTAGTGAAGCTATCGAATTTTTTGAAGCTAACGAAATTCATCGTCCAGTTACCATCAGAACAAATACATTACTGACAACAAGAAGAAATTTGGCACAGGCCCTTGTGAATAGAGGTGTTAACTTGCAACCAATTGGCCCATGGACAAAGGTGGGTCTACAAATTTTTGACTCACAGGTTCCAATTGGTGCTACTCCTGAATACTTAAGTGGTCAGTATATTTTACAAGCTGCATCTTCTTTCCTACCAGTTATGGCTTTAGACCCTCAAGAAAACGAAAGAATCTTGGATATGGCAGCAGCTCCAGGTGGTAAAACTACATACATATCAGCAATGATGAAAAATACGGGTTGCGTTTTTGCTAACGATGCTAATAAAGCCCGTACAAAGTCGTTGATTGCAAACATTCATCGTTTGAACTGTACCAACACGATTGTGTGTAATTATGATGCGAGAGAATTTCCCAAGATTATTGGAGGGTTTGATAGAATTTTATTGGATGCTCCATGTTCAGGTACTGGTGTTATTGGCAAGGATCAAAGTGTTAAAACCAACCGTTCACCAAAAGATTTCATTGAAATTCCTCATTTACAAAAACAACTTTTACTAAGTGCAATTGACTCCGTTGATCATGCATCTCCAAATGGTGGTATCATTGTTTACTCTACATGTTCTGTGATGGTGGAAGAAAATGAAGCTGTTATTGATTATGCTCTTCGTAAGAGACCTAATGTCAAACTAGTTGAATCCGGCTTGACAATTGGGAAGGATGGTTTCACAAGTTTTAGAGGTAAAAATTTTGATCCAAGTGTTAAACTCAGTAAGAGGTTTTACCCACATGTTTATAATGTGGATGGATTCTTTGTTGCCAAATTCAAGAAACTTGGACCAAGTCCATTTGACATATCGAAGGCTGGTGCTTTTGAAAAGGAGAAGATGGCTAGAGAAGAAGCATTGAAGGAAGGCTTAATTGCCGATGATTTCGCCAAATTCGATGCTGAAGAGGATAGAAATATCATGAAAGAATCCATAAAACATAGTTTGGAAAAGAAGGGTATCGATCCAAGGAAAGTAAATATAGATGAAAAGCTAAGTAAATTAGAGGAGGAGTAAAACTACAAGTAGAAAAATATACACTGATTTATATATTTTTTTACATATTTATGTAAGATTAATACAACCAAACCCATTTTCGGTCATATAATGAATACCAAATTCATCGTACTGTTGCCTTGTCCAGAAACCTTTTGAGTTGTTCAACTTGTACTCGTTGTAAGCCCATTTGGCCATACCTCTCCAAGCATCAAGCATTGGATCTTTTGCAACTCTAACGTTGAATGGCACGTTCGTTGGTGAAAACATGCGAACCTCTTTTTCCATTCTTTCTTGGAAATTTGGGAATAATGTGCAACCACCTGTTAAAAAGATGTCCTTGAAAACATTCTTCACTGGTTCGCATGCCGATATATCACCTGAAAATCCGAGTTCTTGGGGTAATCTTCTTAGTAAAGTATCTTCTACCACTTCGACAACGCCTGCTTGATCAATACCTGTTATTGAAGGTTGGAACATTATCTCAGGTATTCTTATCCTCTCAACGTTCAAGTGGATTTGGTGTAATTGATGCTGATCCTCATTATCGAAATCCCTAGGACCTCTCAAAAATTTATGTATGGTTGAGTTCCTGTAATTAAATTGACGTTCTTGTGTATCTTCCATGGTAAAATTTGGATCGAATTCTAATAATTGCTTTTCGAGCAGATAAATCTCCTCAAGTTCTTCTGCAGACAACTCTTCATCGTCGACACCTGCAATATCCCTATATATAGCCCAATCGTCATCATTGGCACCAAAGGTATCATTCGGATCGTTATCAATTGTTACATTGTGACGTCGTTTATTGTTACCGTTACCAGATCCATTTTGATTCCCAGAATTTCCCGCTGGCCCATCATCTGCTAGGGATGCAATATTTCTCATTCTTTGTTGAGAAGCCCTAGATTTACGATCTCCGAGTTCATCCTTCAACTTGATTCTTTCTTTCCTTCTTTTAACAACGTTATCAAGAAGTTGACGTTTCTGTTTAGTCCAATTCTCCAGATCTGTATTTCTGAATTCAATGTCCTTTTGACGGACCTCTTCAGCTTCCCGGATTGCTTCCTCTTTTTCTTTCCTTGCACGAATTTTGGAATCGATGTTTGACTTGATCAATCTCAACCTACGTTTTTCCTTCAACTCTTCAGGGTTCAACTCTGCACTAGGTTTATCTAAAAGAGAGAAATCGTACTTAGACTCGTCATCACCTGATTCGTCATCATCGTTTGTATCCAATAGTTTGGCCTTTTTCAACGATTTTTCAAGATTTGAAAGATACTTATTCAAGTCAGCTTCATCATCAAACCCAGCTTCACGGATAGTATCAATGACCTCCCTTTTGGTCATTGTGTTGAAACTATCTTTTATTTTGGTATAGTACTCGAAATCTTTCTGCTTCAATTGCAGTTTTTCAAGTCTTTTAACTTTTGCCTGATCTTGAAGCTTCTTGATATTTTCTTTCCTCTTCTGCTCTTCGAGTTTTAGCTGCTCTTCGGTTTTCTCCTCCTTGATGATTTCATTGAAAGGTGCTTCAATAGTTATATCATTTTTTTCTAGATAGTCTAGATCCAATGAATGTCTTATTTCCTGACCGAAATCCTTGGAAACAAAACAATGGTCTTGAACCAAACTCTGGATTTGCCAGTCATTCAATCTTGTTGGAAAATATGGGTACTTTAGACCTATGGAACATTTCATGAAATCATATAACTGATGTCCACCGACATTGATTCTTTTCGAGATATCAATGAGGGGACGGCTATCTAAAACCGGTATCACATGCGTTGCCTCATGATTGGTACCAACCACCATTCCAGACTTACCATCATTCTGATAATAGCTGAAAAGTGAATCAACTCCATATGCAACTGAGGGGACATTATACGTTTCAAACAAAATCTGTGATAGATTTTGTCTTTGAGATAACGGTGTGGCTAGAGTTTCATTCATAACAATAGGGTTGCTCACTTTACTATCTGAGTCAACTCCTAGATGTAAGAAAGAAAAATCAAAGATCTTTTCTACGGCTTCCCAATTTGTCAACATCTGACCATCATATGGATTTCTCATGTTTGCCTTTATTGTGGATTCGAAGAAAACATCATAGCCGACAAAGGTGGAAGGTCTATTTGTTTTCCGATCTCTATATCTAGCACTTAGGGTAGGGAAATTCAAAAATGGATCACGGGTGCCGGCCATTCCTACTCTAACTGCGGTTCTCCCCAGGTCAACTGCTATGGGGACACCCTGGGAATAATGTGAGCTTTCCAAGTTGAAAGGTAGTAAAGCTTCAATTTGTGGATAATCCGTGAAGGAGTACACTTTTCTTGGAGGGAGGTCTTCCTCTGCCTTCTCAAAATTGTGCGAGAACTGCTTTTCTGTCATTATTAGCAATAATGCCGGCTAGTTGCTTCTTGATCCTGTAGAGCCTCAATTGTAGGTCAAAAGATCTGTTCAGACAAGTGAAAGTGGTATATAGCAAAGACCCAGCTCTTTTGTAAAGCAGCTTTCGAGCGAGGGCCGGTGGAAAAAAATACGTCCTGGCCGGGAGGTGGTGATGTGAGAAAGAGAAATGCGGTTGTTGATTGTGCAGCATTTGCCACGGCAGGTATCGGGTGAACCTAGTCTTGGGAGACTGATTTGGGCATCTCTTTGGAGGATACAGACACGGAAACAACACAATGGCTGACAATCAAAGTTTCTCCATCCAAGGGTACAACCTCGTCACGCTTTTGAAGCGTTTAGAAGCGGCAACGTCCCGTCTGGAGGACGTCACAGTATATCAGGAGAACCACGTTTTGGGCAGCTCTGCTACCAAAGACACCAAACAGGAGACCCCATTGCACCCAGCTGCCACTGCACCGGCTGCAATTTCACCCTCTTTGGAAGCGGCTCCAGCAGCTGCAACACCAGCGGTTGTTGCTGAGGTAGCGAAGTCTATCAAGGAGTTTGATGTGTTCATCAAGGAGAAGGTTTCGCCTTACGTCGAGGCATCAAAAAAGATTGATCCGGTCTTAGCAGAGCAAGCGGAAAACTTCGAGAAGGCCGTTTTGAAGGAAAGGGATGTTTTGGATGCGGCCAGCAAGTCGAAAAAGATTGCTGTTGATGATGCCAAGTTCCAGAAATTGGTGATTGCTCCAGTGAACGAGTTGATCATGAAGGTGATCCAGATCAAAGACGACAACAGACAGAGCAAAAACTTTAACTTCCTCAATGCTGTGGCGGAGGGTGTTGCTGTTTTGGGCTGGATTATCACCACCACTCCGGTGTCCTACATCCCGGATTTCAAGGACTCTGCGCAGTTCTGGACGAACAGAATCTTGAAGGACAATAAGGGCAAGGAGAGCGAGAAGGTGAGTTCGGAGTGGGTAAAGAGCTTCTTGAGCATCTTCGACGAGTTGAAGAACTATGTCAAGGAATACCAGACTACAGGTATCGCCTGGGGTGGCTCTGAGGATTTCGAAAAGGCATTGAGCGAGTCCATCTCAGGAGCCACATCCCCAGTACCGGCACCAGCACCGGCACCAGTGGCTGGAGGAGCTGCCGGTCCACCACCGCCTCCACCGCCTCCACCTGCAGATCTGTTTGACGATGTTATCAACGCCAAGCCTGCTGCCAAGTCTGGCAGCGAGGGCGGCATGAACGCGGTCTTTGCCGAGTTGAACAAGGGAGAAAGCATTACGAGCGGGTTGAAGAAGGTCGAGAAGTCCGAGATGACGCACAAGAACCCAGAACTTAGAAAGAAACATGTACCATTACCACCCAAAAAGCCAAGAAACTTGAGCATCAGAGAGGAGAAGGAGGTCAAGAAGAGCGGCACCGGCACTGCTGCCGGTGCCGCCAAGAAGGCACCGCAGAACGAGTTGGTGGACAACAAGTGGATGATCACGAACGTGGGCAAGAGCGACGTCGAGAACGGCCTCATCACGATCGAGGGCAGCATGGACCAGAGCGTCTACATCGGGAACTGCGAGGGCATTGTTGTCCAGATTAAGGGCAAGGTCAACGCGATCAGCGTGAACGTGAGCGAAAAGGTCGGCGTGGTCATCGAGAAGGCCATCTCGAGTGTCGAGCTCACCAAGTGCAAGAAGTGCGAGGTTCAGGTCATCGACAGCGTTCCGATCATCAACGTCGACCAGAGCGAGAGCACGAACGTGTACTTGAGCGAGTCCTCGCTTGCTGCGGAGATCTACAGCAGCTGCAGCACGGCATTGAACGTGAACATCCCAAGCAAGGACGAAGACGGCGACCTCCAGGAGGTGTCCATCAGTGAACAGTTTGTTACCCGGTTCTCAGCAGACGGCACGCACGTGACCAGCCCCGTCTCCCACGCATAGTTCAGACACGTGACCATTCTGATTCACGTATTACGTCAGCACTGCTGTTATCGACGCGTCGATTCTTTTTTTCCCGCACGCTTACTTCTATTTTCCCTTCTTTTCCCTCCCGAATTTTCCCATTTTCCCATTTTCCACCGTGCCGATTTTCTCTCGAGGCTCGGAGTGCGGTGTCGGTTCCGGAGAGCAGGCAAAGCCGGGGAGGACGGGGAGACAAGACAAGAAGACGAGATGAAGCAACGGGCGGACAGTACCACCCACCTATCTAGCCATGTATGCAGCAACACACGTTTACACCACCATAACTGTAGCAAAGCGCCTTCGAGGGAGCCTCGGAGGAGCATCCCCGGGCCCGGGAGAGGGCCCGGGGATGCGCCGACGCGTCGACGGCCCGGCAAGACTGGCCGACGCGGATTGCGCAAAAGGCCCGGCGATTGGGCTATACACATAGAAAGAGAGAGAGAGCTCCTCGCTGGCCCTGGTTATTGCTGGAGCCGTGGTTGGCTGGCCGGAGGGTTCCACGGAAAGGGTGTCTCTGGCACTGTTTGGGCTCTTCTTTGCACCGTTTCTGCTCCGCTTGGCTTGTTCTGGACCCCTTCTGCCCTCTTGCTTCCCCAGCCATCCACACCCGCCAGTCCAACCATGCTTAGAGTATCCGCCAGAGCGTCTGCCAAGTCAGTCCTGAAGTTCCCATTGAGATGTGCCGCTGCATCCACCACATCAGCAGCAGCCTCTGTCGCCAAGATCGCCGCCGCCGCTGGCCAGTCGAACGCTAGAGCTGTCCAATTCCACGCAGGCTTCGCCCAACAAAATGCATACAGATCCTTTTCCTCTGCCTCCGTATTGAGAGCTCCTCAGGTCGTCAAGGTGCCCGAGATGGCCGAGTCCATCACTGAGGGTAGTTTGTCTTCGTTCTCCAAGAGCGTCGGCGACTTCATCAACCAGGACGAGCTGTTAGCCACCATCGAGACCGACAAGATCGACGTGGAGGTCAACGCCCCAGTCTCTGGTACAGTCACCGAGTTGTTGGTCTCCCCAGACGACACCGTCACCGTTGGCCAAGAGATCGCCAAAATCGAGCCGGGTGCTGCCCCAGCCGGCGGCGCTGCCCCAAAGAAGGAGGCTAAGAAGGAAGAGGCTGCTCCAAAGAAGGAGGAAGCCCCAGCTCCAAAGAAGGAAGAGGCTGCTGCTCCAGCTCCAAAGAAGGAAGCTGCTCCAAAGAAGGATACCCCAGCTCCAGCTGCTTCTTCTCCAAAGGACTCTGCCAAGTCCACTTCCGGTAAGGCTCCAGCCAACATCAACCCATTCGGTAACTTTGCCAGAAGCGAAGAGAGAATCAAGATGAACAGAATGAGATTGAGAATCGCCCAAAGATTAAAGGAAGCCCAGAACACCGCTGCCTCCTTGACCACATTCAACGAGATCGACATGTCCTCCTTGATGGAGATGAGAAAGCTCTACAAGGACGAGTTCATCAAGAAGACCGGCATCAAGATGGGTTTCATGGGTGCCTTCTCCAGGGCCTCCGCCTTGGCCGCCAAGGACATCCCAGCCGTCAACGGTGCCATCGAAAACGGCAACACCATGGTTTACAGAGACTACATGGACTTGTCCATTGCTGTCGCCACTCCAAAGGGTTTGGTGACCCCAATTGTCAGAAACGCAGAGTCCCTGACCTTGCTTGAAATCGAAAACGAGATTGTTAACTTGGGCCACAAGGCCAGAGACGGTAAGTTGACCTTGGAAGACATGACCGGTGGTACCTTCACCATCTCCAACGGTGGTATTTTCGGCTCCCTATTCGGTACCCCTATCATCAACACCCCACAAACCGCCGTTCTCGGTTTGCACGGTATCAAGCAAAGAGCCGTCTCAGTCAACGGTAAGGTGGAAAGCAGACCAATGATGTACGTCGCCTTGACCTACGACCACAGAATGTTGGACGGTAGAGAGGCAGTCACTTTCTTGAGAACCGTCAAGGAATTGATTGAAGACCCAAGAAAGATGTTGTTGATGTAGAAAAACTGATAATCTGTAGTTTTTTCGTTGTTATTGGTTAGTTTTTCACGCCTTCTCTCTCAAATATTCTATTATCGATATTCATTACATATATGTAGACCCTGTGTACATATATGCCACTACCTATCTATCTATCTATTTATATATCTACTCATACATATGATAAAACCCCGAGTTCTGGCTGACCTCAGTCAAGAAAATCCAACGTCCCCGGAGGGTGCGCCATTCTTCCTTCTACTTTCGGCAAGTAAATCAGATACGCCAACATGATTAGATGCCTCTTTCCGAGGAGGATTTTTCATCAACTGCCAACCAAGCAATCCCCATACTTCACCAAAATGAGCCGAGCCAGTGTCCCCCTGCGGTTACAGCGATACCTACTCTCCTTGGAGTCGAATGTTCCTGCAAGCTCGTGCTACGCCTCCGCGTATCTAGAAGTGAAGCTCAGGGAAGACTCCCAGACAAAGGGACTCTCAGAGATCGTCTCGCGTGCCAACCAACGCTTATCACGCAACGTACAACAGCTCAGAGAAGGCTACTACGACGCCAGAATTGTCCCCTTCTCGCTGGACCCTTGCTACCCGCTTCAATTGGATCTCCCGTACGAACTTCTTCCACAGGTGACACGTCCAGACAGCTACGGCGACGGAAATGAAGATAAAGATGTCACAGAGGCAATCTACAAAAAGTACTTCGAGGGCAGACCCATCTCGCCTGCAAACCTCGACTGCCACGGCTGGTGGCCCACCGATTTCAAGTACGTCGGCTCCAAAATACGAACAAGCGATTTTCACGTGTCACTTCTACCGCTCATCAGGTTCAAATCAGACTCGGATATCGCCCATTTCCATCGTCTTTTCGAACAGATCCTGGAAAAGACAAACCCTACCAACGCCAACATCAGGGTCAAGTTCCAGAGAGCCGGCGGAGCCCCCGTTTTGGAAATTCTCCCGAAACACGACTACAACAAGCTCTTTCTTGCTATGTGCATCAGCAGAAATGACAGCGCCAACTCAGTGCTCAACGAAATACAGCTGGCCCTGGCACATGCCCGCCTCACAAACACCGTGTGTCCCGGACATGTAACAGGCGAGGTGGACGATAACAGTGTTGTGGACTGGGCGCAGAGCTTGCTGCACATGAGCATCGGTGTGTGCAACAGGGGCGAATGGTGCTCCGGCTTTGGGCAGAACGAGCTCTTTTACACAAACAAGGTGCTGCTCCAGCCCGATGCTGGCCAAGACAGCTTTCTCCTCCCAGAGACGGAACAGGATGCCGAGGGCCGAATAGTCTTCGTGTGGAACGGCGAGAAGCTGGTGTACTGAGACCGCCGCGGCCCGATTAGGCAACTCGGACGAGACACCCGTGTTTTGCTCTGGTATTTGTGTTTTGCCTAAAGAGGAAGTACTATTGGGATATGTGCAGAGTGGAAGTCTCACTGCGGATTATAGCTTGCATGTATACCAATCAGGGTATTATTGCACCAGTGTCTCCCAGATCAATGGCATTAACTATGCGGTAGGCAGATGCAGGGTTTTTCGGTACCGGGCTCCTTCTTCTTCCCTCCCGACGTATTCCTATCTGATTGTCTTCCGGAGCTAAACCACGTCTTTACTGGACTCACAAACACAATAGGGAAGCACACACACACACGCAAAAACACACAAGCAGATACATAACAAACCCACGGAACGTACCAAGATCATCCCACAACAAGCCTGGATCAGCTCTCAAGTACATGGTCATACAAAATGAATATGGACTGGCATGATTCAATCAACCCCTTCTTCACAACGTCGTCAAGTTCGTCCTCATATGGCAACAGGAACAGCAACAGGAGTGGCGGCTCCTCGGACAGAATCATGGAAAACCCGTTGAAAATTGACACCAACAGCTCCTTCTTCTCAAGCTCTGTTTTTAAGCCAATCCCGTTACCGGATGACATTCTCGGCTTTGACCCGTTACCGCAATCGCAAATGCAACAGGTCCAGCAACGACAGGTACCGCCTCCTGTTGTTGCTACTGACGGGTTTAACGCAAGTTTTGACCTTGAAAAGTATTTGAAAAGCGATCTCGACGAAGAGCTAGAGGCAGAAAATTTAGATGAAGACTTCTTGGACGCAAACTTACAATTCAACATGAACCTTCCAATTATGGACTCAAAAGAAACAGATATCGAAAAAGTCTTGCTGGATCTAGGAATCTCTGAAGTCCCAAGACAAAATGCTTCTCCTGTACAACCATCGGAAAATGGGACTCCACATGCTCCAGGTCACAAGAGGAAAATCAGCGGTTCCGGAATCTTTGGATTTGTTGGAGCCGGCGACAATACACAGTTGTCAATCCCGGGAATCGAGCCTGTAACCTTCATCAACAAAAAACCACAATATAAAGACATAACTAATTTTGATAACCTCGGACCATCCTACACTAATGGCAATAGCAACTTAACTACCACTACTGCCGCTACCATCAGCAAGGCCAAATATGCGAAAGCAAACGATGCAAATCCCAACCTGAACAATTTTGTACCAAATGTTCCATTGACCGAACTTCAACCCCCAATCACTCCTATCAAGCAAGTGCAAAAACGTGAAAAACCAGACTACTACGTTTCTTCCGGTAACCCCATTTCTTACAAATTCCCTCCTTCACCTCCAAAGGGAACGTTCGAACCAACAGAGAATGCCAATCCAGATTACCCAAGTAAATCATATTCAGCACAAGAGTTGCAAAATTTACGCCAGCTTTCAAGGTCAAAATCCCTGCAACAAATGAGGCAGCCTGCAATATCAACTAATTATCATGGAAAATCACCACCCCCAACACCACTAACGACATCTCCCTTAAACTCAGTTGCGATGTCCTCTCCCTTGAAAGAGATGTTTCAAACACCAAAAAATGGCTCTCCTAAAAAAGTTCTACCGCTATCCCAACTGCAATCTCAATCTCAATTTCAAGTCCGTCTGAGCAAACAATTGAGAGATCCTGATGATACTAGTATAATCGAAGATGATAAGGATAAAACCATCTCTGCAATGAACACTCCACTGAAACTGAAACTCTCTGCTGAAATGTTGCAAACACCAACAAAAAGCAAATTTACAAATTTAGGCTGGGATCCAACCATGGGACCGAAGAAATCTCATACGTTCACTCAACGGATATTAAAGTCGTCCAAGCGCTCCCCAATAAGGAAAAAGCCAACTATAACATCTACCTTAGCAACAGGTACACTAGATAAATATTTTGAAGGTCCTACTGCAGAAGGTAAGTTTGTTTGTAGGTTTTTTGATAAGGAAATTCAGGGAGTTTGTAACAGGGAATTTGGACGGATTTCAAATGCAAGAGCTCACATTCAGACACATTTGTCGGATAGACCGTTTGTTTGTGAAGAGTGCGGCAAAGCGTTTGTTAGAAACCATGATTTGAGAAGGCACCAGAAGGGTCATTCAGTTGCATCGAATATATGTCCTTGTGGAAAACGCTTTCCTAGAAGTGATGCCCTGAAAAGGCATAGATTCAGAAACATCTGTGTTGGTGGAATTCCAAGAAATAATGGTGTTTTTAAGCCATGTAGCCATAACCATAGCCACAGTCATAGTTCTGACAAGATGTCAAATATTGTTCAAAATAACTACAGGAACAAAAATAACAAAAAAATAACAAACAAGCTTTTGGAAGACATAAATAAGGAAGAACAACCAATAATTAGGGAATCAGTTTTTACCTCGCATCAAGAACGACCATCACAAACACCAAAACTTTCAAATCTCTCTCAGCCAGTAAATTCACACCAATCCCAATATACCGACCGACCGCTGCTCCCGACCCAATCCCTTTTCAATACATCGACATCGAAAGATATTGAGTTGTTTGATTTCAACGAAATGGCAGGTGTCGATGGAAACTTTTCTTTCAATATGGATGATAGTTTGGTGATATGATTTTCGCATGCTACTAATCTATTTGTCTCTTTCTGCTTTCTTCTTTCATTTCTTTTCTTAAAGTATTTTTACAGATACTCAGCGTATGCTTAACTTTTCAAGGTTTTCCTTGACGGCTCAATTTTTCTTTTCAGTTTACTTTATCTTTCTTTTACTTCTAACGTTCTTTTATTTAACCACGCAATTTTATGTACAAATTTATATGCATCAATGAGAAGAATTTTCTTCGGGAGAGAAAAAAAAACCAAAATCAATAAGGTATGCCATTGGTTAGTCTTTGGAATTCATCATATCCCTTAGTTGCAAAACTTTCAAACGACTTTCTGATCAAGTTTCTCATATAGATGGAGGCTTCCCTATCGTTCTTATTAGGACAAAACCTTTGCGTTAAATGCTTTATTGTTGCAGCTTTAAAGCATGGTAATCCACTCTCCAACATCGGCACAACCATGTTGATTAATGAGTCCATGTGTAGCCTACATGCAAGGAAGCATTTGACACACAATTCTTCAAACCACTTGTAGGCTTGGGTGTTAACGTTTCCTCCCATCACTCTAACCATTTCTCTGGTCAGTTTGAATGGGGATTGCTCGAATTTGACACCTCCGGGGACAATGTCAAAGCAAAATCCAAAATCGATATGCAAAATATGACCCTCATTATCATACATGATGTTACCATTATGTCTATCTTTGATAGCCAGTAAATAGGTGATAATGGAATATGCAGCTAGAGATTTAACAAAGTTGATTCTAGCACGCTGGAATTCAGGAGAGGTTTCTGGTCCAAACTGTGAAATAAAGTATTCATACAAACCATTCACTGCTTCACGACCTAACATATCTCTTGAGATGGAATGAGGCAAAACGTCAATAATACCACAGCCTGGAGCAGTCGCCGTAACTCTGTATGGAAAGACGTATACATCAACACCCTGGGTCATCCAGATCGTTCTAAACATGGAGATCAATTGAAGAGCTAGAACGTCCTGCCTACAATCATCACCAACTTTGAAAATAGCACTTGTTTTCACAATTTCACAGTTGTTGTCATCGCTATCGACAACGTCATCTTTAACAATGCGGTCTTTCTTCTTTTTGATAAAAAAAGTGGCCATGAATGGAGCCTTTGCATGAGATTGTAAAGGTTTTCCAGACTTTCTATCAATATCAACAACAGTTCCATCAGGATTACTTGGCAAGTATACACCTTCTTCAACCTTGATCTTGGACATCTCCTCATCAATTTTTGCTTTCTTTTCGGGTTTAGATTTCTTGATAAACGGCTTTAATTTACCTGAAATTCCTGTCACCTCGCCAAAGAAAGAGAACTCTTTCTCAAAGTAGCTTCTATCAGAATCCGAGAAAGTCTTGATCATAGTCTCCCTGATTTCATCCAGAGTGGGCTTTATAGAGTCTGGAATCGTGGAATCTTCATCTTTGAATGAGTTTGCTGCCATATTCCATATAATTTGATGGGCAAACAATTGCGAAACATTTGCGGTTTCTAAAATGAATCTGCGAATGTAGCCTAAATCATCATGTCTCATCGTTTGAACAATCTGGGGGACATAAAAAAATGTCAAGTGTACGTCAAAACTTTCAATCGAACGCATAGCATACTGTAACACTAAGGAGTTTCTGTTATATGGAGGCAAAAATTTGTTAATAGCGTCAATAGGAGCTGCAGATGACCATGCGACAATTGCTGGAACATCAGAATCAACAACATAATCCACTGCAGCAGGAATATCAGTTACAGAAAATGGATTGTTGATGATATAAGAGCGTAAATTTTTTATCATGGAGGAGGATAAAGTACCATTTTTTTCATATCTCATAACTAGATTGACGGCAAGCTTACCACTAATGAGATAACAATCACGTAAAACTTTATCATCAAATTTATAGTTGGCGTATGATTTATAAGTGGCAGCTGCTCCACCTAATGGGTAAATCCAGGAATTCAAAATACTTATTTCATCATCTAAGAAGAGTAATAAAACAGCTCTTTTCTGTTCATGAAAAATTTCCTTGAATGAAATGTTGTGGAAAAAGTTTCCCACAATGTTCAAAATCTCAAAATCTGCTTTGATTTTCAACTTGTTGTTACCAAATGGAGTGGCGACATCTTTAATGAACCAAGATAATGCACCCAACAGTACCGTATTAATAACCTTATGCTTTAATGGAGATGTAAATGAACTATGATATTTCAATAATTCACAACCCAAGTATGTAAGCTCAAATCGAGTCATACGAGCGTATGGATGTAAACTTGCTGACTTTAAGCCATCAATGGCTGTCAGGAGCGACTCAGTGAACATATCCAGGATATGGTCGCTTTGATACATTGTGGCATGAAAGTGAGAAGACAAAAATCTGATTAACAACAAGTGAGGTTTGAACAAAGCAGATGCAGTTTTGGAATTATGTTCAACAACTAGCTTGTTAGTTGGCAGATATTCCATAGAATTGAATTGTGGACTGTCAAGATCCTGTTCTCTTGAGTACAAACCCATTCCTTTAACAACGGTAGTTTCGAGGTTTTGCAATATAAACGATAGGACATGGTCTGCAAGTTCTGGTTTTTCTTTCATAATATTGAGCCACATTGGAATACTATGCTCAATTGAGTGAGAATCAAATATTAAAAATGGAATTTCTACAATCCATTTGACGTAGTTCAATTTTTTCACAGGAACGTAGATTATTGTTCTACTTATATCATCCATTAGCTCAGTATATTCACGATGAATGTCATTCTTAGTTAGGGAGTTTTTGGTTGCTTGCGAAATGAACGATTCAATTCTTTTGTCGAGGTACTCGATGACGGCGTCTAAGTCCCTAAAACCATTCTCCAGAAATTTGAGGCCAGAGTGCCATTGAGTGTGTGACAGGAAGCCAGCAGTAGTGTTCAACTTCTTTGATTGAATTCCTTGTAACTGATAGAATTCTCGATCATTTGGTAGAATTTTGCTTGCCATGTCTAATGCGAATGAAATACCAAAATTTATTGTTCTATGAGATGCATCAGCCCTGTTAACATAAGAGCGAAGAACAGTCTTCATGTCGCCGTCACAAGACTTCAGAGCAGCACCAATCCATCTAGTGGCATGATTAGTAAATATGTCAAGGGTTTGCTGTCTCCACGCGTAGGAGTCGGACAAGAGTAAATCAATGTCAGTGACTCTAGACTTGAATTGAGTCATAGGCTCGTACTCGTTGGTATCTGCATCAATGATACTCTGAAATAATAAACCTAAAATGTCCAGCAAAGCAAATGTACTTTCATCATAACACAAAGACGAGGGGATTTTACTTAAAATGATATCTGCGCATTTAAATGCGCAGCTCTGTAGTTCATAGTTTCTGTGGCAGCACGCAATGAATATCTTTTTTAACCGGTTTGTAAGTTTTGGCATAGTGAGAGAGGATGTGTATTTCAACAATCTATCAGTATACTGAGAACAACAGTAGTATGCGATGATAGCAATATTATGATGAAGATTGGCAATTATAACTGAAGGATCTGACATATAATCTAAGATTTTGGAGCAGTCACCTGTTTGCACTCTCAACATTTCAACCATCAGTGATGATGACAAAAACATCAGACCAGGTCTTGAGACCTGTGAATCAACAGTTCTATCCTCAATACCTTTGAGAGATATAAGGTTCTTCAATACATCTTTGTGGATCCTTTCCGATGTTTTGGACGTCCCCCTTCTCAAAATAGTGTTCATTTCGATTGATGTTTCGCTTCTATTCCAAGTGACCTCAGAAGCTAATGGAGGGGTATTATGTGCAATTCTGAGTAGTTCCGGTAAACACTTCACATATAATGGAGAATTATATGCAAAGCCATGAACTGCCAAATTGAACCACGCATTCTGAAATCTACCGATAGTTTCTTTGTCAGTTGGAATCCTTGGCTTTTCATCAATAGATGGTAATAAATGCGCAAGAGGCTTCAAGAAAAGTGTAATTTCTCTAGCGGATTCAGTGACTGATTCATTTGGTCTATGATGTTCTAAATCATCAATATCACCTTTGGAAATGATCTGAAACAATAAACCATTCAAATATATGCTATAAAGTTCTTCGTTGGACGACTTTGCCATTGCTTCTGAAAACTTTGTCCAAGTTGTAATGTTTAGCTTGTAGCTTGAACCGTCCTTTAACGTAGACTCTGAGACATCATAATAATACTTCAACAATGAGGCAAAATCTTTTTTGCTCATGTTGTCGATGAATTCTGTCAAACCATCGAGTAAAATACAGTTGAGCTCATCGGATTTCGGACCTATTTTTTGGTATAATAAAGTTGTGACCAAAGTGATAATCGATTCATCATTTGCTGCTTTGGTAATTTCTACAACCGAAGTAACAATATTCTGTGGAATTAAATCATTTCTTTCCATCATATATGCATCTATGATCGAAGAAGCATTTGTCGAAATGTTGGAGTTAACATTGTTATTACCGTTACTGTGGTCACCATCACCAAGCATATTGATCAATGTATAAATTAATGAGATAGCGTCATCTTTTGATAAGCTTTTCATACAGTACTTAACTGTCGTTGCAAGCTTTTTGACAAACTCTTTTGGCATGACGATTGTTTGAACAATGACGGGAAAGTGTTTGACAATATTCAGACCCGTTGCTTGATTTTCCTCTGACAAAATTGCACCAGCACCAAAGGTATTTAGTAGTAGGTTCGAAGTGATCATATCCAAAGCAACCGGAGAGCCCTCCTCAATTGAGATCATAAAGTCGGATAGATATGAAGAGATCTTCAAATTTAGAAACTTGAGATCGATATTGGAGAATTTGACATTCAGACTGTAGATTTCCAAAGCAAAAGCATAAGTGGACAAACAAGTCTTACGGCGATACAGCGTTGAGTTCGTGATCCTTTCGTTCGAATTTGAAATGTAATCCTCAATCTTGTACTGAAATTGTAAAATGAAGTTCAAAGTAGCAGTATTATCCTGCGCAACAGAATAAGATATTGACTGGGCATTTAACAGATAGTCCATCAAAGACCGATTGCTTTCTAAATGGACCAATGCTTTCAAATACTCAATCTGGAAACGCTCGACTAAGTCAATGAAAAACAAAGAAGAATACTCAAAGTTTAGATCATTGAAAGAGTAAATCAAATCAATATCAATTTGACTTGTGATGTTTGCTATTGTGACTTCGACTGTGTCAAAAAAGCTTGTAGTGAAAATTGACATGACCAAGTTGAAGATGTTCTGATTGATTATCTCTGGTTTCAGAGTCAATGCTTGCATGACACCTAGAAGAGAAAACTGATGGTATAATAGCGATGAGTCTATGCCCCCGATGTAATCCCCCAAAATATTGTAAAAGGTGTCCCTAAATTTAGGGAATGAAATTGTCAAGTTGATCAAAGCCAACGTAAGTTCATACGTTAGTTTCGTCCAGGGAGTCAAGTCATCGTTGAGGAAGCATGACATCGATCTGAATTTTTGTCTGGGAGAGTTCACTAAATACTTGCATAGGACAGTAAAAAGCACATCTGCTTGGAACTGATTTTTAAACTTCGAGCAGTTGTTGCAAAGTGCAAACAATACCTGAATCTCCGAGTTTGATATGATATCCGAAGCATTGTTAGTGCTATTCTTCTTGTAGTACTTCAATTTGGAGAGCAACAAATGCAGAGAATCAGGAATTGCAGCCTCAATTGGGGCATGTGCACTTGTTGAGGCTGCACACAGCAAGGCCAGTTTGTCCCATGCAGCAGCACGTGTGCTGATAGTCGGCAAGCTTCAGAAAATAATGGCAGACGGATAGAAACATCATGTTAGTAACCACTTGTTTGGAGAATGAAACTATCCCTCAGAGTTTGGTAAAACATACCCTACAAAATTCATAATGTAATCTGTGTCCAAGTGAGATACCTTACTTAATGCAACGTGTGAAGAGGATGAAGATACGTAACATGGAGATGCTGATGCTCATCAAACGTGGAACGTCAGATGTATGAACAATGTAGGGGGGAAGGAATTCTTTCCAAGGTTTCTTAGGGCCGATCGGCGCAAATGTTTGTTTTTTTGCATTTTTTGCATTTTTACATGTTTTATTCATGGTCTATTATAGATGTAATAAAGAGATAGGAATTATACAGTGTTTAGCAGAAGAGGTAAGCAGTGGCAAGGATTCTAAGAGTAGGTTTCGATAAGAGTGTCTCTGAGGTTGGAGCCGATTGCATCCGGTTGGTTATCTTGGAGTCTGAAGATGCTTTCGATGACGGAGAGCTCTGGGGCGGAGGTATCGAGACCTGCAACAGCCAACCAATCGTTCACAACCATACCTGCACCAACGACGTTGGAACCTCTGTTGACAGTACCGGCGACAATGGGCACCTGCAGCAAGGAAGACAATTCTTCCTGGTCTTGGATGGACGTTTGTGGATGGACCAACCCACCCTGGTTGGAAAGCGCACAATAGGACCCAACGAGAACGTTACCGGCGATGGTCTGCTTGAAAACCTCGACACCAAGAACGTCAGCGATTATTTCTTCTGTTTCACGCTCGATATCTGGATGTACCAATGCAACGTAGTCGTTGCAGCATATAACGTTACCCAAGGCAGACAATCTTTCCTCGATTCTCTGGATCTTGACGCTATCAGGAAGACTGTTTCTCAAATGAAGCAACTCCTGGTCGGTGGTCTGTGTAGGAACCAAAAGCCCTCTTCTGTTACCTGCGGTCATCCGACCCACTATTCTCGTGCCGGCAATCGTTGTGTGGATGATTGGAATGACGTCTCCCAACTCTGCTTCAAAGGCAGAGTAGAAGTTTTCCGATCCACCCACGGCAACCAAAGCGTAAGAGTTGGTAAGTTTGGAAAACACACCAACCTCATTAGAATTTTCGAACTGTGCTCTAGCGGCCATGTTGTTTGTCTATTGTTGAGCGTTTGGCTTGGATGGTTAAAAGAATAAAACAGCCATAAATAGCTGACAGTTCATGATTTGTATTTTTTATTCATGCAAATTTTTTTTTCGCTGTAGAGGGAAAGCGGAAGCAAAAATTACCTCCCCGGCCTTTTTTTGCCCGCGACATTGGACGGCCGTCGCAAGCAGATAAAGTCTTTCGGCCTCTACATAGTCCACGACTGCCTGCTTCATGTCTGACGGGCAACAGTGATAGGGTTCCCAGACAGTACTAGACCAGTGAAGAACATCTAAACAGCTGCTGATTGCAAGGGAGCCACTCGCACATCATTTACCGCTGGCATTAGCATCGTTGTTTTATTTCGATTCTTTCTTCGTGCATTTTCCTCACACGTATCGGATTTACACACTTGCATTTCCAACCTTATATCGTTCGACATGTCGCAGGCGCAGAAACAAGTGAGGCAAGCCCAGTTCAAATTGGTGCTTTTGGGAGAGTCTGCAGTGGGTAAGTCATCTATAGTTCAACGGTTTGTGAAAAACTCGTTTGACGAATTTAGAGAATCGACTATCGGGGCTGCCTTTTTGACACAATCTATAAAATTGACTGGTGATGATTTGGGGGAATCATTGGCTCCAGCTGACGACGGCTTTGACGACGGCTTGATTGTGAAGTTTGAGATCTGGGATACAGCCGGCCAGGAGAGGTATAGATCTTTGGCCTCGATGTATTATAGGAATGCGCAAGCCGCCGTAGTGGTTTATGATATTACACAGAGCGAATCTCTGGAAAAGGCGAAATACTGGATTAAAGAGTTGCAAAAGCAGGCAAGCAGCAACATTCTGATAACATTGGTTGGTAATAAATTGGATCTGAAGGAGGAAAGACAGGTGTCCGAAGAGTCGGCACGGTTGTTTGCTAATGAGCTGGGGTTACTGTATTTCGAGGTTAGTGCCAAATCGGGTGAAAACGTTCAGGATTTGTTCAAGCAGATCGCTTTGAAAATGCCCTTCAAAGCACAGGTATCGAAGGGCAATGGGGCCGGTAAAAACAAACAAAGCGTTTCTGTTGATCTATCGCAGAGACCAACTACCAACGATCAGGACTGCGCTTGTTAACGGCTGATCGGTGAGCTTGTTGGTTTGTGCACCTATAAAATACATATTAAGACTACATATCTTCTTTTTCTATCAAAATGGTTGACACATTATCTCACTTTTTTTTTGGTGGATTACTGTAGCTACTTATCTAAATCTGTTGACAATAAGCTGATCAGGCCCGACATCGTCGTACTCCGCCTTGGATACCCACAATTGATGAAACGTACCCAACGATGATAAAATCGAACCACCTATCCACGAGGCGTATTTTCTTTCGGTGGTATTACCTGCAGAATGAACCCTTATCTTCAAGCTCGGGTTCAGCAGTGAAAGTTCATTGTTTAGTCTTTCATTCAGTCTTGGAACCAAAGTCGTCGATCCGGTCAAAACGATGTTGTTGGCAAGTTGTGGCTTCAAATCAATGTCCAAATTCTCCAGCACGTTTTGAATCAGATCAGTAACTCCCACAGAGGGATCATTCTTTTCGTGTTTGACTGCGGTTCCGTTGTTTGTACTGCCATCCTCCTTTTTATTGCTGTCTTTCGACGGACTATGTGAGTTTTCATCCTTACTAGCACTCCCGTTATTATTTTCTTCTTCATCGGTTTTTTTGGCTCTTCTAAGAGGTACGTACTCTTTGCTGGTGAGATCATTCTTAGTTCCGATAGTATCGATGATGTTACCATCGTATGGTTTTTCCCAGTTTTCAACTACACCACAAAGTGTATCACTCGGATGGAACAAAGAGTTCGATATTTTCTGTCTCTCGTATGCAGTGAAGGGGACATTGAGTCCATTTGGTAGCTCAAACCATCTCGTATTTTCAGTCTCCAATTCCTTTTCTACATCAGCTGGAACCATAAGCTCATCATCCGTACAACATTCCAATAAAAGTTCTTTCATTTCTCTGAGAGTTCTGAGATAAAAGAAATCCTTGACACTAGGATGTATATTGCCAATATTATTGGTATTTTCAAATATCGGCTTAGTATCATTATTTTCCCAATATACCCCCTCCTTCTTTTTGACCATAAATGGAGCAGTATAATCCACAGCTTTCGACTTCAAAAACTGCCTCAATTGTTGGTTTAAGTATGCGCCCGCATATTTTGTTCCTCTTACCTGGTTTCTCAAACACAAGCCATCAATAACAGGTGTGACTGTGGTCAGGTCATGGCCAATGTCAACAACTAAACAATTCGGTCTACCATGCGCAAAACTAACACACGTTGGCTGCTTAACTGAATAGAATGCACAGAATTGCTCCTCTTCAAGGAAAAATTCCATTGCCTTTATCTTGTTTTTGTAGCTATTCATGGTTGATTCGGTCAGAAGAAGTGGCTGCTCTTTTGAGTTGATTTCAAGTTGCCCAAAAAGGTATCGATACTGATCCATCGCCCCGTCCCAATCTATGACTAGATTGTCGGAGACCAATGACCTGATTTCAGCACCGTCCTTCGGTCTTGAAAAAAGTAAATTTTCATCAAATACTTTGGTACTTTTGCCGTTTTCTTGGCTTGTGTGGATACTATAATATGATGGAGTAACAATTGATGGTTGGTCATATCCTGCATAACCTGCCTGGGTGGTGTATGAGCCAGGATCTAGCACAACAGCATTGATTTCATCCGCCCCATACACTTGTGGTGCTGCAGTCTTATCTGACATAGTTATACCTAATGTGGGTGGCTACTTTATTGGTCCCAGAGCAGAGTTAGTATAACAGGGTACAAGATTGTTGCTCTTACTTCGTCATATTTTGAATATTTCATCACTCAAAGACTGAATGAGAGACACCCTCAACTTTTGTTTTCAAGCGGGCCCGCACACTATAAATGTGGCAATAGGAAAATACGTCTAGCAATTCTCTTGAGTATAAGAATAAATAAATAATAGTCAGCAGATATAAGCTATATAAAGAGAGAAACAAGATATATATATGTTTGTGTATGAAATTATAAAAGGGTGGGCCGTCACTGAATCATGCGCTTATGTTCACCTCTGTTGAGAGAAGGTCAACTAAGAATTGAATTTCTAACTTACGTCTTGTATCAACTAACCAGTCATTTGCAAGTTCTCTAGCAACACCCTTCAAATGAGTAACTTCTTCGACAGCATTATCAAGTTGGTTCTTTTGTAAGTGGCTGTTGACTCTCGCAATAACGGATTCGACATCATTACCTATTAAGTCATTATCGTTTCGGATAGGAACACCAGATTTAGACCACAGAAACTTGGAGAAAATCTTGGATGAAGCATATCCCAAAATACCCGGATTTTCAGGTAATAGGGAGACGGATCTCAATTCTGGGGTCAAGAGCTCCCATCTAGTCAAAATTTGAGCCTGTGTTAACACACCCCCGTTTATTAATAATTCCTTCTCAGATGGAAGGGATTCAAGAGTGACATTGATCAAGTCATTGTCTAAAGGTTTGGTTAGCTCCTTTAAGTTGTTAATTTCTGCAACCAAGTTTTCACCACGGATGTTAGAAGAAACATTTGAGTTGAGTAATTCTCTGACTTTTGATATAGATTTTCTGACTTCCTTGAAAGTGGTGTAAGAGGTGGCGACTTTCGATAGTTGTAGCTCGAACTTTTCTATTTCATCAATCCTTTTCGATAAAGTCTCTAAATCCTTCAATTTGTTGTTTCTCTCGCTTTCAATTCTAAAGGAAACGTTTTTGTTGAACTGGTCAACCAAATCTAACTCTTTCTTCTTCAACTTGTTATCGTATTCTAAAGCAAGAGTTTTCTCAGTTTCAGAGATTTCCTTAGACAAAACTTCCCGGTGCTTTGCTTCCAATTCTTGCTTTGTTTGCTCGGAAGTCTTAGCCAAGTTTGCAACAAGAATGGTCTTTTCCTGCTCCAATTTCTGCTTAAATGAAGCCACCTTTTCCTCTGCTAAGACATTAATGTCTTTGCTATCAAACTTGGAAGAAAGCTCATTCACGCTTGAGATGATGCTATCGATAACTTTGTTTGACTGCTCATTGACCTTAGAGGAGTTGAACTCAGAGATTAAGCTGTTCAAGGAGGCAACCAAGTTGGTGATTATTGGATCGTCTGACTTGACTGAAATCGAAGGAAGTGTGACTTTCTTTTCCTTGCTAGCGTCGGAATTGGACAAAACTAAAAATTTCTCTTCCTTTTTCTTCTCCTCTGCCAATGTCTGCTGAGTAGATGGTGTCAATGGAGTTGATTCAATCCCTTTATGTGGGATATTGATGTAGTCATCTAGGCCCACTTTGGCGGCAGTGTCGTTAATGGATGAAGCCACCTGTGAATAGGTGGTGTCGTAGTACTTCTTGTAATCAAAGTCCTTTACTTCTTGTCTATGCTTCCAGGCATAATCAATCTTGTCCATCACCTGTTCACCATATGGGAAGTACTCAATGTATGGCTCCTGCAATGGTTCATATAGCAAAGCCGCTGTCGCAGCAGTACCATAGATTCCTGCAGTCAAAAACGATAAATTGAAAAGAAACTTAGTCAAGGAAAATGGCTTAGGCTCCTTTGGAGCATCGGAAGAGTAGTATCTTTGGTATTGGCGTTGGTTACTCTTCACCAGTACGTTTCTGTTTCTGGTTCTGGCAAGGTTTGGTGATCTCCTTGCCACGTTTGTTCTTGCCGTGGACAACGATGCGGACGCAGAAAGCATTGCGGTGTCTGTGGTGTACAGTTAAGTGTGAAATGTGGCGTGCGACCTATTTCGTCCGTGGTAATTCTGGAGTGCATTTGCTAGCTCCCATATGCTCAGTTCGATGTTTGCTTTCAGGCTGACGGGCTATTGTCAACGGGAGAGGGGAGAGAGTGTATTGGCTGGAGCTCGCGAGAGAAAGTTGGAAAACGCACAGCGCGACAGCATGGTGTGTCGTGGCGCGACATATTGCCGGTGTTGTATGGGTACATGTTTTTTAGACGGTTTATGAACTACACTAGGATTACAATTTACAAACTGCTTCGAAGGGTTATTTGATGCTGTTAAGGGCGTTCTCTAGCAGCTTCTTCTCGTTGAGGACTGCCATGATGAAGCAGAAGTGGGCACTTCGTGGGTCGGTCTTTTTCAGCTGTCTCTTGAGCTCCCCGCTTCTAGTTTTCCCGTCTCCAACGTTAGCGTACCTCTCCTGGATCCATTTTTTCAGTAGCATCTTGCACTCCTTAGTCAGCTTTTTCTTGGCCAACTCCTTCATGATCATCTCCCCGTCGCAGTTTTTGTCTGCAACCATCATCTCAAAGTCGTTGGCAGACATCGTAAGCAATCGTGCGACCGCACGTAGCTGTGAGTTGGCTTTGCCTGGATATTCTACCCTACATTGAAACAGCCACGACTCTTCGTCATCATCGTCATCGTCTTCATCGTCTTCATCCTCCTCTTCCTCCTCTTCCCCTTCGTTGTCGCTGTCCTCTTCTTCTTCTTCGTTCCTTGCGTTGATTTTCTCCTCTTCTCTCAATAAAATCCAGCCCATACAACTCCACCAATCCAAACGTTCCTCAAGATCAGGGTTCTCCTTGCGGTATTTCACAATTTGCGGGCCTATGCACAGGCTTTCGTAGATGTTGTCCTCTACTGCAAAACCATATTTCACTAAGAGTACTGCGTTTGGTAGGTCTCCGTAGGTGTTGTACACCTCCTTGTTTTTGACTATTTTTCTTTCGAGAACAATGTCACAACATTCATCTGGGTTCATATAGAACTCTTGATCGTCAAACTCCGCGTCATCATCATTATCACTTATCTCGCTCCCTTCTTTATCTTCGGCGTCCTTCCTTTCCTTTTCTTCTTTCAATTCTTTTTCCATTTTCTCAACATAGTCCATGGTGATTTCCTCCAACTGTTCGATTTCTTCTGCATCAAAATGGTCGTCTTCGCCATCTCCTTCTTCTTCCTTACTTGGAGCTTCTCCATTCTTCTCCTGTTCCTCATGTTCTTCTTTGTCTTCTTCCTCCTCCTTCTCCTCCTCCTCCTCCTCCTCCTCCTCCTCCTCCTCCTCCTCCTCCTCCTCCTCCTCCTCCTCCTCCTCGCTGTCAGGAGGACCATACTCTTCATGCCAGCATCCTTCCTCTTTACCACAATAAGGACAAACCTCTCCTAAAGTAACAAAATGTACATTCTCCTCTCCATATGCGTCATGATTAAATAGATCCGCTCCTGGAACCAACCCTAGTTCAATATAGTTGTCAATCTCAAAGGCTCGGGATGCCACAGCCAAAGTTATTGCTGCAAACTCGTTCAAATTATTTTCTTTCAAAGCACTTGGGATCGCCATTTTATTTTCATCATACACATTTTTGGCAAACTGACAACTTGTTTGAAAATGTTCCAATAGATCTTCCGAGTCGAGACCACCCATAAAATCAACTTCGGTTCCTTTTAAAAGGTCCTTCTCCTTGTCGGAGTGCAGACAAAGGGGTAATATAAAATTCCCCTTATTGTCAATGTAACTGATTGTGTTCAAGTAACCCCACCATGGGCTTTTATCACCCATTTCTTTCTCATATATAAACGCTAGAACGAGACCGTACATACCAGATAAACCATGGTCAAATAGCAAATTAGAAATGGTAGAATTCTGGGGCGATAAAACCATTGACTTGTGCACCCTCAACAGTAGATTGTTTTCCTCGACGTCATCTTCACTTGGAATGGGAGACTGGGTTTTTTTGGCAAATACTCCCACCCCAGAAGATATAGGTGACGGTTTGACTGAGAGCAGATCACTGTTAAAGTAGCATCTATTTGCAGGATCTTGAAACCACTCCAAAAGCTCTCCTGTGTTCACTGATGTTGCCATTGTCCTGTATGTATGGAATGTGGCCTATTTAAAAGTGTTCTCTTTCTCAAGGCCCTCTACCTGATCTTTCTCATTCGAAATAAGCAAAAGCATCGATGAAGAATAGTTTTATTTTTCATTCCTGTTTAGGATTTTCGCATTTTCACCATTTTTTTCCTCGTTCACTTTTTCCAGCTTGAAGTGGCGGCGACTTCGATCTTCCAGAATAGAAGTTGTGTTGGGCTCTTCATTGCTTTGTTTCGGAGACCAGTTAAGAGAATTTTTCCATCATCAAAAGTCAGTAGATAGTTTCTGTTGCCACAATGCAAGCACCTGTCGTTTTTTTGAACACCTCCACACAGAGACAATCGGGTAGAGAAGCCCAGATTCAAAACATCACAGCTGCAAAAGCAGTTGCAGATATCATCAGATCATGCCTTGGGCCTAAAGCCATGCTCAAGATGTTGTTGGATCCTATGGGAGGCATAGTGTTGACCAACGACGGACACGCAATTTTGAGAGAAATTGATGTTGCCCATCCAGCTGCAAAGTCGATGATTGAATTAAGTAGAACCCAAGACGAAGAAGTTGGAGACGGAACGACCTCTGTTATTATATTAGCAGGTGAAATTCTTGCACAAACATACCCTTACATTGAAAAGAACATTCATCCGGTTGTCATCATTCAAGCGTTAAAACAGGCCTTGAGCGATGCTTTAGAAATCATTCACAAAGTTTCCATGCCAATCGATTTGAAGAATGATGCTCAGTTAATCAAGTTGATTTCTGCTTCCATTGGAACTAAATATATTGCCAAATGGTCTGACAAGATGTGTAAGTTATCACTGCAGGCCGTCAGAAATGTGATGGTTGAAGATGGAGATTACAAGGAAATCGATTTGAAGAGATACGTCAAAATTGAGAAAATACCAGGTGGAGAAATTGACGATTCCGTGGTTTTGGATGGTATCTTGTTGAACAAGGATGTCGTTCACCCAAAAATGAAAAGAAATATTGAAAATCCAAAGATTATACTATTAGATTGCCCACTTGAGTATAAGAAAGGTGAATCACAAACCAATATCGAAATTACCAACGAATCAGACTGGAACAGATTACTAGAAATCGAAGAAGAACAGGTCAAACTAATGTGTGAGAAGATTTTGGAACTCAAGCCAGATTTAGTCATAACGGAGAAAGGAGTTTCCGACCTAGCACAACATTATTTATTAAAGGGGGGTTGTACAGCATTGAGAAGAGTTAAGAAATCCGATAATAACAGAATCGCAAGAGCCAGTGGTGCAACGATTGTGAATAGAGTTGAAGACTTGAAAGAAAGTGATGTTGGTACCAAGTGTGGACTCTTTGAAGTCAAGTTAATTGGTGATGAATATTTTACATTTTTAATCAAGTGCCAGGATCCAAAGGCGTGTACCATTCTTTTGAGAGGTCCGTCTAAAGACATTCTGAACGAAATTGAGAGAAATTTACAGGATGCAATGGCCGTTACAAGAAATGTTTTCTTCCAGCCATCTTTATCCCCTGGTGGAGGTGCCACCGAAATGGCGGTTTCTGTTGGTTTGGCTGAGAAATCAAAGACCATTGAAGGCGTTCAGCAATGGCCATACCAGGCTGTTGCAGATGCCTTCGAAGTGATTCCAAGAACCCTAATTCAGAACTGCGGCGGCAATGCGATCAGAGTGCTTTCACAACTGAGAGCCAAACACGCCAATGGCGAGCATACGTGGGGTGTCGATGGCGATAACGGTAAGGTTGTCGACATGAACGAATACGGTATCTGGGAGCCTGAGGTGATCAAGCAGCAGAGTGCTAAGACTGCCATTGAGAGTGCTTGCATGTTACTTCGTGTGGACGATATCGTCAGTGGGGTTCGTCAACAACAGTAGTCTTTATACGTATATATACCTGTATAATACCAGTAGCTACCGTCATTGTATCATCATCAATCCATCAATCTATCTATCATCACGTATAAGTATCAATGAAATAGCATTTTAGATTGAAAGACGCAAAATCAAAAAGAATCCACGACAAATTTTTGTGTCGCGCTTTCTTTTTTTCCTTTGATCTGAAAGGGATTCAGAGGTGCATGTTTTGCATCTGTTTAACACCTGTCGGCAGGCTGGCAGAGTTCTTCTGTACCGCTTGAAGGCAGATATCTCTTATCTCAGACTCTGTTGGTTGCTAGAGAGACAGGTACGCAGACGCAGATGGATACGCAGTTAGCCGAGCTGTTACACGGGCCCGGATCGGGCTCGGGGCAAACCTTGCAGCAACAGCAACAACAAAACCAACAGCCACAAACCACCAGGTCAAGAAGCACGAGTGAGTCGCAGAGAGCAACCCGTGCAGAGAAACGAATGGGCCGTTTGTTCAGACAACAGAGCTCATCGGCAGTACATTCTCACTCGAAGCAATTGTCAGATCAAAGCCTCAACCATCATCATGCCCCTCATCTCCATTATCCGCAAGCACAAGCTCATCCAGAGGCTCTCTCAAACTCTCATAATATGAGTGGCACTACTCCTAGCATGAACAATAGTAGTAGTATTAGTAACACTGCCAGCAGCACTACCAATATAGCTGCAGCATATGCAAATGCAAATGCGAGTACAAATCCAAATACAGCTTCAAATGGGACATTAAACGGGGCAGGCCATCCGAACTTAGCAGGATCTACAACCACGGCCGGTCAAGAGGACTCTATTGCTCCACATGATGGTCAGCAAGATATCAATTTTGTGCATTCGAATTCATCTTCTATCTCATCTCAGGTGGGATCCTCAACCTCTTCATCTACCACCCCATCAATTTCGTCAAATCAAACTACAAGGAAATTTGGTTTTCCTATGGCTGGCGTGGTTGGAATCTCATCACCAGAAATAGTATCACCGAACACGTACTCCAATGTATCTGTTTCCACAATTGTGACAAACCCGGACTCGATGGTTTCCCAAGATGAAAGTATGAAATTAAAGTATCGTGAAAATTTCTCAAAGATGTCAACATTATCAGAAAAAGTTGACATCAGTTTGGATACTCTTTTATCAATGTCCAAAAAGTTTGTTTTTTTTCACCGTCGATTTTTATCCACCTTAGAATCACTCAACATAAGTATAAGCTTGTCGAAAACCAACTTTAATGTTTACTTGACTGTGCTTGATAACGTGGAAAGAAAGTTTGTACAAAAAGGACATGAGCAAATAACAGAAAGTATGAAAGCTCATTTGAAAGCTTCACTGGTCAACTCGATGAAAGACTTGAGAAAATATATCGAGAATTTGAAGCTTTATTTCAAATCAAGCAACTTAGACGTCACTATTTCTTCTTTGCGAATGAGTTATTTTACTCTATTCTCGTTATTCATAGAACTAGCAAATATCTGCAAATTCATAGTCCCCTTTTCAAATAGAAATACTCATTTTTCACAGAATGGCCAGTCCAGTGGTAGTATTAACAACAATCCTAGCACCGTCAGGCTTAACAATTCTTCAATTTCCAAAAATAAACCTCCCTTTATCATAAATAGAGTTCCTCCTCCAAACCCTCAAGTCTCTTCCCAGATAGCCTCAAGTAGACAAGCCTCACTATCGAGGCAACACTCTAAACTGGATCGACAAGATTCCGATCTTAGTACATCAAGTTCACAGGCGGCAGAAACTTCAAACAATTCTGTTATGGAAGATGAAAAGTTGTTTGATCTAATTGCCCACACTGTTCAGGCTGCACATGTAGTGTATAGTCAGATGAATGAAGCAATTGCAAAGAGTGCTATTATGATAGCTGAAAATAGAAACTCGGACATAGAGGATCAAACCACTGACAGTGAAGATGAGAAATGTGTTAGTGTTAATACTATCGCAATGAAAGTAAAAGAATTAACTAATCAGTGTTTAGCGTCAATGGAGCAAACTAAAAACGTCGAAAATTGTCTCACTATAGTCAAGAATCCAAACTTTAGCGCATCATCCGATACAGATGCACATAGAAACATTTATGAACAAACAAATCTTTTTCTCAAGTCCATTATCAGCATTTTGGCTGCAACGAAAAGTGCAATCGAGGATATACCGGCTTTGAATGAAGTGAGATCTTCATTATCTATCCTAACAAGAGCAACAAAGGAGTTAACTATCAAACTTGAATCGAGCTCACTAAAACAATCCGTTTTGAACAATACCCCATCCACCACTTCCTTGGTCGACCAGCCTAACTTGTCTTCGATTCCATCTATGGGAAATCTTACGTTCGATCAACAGCAACAACAACAATCTATTGTACAAGGAATACAATCACCAGTTCTTCAGCAACAAATGGAATCAAATTCAATTAGGCGAATAAATAAGCTAAGACAAATCCCCGAGCATAATGAAAATATGATGGGCACCATGAAACAACATATAATGAACTTAGAACTGAGTGCTGGTGAGATGTTCAATCAGCCCTCTTTAGGCGTTACCACACCTCTCATTGCCTCGATTGGACCGGCAGTGGCAAATGCCGTCTTGCCTATAAAGTCACCACTGAAAACGGCTTCAACGGCAAATCTGAATTCCACTTTCAAATCCAACACTTCCACGATTGATGGGACTTTAAATGGAGGTAATACCTCAACTGGTGCTACGACACCGTTATATTTTGGAGATGGGAACATGCAGGCTGAATATAACCCCTTCGACAGGCTAGTCCCCAGGGGCCAACAAAATTAGTCCGTGTATAATTAATTATTACCGTGTAACATAAGATAAAAATGTTCCTTTTTTCTCAGCAACTTTAGAAACTCTCTTTTACAATCAGAGCTTGATGTATAAAAACTCATTAAAACAGGGTGGCAAAATATAAAACGCCACAAATATATAAATATAAATATATAAGTGAGGAAAGAAGAGAGTCATCTCAATTAAGATGAGTGTATTGGTTCTGTCTTCTAAAAAGTCCTGTAAGGGACCTGTAAAACCTTGACACGGCAAAATTGACACTAGTCAGACGACCGTTACTATTGGCAATAAAACTATCCACTGACAACTCATTAATATTTGCTCTAGTATCTGCCAAACCATCATTCCAGCCAAGGTTATACGGTTTATCTGCACTATTTTGCATTTTTCTCTTTAGCTTAGTGACAGACCAGCGTTTTAGCCGCAAGGAGTTGCCAACCACAGAAATGGAAGAACATGCCATTGCAGCACTTGCAAACATCGGGTGCATGGTAATACTAAATGGTATAATCAGCAGCCCCATTGCGATAGGTAGCATTACCATATTGTAGATAATAGCCAAAAGAAAATTCAATTTGATGGTGCTGAAAGTGGCGGAAGAGATATCAAAACTGGCATAGACTCCCAGTAAACCAATATGAGAATTATTGCTATCATTTTCTTCTTGTACACCTTCAGCAATGGAAGATTCCTCTGTTGATGATAAAAGTATAATATCGGCCGCACTCATAGCAATATCTGTACCCGAGGAAATGGCGACTCCAACGTTAGATTGAACTAACGCAGGGGCGTCATTTATTCCATCACCAACAAAGGCAACATTGAAATTCATTTCCTGTAATTTCTTAACATATTCTAGTTTTTGTTCCGGACTTGCCTCAGCGAGAACGTTGTTCAAAGGTATACTCAAAAGGTTTGCAACATGACGAGAGGTATCCACCAAATCACCTGTTACCATACCAACAGAATATCCCTGATCGATGAATGTCTCGATAGTAGTTTTGGCATCAGATTTCAAAGAGTCTGATAGTTCAACATAGCCAGCATAAAAGCCATTGATTAAAATGTGACAAATGGAGTTTATTTTGAAATTGACAGAGCAATGTGTTAAAGTCTCTTCAAATTCTGTCATATTTACGATTTTAAATTTTTCCAAGAACTTTGAATTACCCAATTTAACATCAATTGGTCTTTTTGTTTCAAGGTCAACGCAGTTAGCTGTTATCCCCAACCCTGCATGTGTATCAACAGATGATATTTCAAACGACGATGGGCTTTGGTTGAGTAACTTTTGAGTACAGCACCTAACAATTGCCTTAGCGATAGGATGTTCGCTATTCGACTCAATAGCCTGTAATAATGACCATAAAAAGTTTGCATTTTCTGTGTAATGTCCCAAAAAGCGGAAGTTTGTGAGCTCCATGAGTCCATTAGTCAAAGTACCGGTTTTGTCGAAAATGACACAATTAACCTTACTTGCATTTTCTAAGACTTCGCCACCTTTGATTAGAATACCATTTGTTGCACCAACACCGGTTCCAACCATGACTGCAGTTGGAGCAGCTAGACCCAATGCGCAAGGGCAAGCTACAACAATAACAGAAATCGCAATCTGTAATACTTTGAAATAAGCAACTTTAGATGGATCTTTTGAATCCAAGAAGATTGGTGGGATTGAATCTATGGAGGTACATTTAACATATGATGTCCAGAAAATCAATGATAAGATTGAGAATATTAGAATGCATGGGACAAATATTGAAGCAATTGTATCGGAGAATCTTTGAACTGGAGCATTGGAAATTTGAGCATTCTTCACCAATTTGACAATTTGCTGAAGTTGAGTTTGTTCGCCTAACTTAGTGATCCTCATGAAAATTGTAGAGGTCAAGTTCACGGAACCCCCTATTAAAAGTGAGCCTACCACCTTTTTAACGGGAAGAGATTCGCCAGTGAGCAAAGATTCGTCAACTTCCGAAGTACTAAAGACGCAAACACCATCGGAAGGAACTTTAGCCCCAGGAAGAATGATTGCAATATCGTTTTTTTGTAGTAAGTCTATACCTATTTGTTGTTGAGTAATTTGTGAACTATCGAGGGTTGTCACTTTCCCTTTATTGAACACTTCCGGGTTTCTTACAATGATACAAGAAGATGGCGCCAAGGACAATAGTTTGGATAAAGCAGTTGAGGTATTACCCTTGGCCTTACTCTCTACCCATTTCCCCAAACTGACAAACAGAAGGAGCATTGTGGAAGTGTCAAATAGGATGACAGGATAACCATCTATAAAAATTCCATGGATAATGCTGAAGATAGAGTAGAAATAAATTATTGAGGTGGAAGTACAGATTAAAACATCCATACTGCCACTTCCGTGGCTTAATGATTTGAAGCAATTGATGTAAAATTTTTTTCCTAGCCAAAATTGTATATATGTTCCAAGAATGAATTGTAGTATGATATCCCAGTAGAGGCCATTGGTGATTCTCAGTTTATTACTGTCCCAATGGCAACTTTTTCTTATTATGGGGAAAATATGGCTCAAGAATATTACCGGTAAACCAAATTTCAAAAGGCTGAAGAAATTTCCTCTCCAGTAGTTGATCTCTTTCACTTTTGCAAGTAAATCTATCTGGGTCGTAGAATCCAGTTTGTTTTTGACCAGAGCATCGAACCCAGAAGCATTGATTACTTCAAGAATGGCCCTTATTCCAGTGACATCCGGGTCGTATTCAACGGTGATTTCTTCTGATGCAAATGACACCTGACAACTTACAATACCATTCAAGTTCGATATATTCTGCTCGACCGCATCTGCGGAAGATTGATCTACCAAGCCATATAATTTTAGAGTTCCGGAAACTATATCTGAGTTTGCGTTCATGTTGTCATTGCTAGAACTTGAGATTTCACAGACGCTGATGATGGTGGCGTCGAATCCCAAATCTTCGATGTGTTCTTTGATAAGGTCCACGGGCAAGCTCTCCTCGTGAATCACCACAGCCTTTTCTGTCATCAACGACACGGAGACATTATCTATCCCGTCTAATTTTTCCAACTCATTGGTTATCGATTTCACACAAGAGGTGCACGTCATCCCGGAAATTGTCAGCTCAGTTTTGTACTTCATGACTGGAATCGGTTCTTTTTCTGACACCGAGGATATCAAGTTAGCGTCAAACCCCAAATCTTCTATTGCTCCACATAATGTACTAGGGTCGATATAGCTGTCATGCACAATTGTGGCTTCTTCAGTCAATAACGAGACATTGACACTACTTACTCCTGGTATTTGCAAGAGAGAGTTTGTGATTGTGTTAGAACAAGATGAGCACGTCATACCTCCTACTTGCACTATAGTTTTTATGGCGTTGGCATAGGAGGGCGTTGCGGAGGAGGCGGAAGTCGGGTTACCGGCTGAAGACATGAAGTTGGCGTCGAATCCCAAATCTTCTATCTTCTCGACGAGCTCCTCTGTCGTAACCGACGGTGCATGCTTCACTGTTGCTTCTTCCGTGAGCAGAGAAACAGACACAGAGTCCACTCCGTCAATCTTTTTGACTTCCGCAGATATGGAATTTGAGCACGATGAACATGTCATTCCACCCACTTGGATCACTGTTGTCACGAACATCCTGTAATAGAAGATGCGATCACCCGAGAATATCAGACTAAGAAGAAGAGTAAGAGGACAATTTCAGTAGTGAGATCTTCAGAGCTTAGTTTCGGAAGCCTTGACTGTTATCTGTGCAGAAGAGGAGAAAAAACAGTGATGATGGTGAATTCAATTAGCAGCGAATAAAGCCTCATGCAATACCGTATTTCCCAGCCGTTATTCAGTGTATCAAGCCAGCAGATTGAGTCTCCGAGGTAGCTCCGTTAGTGTCTGCCACTCTCTAAACATCTGCTAAGCACCGGAAAAGCACGACCAGACGAGAAAATAACGGCCTGCCACTTCCGGAAGGAGAAAAAAAAAGTTCACGTTTGTCTGTTCACTGCGGCAAGCCGAGAAAGTCGATATCTCCGAAGGGGACGGAGGAAGGCGATTTACGTCAGCGGATAGTGTGAACTAAATGCCATCTCTAATTGGGATAAGCAGATAAGGGTGAAAAGTCTGAAAGTATGGTTTAATGAAATTTCGAAAGTAAGGAAGGTAATGCAGTCTGTACGACGGCCGAGAACTATACAGATAGGTAAGTTAATATGTGGTTTGCGAAAGAGGGTGTGAAGAAAAGAAAGCAATCAATCCTTCATCTTTTCACACTGGTGTGAAGCTTGTTTTCCTTAATGGCGCAGATTGCAAGCAACCCGAGCACGGAAGTGACGAGAGCGAGCACAAAGGTATACGAAACACTAATATTGTAGGACTCAATCATCAATTTAGTAGCCCAGCTAGGAGCGTCCTTGGACCTGATGTATGTTGCATCGTGGGATGCAGCATGGATTATAGTTTGTAGCATTTCATCAGTGACATCTGCGGGTCTATTGCTCGTCAACTTGGAGGTCAAATAGTGGGACAAACTTTTTGTAAAAAGGTACGAAGAGAACGAAGTACCGAGAGTGGAACCGATACTTCTGAAGGCGTACTGGATCGAGGTGACCGAGCTTTGAAACTCAAATGGAACTGCAGCAATCAAAGAAAGCAATGTGACGGTCAACATCGATACGTATGCAATCATTGGTAGAAGACTCAATGTGTACTGTTCGAAAATATTTGGTGTTTCACCGGAACGCGTTAAGAACAACAACAACACGATACCGTGCATACCAATGGCGTTGATGATGATGGAGAACCTGAGGTACTTGCCGCTCCATTTCATGTAGTATCCACTCAAGATACTGGACAAAGAAGTGGCAAAGATGTTTGGTATCAACCTCAAACCAACTCCCTCCGATGGGATGTCTAGCACAGTGGTAAAATAGACAGGGATGTAGTACGTCAAGATGAATGCATACATCGAGCCGAACCAGTTGGCCAACGACGAGCCTAGAACGGATCTGTTTTTCATCAACTCCACAGGAATGATAGCAAAAGAATGTCTGTCTTCCACTTTGTAGAGGGCATATACGCCAATGACCAATAAGGCGAATAACCCCCAATAGAAGAGAACATTGTCAAAGCTGGTACTCGTCATTGTTATCAAAACCAACAAGTTGAAGGCAATTAGGGAGATACCACCAATGTCCACCTTTTTGAACTTTTCACTCATGGTGACGTTTTCATTGCCGACTTCATGTGGCAAGATTGGGAGGTTGAAGTACACAACAATAACCACAAAACTCAGCACCCCGATTGGAACTTGGCACCAGAAGGCCGCTCTCCACCCCCAGTTCTGAGAGATCCAACCACCACAGGTACCACCAACAGCAGAACCGAGACAAAAGAAAATGTTACCTAGTCCCTGGTAGACGCCACGGTCTCTTAATGGGATCAAATCGCTTGTTATGATTGAGCTCAAGGAGTTTAGGCCAGCACCAAAACCACTGAGAAACCGTCCACTCACAAAGCCCCCCACAGATCCTGCCGTTGCACATTGCAAGCAACCAATGGTAAAGACAAAAATGCAAACAAGCAAAGATGTCTTCCTACCAAATATGTCGCTCAACTTGCCCAACGGTTGGACGATGGAGGTGGAAAAGAGATACGAAGTCGCAATCCAGGAGATGTAAGGCATAGCATTCAAGCTGGATGCAATGTCGGTAAGCAATGTTGACAAAATGGTGGAATCTAAGGCGGCCAAGAAAATCAAGAGGTATAGCGGAATCAACACCGCCACGGTCTGGTTGAAAGGCAGTAGATAACCGTCATTGGGATCGTTATCTTCAGACGATGTTCCAGTCTCTGCACTTACTGTTGTTCTTTCTGTGTTGTTAAGAGCACCGTACGATCCTTCAAGAATCTCCTCTGTAACAAACCCCGGCAACGAGGTGGACGCATCGTCCATGACATCTGCGTAGGGAGGGCTCTTCACTGGCACTAAAGGTGATGTCGACATATCTCTTGCTGTAATTTGACTGACTAACTGAGTGTTCCTTGTTCTATGTGCTTGCTCAGTGGACCGGAAGCAGAGTCTGAGAAAAAGATGGGAAATCGGGAAGTCGGGAAAGAAATAGAGGATCTCATCTCACGGAAAAGTCAGATAGGCTCGCAGATAGGCAGATTACAAACCCCAAGTTCCCACGGCCGAGAAGCACCATCCGTGAAAGTTATTTTACCTCATCGGCGAGGTTGCCCGTTTGGGAGGGAGCTCCGATAAGTCGACGGTTTTTGAGCTACGAGGAGTGTGGGTAGATGAATAGATGGATAGATGGATGGGTAGATACATTAGGTACACAATTGTGATATACAAAGAGGAGCTGGAATCATGCCTCGGATTTCACAGAGAAGCTGGTGTCTTCCACGTCAGGAGTGGCCGCCAAGGAGTGCGATTTCCTCTCCTCTCTACGTCTGCGTTTCCGTTCCTCCTCTCTCTCCTTCCTTTCTTCTTCTTCCTGCAGATGCAACTCGATGGTGTATTCGTCCCCCCAGTGGTAGTCGACGTCAATCTTGAAGTGAAAATTGTCCGTCCACCACTTGTTGAGCTTTCTGACGGTGGGGGTTTGAAATTCTGGTTTCTTTAATATAATGTTGATGATTTTCATGAGTCCTGTAGTTTTCAGAATGGACTTGGAAAGGTCGGCAGAGAGTAGAGGGGCAACCAAGCCATCGAGGACTTTGTTTAGTTTTTTGTAGTCTATCACTCTATTGTCTTCTTCTTCCTGCTCCTCTTTTGCTTTTTCGTTCGCTTCCTTTGTTCCGTTCTGCTCTTTTGGTTCCTCAGTCTTCACTGTTTCCGCTGAGGCTTCATTTGAGGCTGCGTCGGTGGCTACTGCAGTAGTGGAATCGGCATGAGGTTTTTCTCCATTTAGGTCATGAGTTTTGGTTTCCTCTTCTACTTTAACTTTTTCGCCCTGTTTCTGCTTTTTGAGAGGGAAGATCAAATTCTGTAGCTCGGCTCTGAGCTCACGGCACCATGCAGTCATTTCGCCCACTTCGACCGCCAATGCAGAAGCAGGGGGTATTTCGTTGAACTTAACGTTCAAATCTTTGGCCTTACTCGTATCGAGTCCCCACACCTCTTCTCCTTCTTCGTCTTCCACTGCTTCTCCATTCTCCACTCCGCCACTTTTCTCATCATCCTCTGGCTCTTCACTATCTTCGGCATCGTCCTCATTTTCTTCCTCTCCTGCAAAGTCATCTGCATCCTCGTCTTCATCCCCAATTGAGACGCTATCATCAAGGCTGCTTATGTAGTCGTCATCCCCCTCAGCCTCGTCGTTGATGATAAAATCTTCTTCGTCAAAGGCAACAGAGTCTGGCGTTTCAGATTCATCTTTGGCTCCTCTTCTTGACCTTCCTCCCTTTTTGCCTCCCTTTTGTACCAGCTTAGAACCGCTAGTAGAGGCGACTTTTCTGGCGGCCTTTTGTTTCTTCTTTGTCTGTTCAGATTTGGTCAAAGTAGCAGCTCTTTTCTTTTTATTGTTCGACTTGGATTCCTTTGGTGTTTCATATTCGGGCGTCAGTTCCTCTGGCTCCAGTTCAGATTCTGGTTCAAGCACGACAGGCTTGCCCCAGCTGCCCCATTCAAGGAATTCATCGATGGGCACCTGTTTGACCTTCAAATATGCTTCTGTGATTCTCTTCTTACGTCCGCCCCTTTTACCTGTGGATGGAGCAGACGCAGTATTGTCACCTCCGTTCAGTTCACCAACACTGATCAAGTAATCATCTACTATTTGATCATTCAAAGGTTTGGTGCTGGCAAAGTTTGTCCAAGAGTATTGGTCGTCATAGTAGAATTTGACGCAAACGTGGTCGTTTTGAAGATAGTTGTCCAAGAACTTGGCATTTTTGGCAGTTTTCAATTTAGCAGGTATATGATCAGCAGGCACGACAATGGCGGGCCAGTCGGGGAACCCTTTGATTTTCGCAAGGACAAGCTGTTTAGGCTCCAAAGACAGTGACATTGCCGGGTTGTAGTGAAGTTAGTTTTCAGAACGCTTCGATGAGGCTGTCAGGAGAGAGAAGGGAGAGAGAACAGCCTTTGATGAAGTTTGTCAATGTGAATAAACAGATATGAGGTGAGAAGCGTCAAGTGCATGCAGAAGCGCGTCGATGTGGTTTTGTGAGAAACCGAAATTGGCGTCTTATCAGGTTAACAACAAGATATGAAGGTAAGTTAGGGAGTATATCTAGAATTATCTAAGCTGCCGACATCGACACACCGTAAGTAGAGCGGTGAGGTCGTTTATAAAACGGATGTTTTACGAGAGAAACGACTCCGTGAAATACACAATTCTACGTCAGCTTTATTTCTTTGCACAGCAAGCAGAGGTCTTGTCATGGTATTGGAACCACAAGACCTGGTCGGTGAAGGCCTTTTCTGCTGCGTATTTGACTTCCGGAATGGAGAGGTCGCCTCTGACAGTGAAACCGTGAGAAACATGGGAGAAGAGGTCGAACTGGTAGTGGACCTTGTTCTTCTCGAGGATCTCCTGGGACTTAATCCTCAAGTCTCTAGGGAAGATTTTATCCTCTTCTGCGCAGGAAAGAACCAATGGCTTGCTGATGGCTTCCAGCGCCTCGCTGCTAACAAACGAAGGGTGTGCGAAGGCGCCAGCATCAAACAACCCCTCGGAAGTCAGGTATGGGGCCAAATACTTGGCGCCAAAGCAGTAGCCGATACCGGCCAAGAAGACTGTGTCTGGGAACTTCACCTTGAAGGCGTCGAAAAACTTTTTGGTGATGGCGTGGGTTAGCTCGGGAGTGTGCTTTGGGGTCCAGGACTCGAAGGTCATCGAGCCGTCCAATCTGAATGGGTTGCCATTGAGGATGTCCATAATGATGACCGGGTAGCCGAGACATGCGGCGAATCTGTCGGCGACAAGCCTGGTGTTGACCAACTCGAGCCCGAAAATATCTGTGAAGACAAAGAGGAACTTCTTGGCTGACTCGGAGTAGTTCTCGGTGACGTAGCAGTCGAGGTCGCAGACCTTCTGGACCTGTCCCTTAGGGGTGCCGTCCTGGAAGACGACCTTGGCGCAGCACGCTTGTGGAGGAAGGGAAGCCATTTATGGGGGCGTGGGTTGTTCTGTTGCTTTAAGAATGGACTACTAGGCCGGACAGAGCGATGTGGCGGAGAATTAGGGCACCTCTTTTATAACACCTGCTCTTGAGAGGAACCGGAGTAGCTTTCCGAGGCACCGCTGCCGTTGCAGCAGGGGAAGATGGGGATAGAGGGACTTAGCACGGGGATTAGCGGACATGGCTGCCGAAACGGGACAGCTGCGCCGATCGGCGCGTCGACGCGTCGATTCTGTTTTGGCGGAAGCGGCAGACTTTATCCGTCCGGCTTTCCTGCAACACAAAGTTGTGTCGCAAATTTACCTCCCCCCACGCACGGCGGCGACCGTGCTTGCTGCCCCACCCGATGCGGGCAAATGTAAACAGCGGGCGCCGGATCGAGCCAGCCGCAGTGGACGGAGCGGCGGTCCCATTCGCTCTGGCCGAGTGGCCGCGCCGATTGGCCACACTGGCCGGCTGGGTAACTGGCTGGGCTGGCCAACTGGCACTGCCGGCTGCCGTTGCCAACTACGTTGTGTCTGTTCTGTTTGGCTTGTTGTGATATTGCCATTGTTGTCGTGGGCACCCTCGGGGCAGAGACAGAAGCGGCAGTGTGTCCGGAAGCCGCTGCCGCTGCCGCTGTTGCTGGCTGCTGCTATGGCCGCTGGTGCTGCTCGTTTTTTTTTCCAGCTGCCTGCCTTCTCCGCCCCACTACACTCCACTCCAACCCACCCCTCGTAGCCCGCTGACTCTTAACTGTCTCTCTTTCCTCTCTTCTTCTGCTTCTTTTCTCCGTCCTCTCTTCTTCTACCTCTTGCCCCTTCTCTTCTATCCTTTAGAGTCCTAGAACCAACCAATCCGTACCTAATAGCCAATCCATAATGTTACCAGCAGGTGTTATCGTTGTCTTCTGTTTACTTTTCGTTATCGGTTGTACCGTCTTCATTCTTTTCATGATCAAGAAGTTCAAGCACTAAGCACCGGCGAGAGGGCTAATTGACCCTAAGCCATCGTGCGCTTTTTCGAACCTTGCATTTTTCTTCTTCCTCGCAGGAGAGGATGGCTGCTCCGTTTTTCTTTAACTTGCTGCTGTCATACAACAAAACAAAGAGGCGGCCCGTCTGCAGGGCCCTTCTTCTATAAAGATGAATGATAGATAACAACAACGAAGTGCCAAGAAACAAAATCAGCCATCTCCTCCTCGACCACGTCTTCACATCACACTAATCATCCAACCTTCCATCTATCCATCCTTCCATCCATCCAACCGTTACAATGACATTTGATATCTCACTTTTCAACCTCTATTCTTTATCTACCTTCTAATCGAGACCCCCTTAATAATATAATTTAAATATAATATAATATACTTTAATTTAATTTAATTTAATTTAACTTAATTTACTCTAGTGTATGTTGTTCCATTTTAACTCTGTGTCCTCGACTCTACTTGCGTCATCTACTTTACTTTATTTACATGCCTGTTCTCCAACCTTGTTACCCGGCCTCTTTTGCACTAACACTGGTTATGCAGCCCGTGGCCATCCTACTCTGCACAGCCTGAAATTGCGTCGACCGGCCCATTTTTCTCTTTTCTCCTCTTTTTCTGTACCACCACCACAGTCATTAAAGGCTTTGCGTCCTTCCTTTCTCACCCCACACCCCCGTGCACCGGCTTGCGCCCCTTCGTTTTCTCTCCTCTTTCGTAGAAAAAAATCGAAAAAGGCAAATTGGTTGATTATCCCTTTTCGGCCATGGCGTTCCCACTTTTGCTCGCATGTTTATTTCCTCTCTTTTTCCCCTTTTCAAACACACCTGTCCTTCGTAGTTACCCTTTCCAGACACCTCTCTCCTTCCACAGACACGCACTTCGTCTTTGCTCATACGCCTCTCTGCTCCTCGTCACAGCGTCACGCATCTCGTCCAAGTAAGTACAGCCTCCTCTTCACACACGCTTCCACCCTCTCTTAACTCCTCCTCGTTTTCATTGTTGTGGTTGTCGTCGTTCTTCTTTTTTTCTGCTTCCTTGCTCAATCGCCGTTTATTTTCTCATACGGCTGGATACAGCCATCACTGCTCGCAGCGTACTAACGCTTCTTCTTTCTTTCTCCTTTTCTTCAGTGTCGGAAATCCAAGAAACAAAGCCTGAACCTCAACCTGAACAAATCATCCAGTCAACGCCTCAAGACGATGACTTGGATGATGACGATGACTCAAAGTCAACCAACACAGGCGCCAACGCCAAAAGAGAGCGTCGGAAAATCGAAATCAAGTTCATCCAAGACAAATCAAGAAGACACATCACGTTTTCAAAACGTAAAGCAGGTATCATGAAAAAAGCCTACGAGTTGTCTGTTTTGACAGGTACCCAGGTCTTGTTGTTGGTTGTTTCCGAAACAGGCTTGGTCTACACATTCACAACTCCTAAGCTGCAACCTCTAGTTACCAAGGCAGAAGGTAAAAACTTGATCCAGGCTTGCTTGAATGCCAGTGATGAACAATCAGCCGATGATGATGAAGCTCAGGCTCAGGCTCAGGCTCAAGCTCAGGCTCAAGCTCAGGCCCAGGCTCAAGCTCAGGCTCAAGCTCAAGCTCAGGCTCAAGCCCAAGCTCAGGCCCAAGCCCAGGCCCAGGCTCAAGCCCAAGCACATGCCCAAGCTCAAGCTAATTATCAACAACCGCAAGAAATCCACTACGGTAACCAGCAAGCATACGGTACTGGTCATATGAACAATGGTTATATCGGTAACGATCAAGCAAACTACAACTATGGTGATGGAACTGGCTTTCAATGACTGGAGTACTGATTAGGACTCCAATTACTTACGATACCTTTTTTTTCTTCACTCACTTGTGAAACATGAAACAAACAAACAACTGACAAAATAAATAAGAAGCAAAAAACAATGTATCTTTGTCATTCCACTATCACCCATGTGTTTCCATAATTTATTTGTACATTGAATTAACTATATGTAGCTTATAATTACAGCTATTTATTATTATATATAAAAATTTTGATCTAGAAATATCGTCTTTTTCATTTACGACTCGTATATGAACTCGGCTATCCAGTTCTGGAGCTTTAATTCCCCGTCTGGATCGGAACCGTCTTCATGCAACTTTTCATTTCTCGCTGAAGCATCTTTGTAGAATTCTGCACTGACGGCACCTTGCGAGAATTTCTCTTTAATCATGGTATCTGTCAACTTGGCAGAGAACTCGGGATGTCCCTGAAAACTTAACAGCTTCCCACGCTTATAGAGCCCTTGCACCGAGCAGATCGAGGACGAACCAAAAGGGTGCACGTTCAGGTCAGAGAGTCCTTTCAGCTGTTTGCTGTCCAATGGAGTAGACACGATATCTCTGTGCATCTCTGAGATGACAAACTCGTGCGGGATACTCGTATTGTTCAACTTCTGGTACTCCTTGTCCGCAATGCTGACAACGGTATTGCCCATTTCCCATCCTTTGGTATTTGGCACGGTGGTGAGGTCCAACGCCCTTGCGATGATCTGGTGTCCGAAACAAATACCGAGGAGTTTCGTCTTCGAGTCAGCATTGTTAACCACGGATTTCAGAAACGAAATCAGCTTGTTGTTGAATGGGATGTCCTCGTACGAGTCCTTGCGGGATCCCGTGAGATAAATTAGGTCGTACTTGCCGGTCAGCTCGGGGAGTTTGTCGTTGTTCCCGATGTAGTCGAACTTGGTGAACTCCACATCGTCGACGCCAGACTGGGGGTACCGGGTTAGCGCAGACTGGATAAGCTGTCTGCCCAAGTCGGCAAAGTCGGCGCCCTCTGCAGTTAGGAGGTCATCGAGAAGCAAGAGTGCAACCCTGGTCATCATAGAGAACTAACGAATGGGCCCCGGATGATTCTGCTGTGACCTTCCCCGGAAAAAGCCCCGGGTGCCTTCAATCCCAAACCGGTATATCTGCTTATGATAACATGGTGTGACTCGTGAAAAAGGAGACAATTCCGAGTCTTTCTCGGTGACTCAAAACTGCCATAAAGGCGAGAGGGTGTGCTGCGTTGGGGGTGTGTTCTTTCTCTGTGCATGCACGGATCTGGACTTTGTTAGATACACATATATCTGGACTGGGCTAGATACACATACATCTGTACTGGGTTAGATACACATACACATATCTATACACATAGCAAGATGAATTTGGACTTGCCAGCAGACAAGACATATGAGCAGAACGACAAGACAGAGAAGAACGACAAGCTAGTGTTTGCTCCAGAGACCTATCAGTATACGCTCTACACGCTATCGGAGGACGAGTTGGTGAAGTCGCCGATCGAGCAATTCGACAAGTGGTTTGAGGAGGCATTGGGATCGGACGAGCCGATTCCCGAGAGCGTGGTGTTCAGTACCTGTTCCCTGCCTAGTGGGCGTGTTTCGTCGAGATACGTGCTTTTGAAGGAGCTCGACAAGCGGGGATTCCTCATCTTCTCGAACTGGGACACAAGCAAGAAGGAGAAGGACGTGGAGACAAACAAGTACGCCAGCTTGACATTCCTGTGGAAGAAGTTCCAGAGACAGGTCCGAGTAGAGGGGATTATCGAGCGGTTGACATACGAGGAGAGCCAGGAATACTACGAGGTGAGGCCACGGGGCAGCAAGATCGGTGCCTGGGCAAGTCCGCAGAGCAAGGTGTTGAAAAACCGGGAGGAGCTTGACGAGATTGTGGCGGCGAAGGAGAAGGAATTTGCCGGGCTCGGGGATGACGAGATCAAGTGTCCTCCTAAGTGGGGCGGGATTCGGATTGTGCCGCTTGAGGTGGAATTCTGGCAGGGCCGCCAGAGCCGGTTACATGACCGGTTGAGCTACCGTCGGGAGAGCATCGACACGGACCACTGGAAAGTAGTGAGACTTGCTCCATGAATGGAATGCGGTTTGGTCACAGTTTGTGGTTTTTTGTCAGGCTGTCTGCTCGGTTATAATGTATATACAGTATAGAACACTATATAAAACTATTACCAAACTGACTCTGATGGTCATAGACTAACATTAAACTATAATCTCTAGCAGGCAAGATAATTAACTAAAGTCAGACATTGTTTTGCGTTGTATGTATATAGGTAACAAGTTGATTTTGCTAGAGTAAGAGTTCCCGTATTAGGACGCATTGGTAAAATTGCGGCGATACTGTCTCAAAGAAGGGATCCTGCGGACTTTGGCTCCAACTTGTAAAGCTGAGCAGGTGCTCTTTAAAGCATAGCACAAAAGAGAAGATTTACAAAAACGCCCACCTATTGGATCATTTGAGCCAATGGTTCTGAGATCTCGTAACCGCTTTGTTTCAAATGCTTCATAAACAAGCTGACTTAAGGGAAACAATTGACAAGAAAGACTCAATAAAATATAATGTTTCAGACATTCGCAAATTTAAACACTCTCTGGCTCCCAGCATCACATTCAGTTTCCTATGGATGTGTTCGCTCTATACCAAATACTCGCATTGAAGCTTCCATGACTCGTTAGCATTGTCACTATTTGTGGTATACAGTTTGAAGAACTGGCGTCCAATTATCTTCTGTTGTTGAATGGCACATTTCACCAACTGTGGATTCAATGTCATTATTATTGCCATCCTCGACCTTAGCAACAAATTGAAGTCCGCACAATATGGGAGAGCCATAAAACCTTGAAAAGTAATCCAAAGTTGCATACCTTCTGATTAGTGTTTAGTTGCTAATTAACAGCATAAGTGGGCAAGCTAAAAGCAACCACACCATTGACATGTTCCCGATATGAATGTCACACTCTGTGAAACCACAATTATCAGAGGTTAAAATTAAATCGTCTAATGTAATTCCATTCTTCATTCTTATAGTCAATCGATGATTTAGAAGTATATTGTACCCCCTGAATTTATATGAGCAGTAACCAAATGCCTATTATATTGTTTGAGGTCCAATTTTTAATATCAGAATCAAAAGTATCAAAATTGTCATTACTCCCGCAGTAGCTAGTTGACAGGAGACCACCGATTACCGCTATAACCACACATCCATCCCACAACACCTTTTGTAACATTCGTAATCGACATCTTGAGTAATGCTACTAGGGCATTCCGACAGTCAGTAGTTAGAGATTGGTCGTTTGTGACACTCTATCTACAAGCATCCACACCTTGCTTAACATTGTCGATCATCCCATCATCTCCCGCAACAAAAGCTGCCCACCAAGCGACTTTGGTCCAATATTGAAGATTCGGATTACCTTTAAACTGTTCTCTGGGATAAATTGGAGCAACTGAGTGCATAAGATCGTAAAATGGAAATATTTTTTTGTTTAGAACAGGAGTTGCCGCAACTGTTATTAAAGTCACGTAGAACAGAATGATTTTAGACGGAAACAGCATTTATCAATTTTTTCAAGCAGTATGATTTTGGTAAAATTTCAATTTCCAGATTTGCTATCAGTTAACTTTTCAAGCTCAAACAATGTCAATTCTAAGTTATCTTAATTTTGATATAATCAGACTTGTTCTTTCCTTTCTATACCATTAAGACAAAATCTGAAGATCATTCACTTTTATACACGATTTCTGCTAAATAATGGAAACTCATTATTATATCCAGAAGTTTTCTCAACGTTTTCGGTTTTTTTTCTCATTGTTAAGAACTCATCCGATCTGTTCTGCCGGCATTACATCATTCAAACAATAATTTTTCTCCCCATAAAAAACAAAACACGGCATTCACTTCTTTTTTTGGTACAGCTAACACCGAGACTTTCTCTTTTTGTTTCTTGGGGTATTCAATCGTTGACTTATAGTTTGCAGAACTGTTTAATTTTGCATTGCGTCACTTTCAGGTTTATGGGTGCCGCAATTATCGATTTTATCGTAATAAAATTTAAGTAGCCAATGATCTACGGACCATTTAAATGCCAGTGTGGTGTTCTGAAATCAATCAGATCTAACTTCATTTTAAGCGTCAAATATTATACAAGAAGGTCATTTATTTTTTAATGTCGTGGTTAACCTCCCAGCGTATCATTTGCGAAAGTTCAGAAGTATGTAAATGAATTGAAAAGTTTTTCTCTCACTCTACGAAGAAATCACCGCTGAACCTCGTCGCTTAAGCTCAATAGATTCGCCGTTTTGCTCAATGGCTGTTTTCTCCATGTTTGCCTATTATAAATACGCCATGTTGATAGTAATTATGGATTAAACCTTTGAAAAAAAGCACCAGATCTACATTGGATCTCATAACCTACTCTTTGGAGAGTTAAGTCAAAACGACTTGCATTGGAAAAAAAACGTGTATTTCTTTACCTTTTTCAGTTCTGAAGTAAATAACCGGTAACAAAGTGCCCACAAATTACTTAAGAGGCTTTATTGCTTTGTTTACTGATTCTAATTTCGTAGGAACAATAGCTATTTTGTGAGTCAACGGATATTGTGGTTTCAAAGCTAAGGCAGTTTATTAAAAATCTGTGAAACTGAATATAGGTCTCTAGGAAGTTGCATTTGTTGTTAAAGAATCCATAGCTGGAGATGTAACCAATCGCGATCGCGGAAAAGAACTATTCTCTTTTGACTGCTAAATACACAATAAGGAGCATCGTCTTTGTTGTGACGACCATGAAATGAACAACATAAAGCAATTAAAACTATGTCGTTTTAAGACTTTCAGAAGGTCTTTCCGACCCAGTTGGATGGAGGATTAAATTTCCGGACATTTTCCATATAAGGATGTATATTTTAATATTCTGGTAAAGCTATCATAAACCAAGGTTAGATAGATATATAAGAAAAGAAACCTGCAGGTCACATGTACGTGACTTAAAACTTGGAGACAACCTTGCCGAACTCAGCACCTTGGGTGAAGGCCAGCTTGAGTTCCAAAGCAGTAGGCTTTCTGGAGCCGTCAGGACCGGCGATGGTGCCGGCACCCCATGCGGAGCCACCATGAACCTCGTCTAGGTTGGTTAACTCGCCAAAGACTGGTGCAAAGCCCAATGGGACGTAAATCATACCGTGATGGGCCAAGGTCGAGAGCAAGTTGACAATGGTGATCTCGTTACCACCGCCAGTACCGGTCGAAATGAAGACACCAGCAGGCTTGTGGTGGAGGGAACCATTTTGCCACAGACTGCCGGTGGCGTCAATGAAGGCCTTCATCTGCGCCGGTAGGTTACCGAATCTGGTTGGGAAGCCGAAAATGATACCGTCGGCCTCGGCAAGAATGTTTGGGGTAGCAATTGGGTAGTCTGGCTTGGCTGGGGCGTACATCTTGGCCAAGATCTCCTCGCTGAGGGTTTCTGCGACCTGATAGATGGTAGCCTTGTTGCCGGAAGACTCAACACCCTTCTTTACCTCCTCGGCGAGGGTGGCTACGTGGTGGTACATGGAGTAAATGACAATTGCGATGTTAGCCATTGTGTTGTGTTGGTTGTGTGTTGGTGTGATGTGTCCTACAATTAATTCTCTGATCACCCCTCCATGGTTCCTGTTTTCCCATTCTAGAGGCGGGCCACGGGGCCTCTTTATACGCCAGAGCTGTCCGCTTTCCCGCCGCAATCCTTATGTCAGCGTAAACGGGCCGCCTTAGTCATGGTGGGCGCGAGGCAGGAATTACTAACGGGCGCTGAGCCCCCCTGCTTAGTCAGGAACGCTGACAAAAACAGAGTAGGGATCGATAGAAACAAACACAGGCTTACTATAGAAGCATACTTATACAACTTACACAGACTAGCTCAATGAAAGAGCTTTGCAAAGAGCCTGCTAAGCGGGTTCTTCTTTTTCTGCTTCTTTGCTGGCGCAGATGGGGCGGCTGGTGCCTTGGCTGCCGCAGCGGGTTTAGCAGCGGGCTTAGCAGTCTCCTTGGCCGGAGCAGCAGCAGCAGTCTTCGAATCGTCCTTGCCCGTGAGCTTGGCGACGGCAATAGCAAAGTCCTGGCCCTGGACCCGGGCGATCTTGAGCTCGCCGGCGTTCGGGGTCCTAGAGCCGTCGACGCCGGCGACGGTGCCGACACCCCAGGGACTGCTGCCGTGGACGTTGGACAGGTCGGCGAGCTCGGCATAGGCTGTTATTGTGCCCAACGGGATGTAGATCATGCCGTGGTGGGTCAAGGTCGAGAGGATGCTGACGATGGTGGTCTCGCGGCCTCCCCCCGTGCCCGTGGAGATAAAGGCACTGGCAGGCTTGTGGTGTAGCTTACCCTCCTGCCAAAGGCCGCCCGTGGAGTCTATGAAAGCCTTCATCTGCGCTGGCAGGTTACCGAATCTGGTTGGGAAGCCGAAAATGATACCGTCAGCAGCCTGGAGGACTTCTGGGGTAGCAATTGGGTAGTCTGGCTTCGCTGGCGCATACAGCTTGCCCAAAATCTCGTCATCAAGCGTCTCTGGGACCTGGTAGATTGTGGCAGTGCTGCCAGCGGCCTCAACACCCTTCTTGATTTCTTCGGCAAGAGTTGCCACGTGGTGGTACATGGTGTAAATAACGATCGCAATGTTGGTGGTCATGTTGCTTGTACGATGGCGAGCGTGTTTGCTTGTTGCTTGATTGCCTGGTTATTTTAGCTAGACTCAGCAGACGCTACATTACAGACTGTGTGTATCTAGACCCGCCGATCGTCACCAGGCCCGTCGTCCAGGAAGAACCGGTCGTCTGTTTTATACAGACAGAGCTCGAAGCTGATAGAAGACCGGCTGTAAAACTCGCGGCTGTGCAGTCGCACTCTTAGTAAGCCGTTGAAGATTTATAATCCGTTACTAAGGCAGTCAATAATAGCAACTTAGGCGGAGCTGATACCTCAGCGTCTCATAAGCATGGTTCGGTTTTTAGTTTTCTTTACCCGACAGTACTTGAGACAGAACTTGTCGATCTTGATCCCCTTCGCATTAAGCGGGGCGACAAAGGGCTGCAGCTCCTCGAGCGTCCACTGCGACTTGAGGCCAAACAGCTTCGAAAAACGCTCCTGGGGTGTCTTGTAGACAGAGAGCTGGTCTAGGGTGAGGTGATGAATCTCCAGCTGCCCGTTGTCGACCTTCTGCGTGTAGCTAAAACCGTTCAGGATCTCGCTGATCTCGAAACTCGGCAGGTAATTCACCGGGAGGTTCAACCGGATCTGGATTAGCAGGTCGTCCAGCAATATTGTCTTCTCCTTCTCCAAAATCGTCATCGTGAGGAACTTGATGATCTTGTTGTGCAGCAGCGAGTACCCGCTGCTGGCAGAGAGAGAGTACACGACGTACTGGTCGGCTTCTTCGAGGGGTTGTGCTTTTGTTTCTGCACTAGGGTTTCCCTGCACGTATCGCAGAAATATGTTGGTAATTATTCGTAGGATCAAATGGTTCTTTTCGAGCCGGAATTTCTCCAGGATTCTCAAGTATGTTTTTCGGAGCACCTCTGCTGCCTGTATTGGCGACAGCTCTGATTTGATGTCCTCTGAGACCTCCAAGATGCACGACAACAGGAGGTTCAAGATCATCGTCTCTAAGTTGGTGTGGATTTTCACAAAACTGTTATAGTTTGGAACGTAGCCGCTTTCGACGATGAGCGTATCGAACTCGGAAATGGAGATGGGCGTGTTTTCTAAGAGCTTTTTGCTCGAGGCGTAGATGGCGTTCAGCTTCTGCAGGGTGAGGCAGTCGTGGTTTTCGTGGCTGTCGTTGCGAAGCTGCTGGATCTCGACAATGCTCTTTAACTCCTCGATGGGCACGTCTTTGAAGCTGAGTTTCATCTGTCGCAGCTGGTGCATGTTCTGTCGCTCGAGAATAAGGTAGTTGTCGAAGTTGAGAAAGTTGACGTTTTTGTGGAGAAGCATGACGCAGTTGGAGTGGTTCTGCTGCCTGATCTTGTACGTGGCGGATGGGGTTGTGAGATACGGGGTTGCCAGCTCGTCGATCGATTTGAGCTGGTAGTTCTCAGACGCTTTGACGTCGTACTTGCAGAGCAGCCTGTCGTGTTCGGAAGGCACCGGCGGCGACGCATCTGCAGGTTGCGTTCCCTTGGCGTCGAGTTCCTCGAGCAGGTCCTTTGTGAGCTGGACAAGGTGGAAGGAGGTGTTGCCGATTTTCGAGGAGGGGTTGAGTCTCGAGTAAAGGTCCATTGTCGTCCGTGGAGAGAGGCGGCGTGGATAGCTATAGATTAGGATTAGGATGATATATATTTGTATGTAGGGGAGATGGGTGAGTGGTGCATAATGCTACAGGGAGTGCTAAATACAGTGTGATTCGAGGGCCGGGTTTTACGCGTGGAGGGAGGGAGGCTGGATGGCTAGCAGTGTAGTGGGGTGCCATTTTTCGTTTTCCTCTCGTTTCCGCACTCAAATCGTATTTTTTTTTCCTTCGGTGTCTAAAATTTCAGTTTCCCCGTCATTTTTCGCGTTGCCAGACCTAGCTTGCCTAAGCTTTCCTGGACTTCTTGGACTTGGTAGAAGCGGAGGCGGAGGCAGAGGCAGCTGGAGCAGCTGGAGCAGCATCCTTCTTGGCAGCGAGGGCCTTCTTGGTGTCCTTCTTCAAGTAGACAGAGATGTAGAAGGAGATGAACAGGAACAAGTAGGAGGTGATGATGACGTAACCGTAGAAGGCAGCTTCTTGGGTACCGTAACAGTCGCCCAAGTGGGGGAGGATGCCGTCGAAGTAGACGTTTGCGTAGTAGGTGTAGGTGCAGGTGTAGATGAAGCAGATGTCGATCAAGAACTGGATGATTTGGAAACGGGTGACCCACTGTTTCCACCAGACCTTGATGCCGCAGGAGGAGAGGAAGTAGTAGAAGTACATGAGGACGTGGACGGACAAGTTCAAGGAGATGACGACCCACTCGACGGACGTGTGGCCGACGATCTGCGTGTAGCACAACAGCGCGGTTGCCCCGTGGTGGTAGGTGTGGAGGAAGAGCAACTTCTTTCTTCTGAGGACCAAGAACGCCGTGTCGAACAACTCGAGGAACTTAGTCAAGTAGTTGAGGTAGTAGAGACAGACCAACTTCTTGGTGAACGCCTCGCTGGAGCAGACGGAGTAGAGGAGCCCGTGGTAGTACCAGATCGGGAACACCTGCTCGATCATCAAGAGCACGAGGACGAGCGAGACTGTGGTGAGGAAGAGGTTGTGCACTTGGAAGAGACGGTTGAGCTTGATTGGACGGATGTCGAACTTGGTCATGATGTACTGGCCGCCCAAGATGATGATGTAGTAGGCGATGATGATGGAGATGGCGTGCGGGAAGTTGGCCAAGAAGGTTTGGTACGGGACGAACTGGAACTCGTCTGCGCCGTAGCCTGTGACGAGCTCGAAGGCCTTGTTGAAGATGGGCCATAGATGGAGGCCGAACGGGTGGGCCGGGGTCGGGTTGGACCAGATGATGTATTCAGGCAATGCGAACATGGTGCTGGGGGGGGGCAGAGATGCAGAACAGCCGAATAGCGCATCAAATAAGGCCTTCACGAGGAGAAGAGATGTAGGGCAGTTTGTGTGTGTGAAATATAAAAAGGAAAAACAAGTGGAGATCTGCTGCAGTACAGAGGCCACATACTGGAGCTGCCCAACGACACGACACCGGCCGCGACAGCAAAACAACAACAACAAACGAAGAAAAAAAAAATTAGGCAGGCGGGGAAAAAGGACCAGAAAAAAGCGGATGCGGAACGGTGCACGGGTTGGACGCAATGCTCGGGGAAACTGCTTGTGTCACGTGCTCTTCCTGGGCCCGGAAAAACGCCGCTTCCCGAACCACCAAAAGCCGAAAACCGTTGTCTGGGCGGCGCCCACGCGCCAGCGCCAACGCGCCCACCAGGTCTCGGCAGAACCATCGGCAATAGCAGCTAGCCCCGGCGAGGCGCGGCGCATGGCCCCCTTTCCGACGCCCGGCTTCCGCTGCGTGCCGGCCCCGCCCGGCGTCAAAAATCACTCGGCTGTATCCTGCGCCAGCCGGGCCGGCTGGCAGCCGCTGCGGCAGGGCCATCCGGCTGGCTGTCTGTCTCTCGTGTGGCCGTGCTCCCGCCGCGCCAGCGTAGGCCATCTAACGGGAACAACGGAACGGCGGGCTCCCGCAGCCTCGCAGCCTCGGCCCCGGCTCCACACCCGGCTGCAGCCGGCCAATACTAGCGCGGAGCGTGGCGGGAAAAGCAGCCCGTGCGGCCGGCACAGCGCAGAGCACCCTGGATCTGTGTTTGTTTGTCTGTCGGTCTGTCTGTTTGACATCTGATGAGTACTTTTCCACAGCATTTGCTGTGCGCTGACCCGCCCTATCGTGCCCCGGCCCTCGGGCACTGGCCCACCTGCGACTCTCCCTGGCATCATGTCGTCCTCCAGTGCTGCCAGCCCCAGATAATGCAGCCGTCGGATCCCCACGCCTCGAAACGCTCCCTCCTTCTCCGGTGGTGAATATATATATATATACGTGTGCACACCTTTGCTGATCAGCCTTGTCCCCGTGGCCGTCTGTCACCTTCGTGTCTGCTCCTTGTTTGCCCACCCTTCTTTCGTGCCCTTATCTCGCTGCCTCTTGGTCTTGGTCTTGGTCTTGCTCTTCTCCCTCGTAAGACGACCCAACCCTCCTCTCCCCTTTCTCCCCTTGCTCCTGCTCCCCCCACCCACGTACATATATATTTATACATGCACAGCCACCTGCTCATCGTCTTTTCTGCTCCACTATAGACTCTCCCGTTTATCGCACTATCTTCGATGTCCTTGGCTGCAACCTCAGACTTGACCCACTTCCATCTACACGCCCTGCAATTGCCCGCCGAGAGCAACACTGCCACCACCACGAACGCGTCCACACCCGGCACCTCTGGCACCATCTCTGGAAACAACAACGGCGACAAGCCAAAATTCAACTCCCTCCACCCATCGAGTAACATGGGCACAAACGTCCACGCCGCAAACCCGTCCACGCAAGCCAGCAGCAACCCGCAGCTCAACATGAACCATCTCAACATGGCTAACATGTCGAACATGGGACAGTTGAACATGAACGTCAACGTCAACCAGCAGTTGAGCCACCTCAGCCAGCTGAATCAGCTCAACCAGCTGAATCAGCTCAACCAACTGAGCCAGCTCAACCAGCTCAACATCAACCCGCTCAGCTCAATCAACTTCCCCGTCAACAACATGGCGCCAAACACCTCCGCTTCACCGCAAAACCAGCCTCAAACCCTCGCAAACGGGACCACCAGCACCAGCAATAGCAACAGCAACTCCTCCGTCTTGCCAACCATCCTACCTCCTCCCTTGGTCATCGGCAAATCGGGCCAGACTCAAAACTCCAAAGTCTCCTCCACACCTTCCCCCAACTCCCCAATCCCGAAGAGTAGATCCATGGATCTGCCCCAACAGCACCAAATCAACAGACTGAACTCAACTGACGAAATACCCCTATCCAACGCCGTCAACCTAAACATGAGCCAAAACCAGACCGGTATCAAAAAGTCGTCCTCCCCCCTAGAGTCAAACCAATCGCAAAACAACCTGAACATGGTGATGCTACCTCCGTTGGCAACCCCGTACATGTACAACATGCCTAACGGCAACACCGCCAACGGTGCAAGTGGTAGTCCAGCATCAAATACGAGCAACATCAATGCCTCCGCCAATACTGCAGGCGAGCCAATCATGGTCAACAACAATGGCAGCGGCAGCGGCAATATCTCAAACATCAACACAATCAAATCTCCTCAGCTAACCTCAAACTCAGGTAGTTCAAACCTACCTCCGTTGTTCCGACTATCCCATGATGCCGCCTTGCCTCACCAACACTCAAACCTTTCGCAGCATCAAAATCAAGCTCAATTACAAAATCAACAACAGCTACAAAATCAACAAAATCAACAGCAGCAACAGCAACAGCAACAGCAACAGCAGCAACAGCAGCAACAGCAACAGCAGCAGCAACAGCAACAGCAACAGCAACAACAACAACAACAACAACAACAGCAGCAGCAGCAACAGCAACAACAACATTCGATGTCAACAGTCTTCAACAGCTATAATGGTTTCAACTCTTACAACAACTACCCATCCTACACCTCCTTGCAACATAACTTTGACTCGCCTCTGTCATTCAACTCCATCTCAAACAACCATTACATCACTTCACTCGACAACAACGGCAACCCCAATGGCAATGGTGCCAGCCAAATAGCAAACTCTAACAACAACATTCACAATATCCACCCCATCAGCCATGCCAATGGCGGCACCGGCATGCACTCTATCAAACGGTCCTCATCTGCCGCAGGCCTAGACCATAACATAAACAACAGCACAAACTCGATTTCTTCGGCAAGCTCTTCCTCGTCGCTCCCTGCGGCAAAGCCGGCCCACCAGCCAAGAAAGAAAAGAGAATGTCCCATCTGCCACAACTTCTTCTCCAACTTGACCACCCACAAGACCATCCACAACAAAGACTCCAAGCCTTTCATCTGCTCCACCTGCAATAGGGCCTTCAAGAGACTCAACGATTTGATTAGGCACGAGAAATGCCATCTGTCTCAACTGGGTGAGTGGGAATTCCAGTGTCCTTATCATCCCGGCGCAGATCTCCTAAGATCTAACCGAGGCGAAATCTGCCATCACACGGGCTTCTTCACCAGATGCGACACATACAAGAACCATCTGAAGGCCATCCACTTCAGATATCCGCCAAACACCTTGAAGAGCGAAAGGTTGAGAGTGAGTGGCCATTGCAGAGAGTGTGGAGCTTACTTCGATAACGTTCAGGAATGGCTCTCGAAACATATAGAAACAAACCAATGCCCGAAAATGATCAATCCAAGTGAGCGGAAGAGAAGATAGATCCTGCTCCTGTTGTTGTCGTTACATCTCCTCCTGCATTCACAAATCTACCAGCCTTCCTTTTTGCCAACTACTTGTATTATACAAAGTATCTTTCGGATGTGACTTTTACTTTATTTTGTTTTGTTTTGTTTCTGTTCTTATATTCATATTCATATTCATTTTCATTTTCATTTTCATTTTCATTTTCATTTTCATCCTCACACAAAAACAAAACCGGTTGATGTATTTCTATAGACTTGGGCACATTCGACAAGGAAAGACAGCGCAGCACAATACCTGCCTCCTTCCCTTCCCTTCCATGTTATTCATGCCACCATTTACTTCTTGTACTTTTCTCAGACATTTTACTACACATTATGATTTTTTTTTCTATATTTGCATTTCTCCATACCGCTTCGTACTATTTGATGTCTCATTTTATACTATATAAAATTCCTCTAACTTATGCCCTACAATGGCCAGTGCTGCTCTATTCTACAAATCATCAACGACCTGGAGGCCGGTCTCCGACTGCCCTTGAATTCTCTGCCTTGGTGGAGCCATTCGATGCCGTCTCGGCCAAGCAATACCGACATCTATAATTCCCAGGTAGAAAAAAAAAACTTTGTAGTCACGTGCGACTCTGCACCATTTAGGCCGGCGTGCAGAGCTATACCAGTGACAGTTCCGCCTCGACTTATCAGCCTCCCGTAGCCTCGGGGAGGACAGGTTTCGGGAGTTACGGCCGACACGAACACAGTCGTTGCACGGGACCCAGGGGACCGAAACGCACCGGAAGTCCTCGACCCTTTCGCCAAACCAGCACGTCCTGGAAGAGACCAAAGTCCTATAAAAGCCAAGGTGGAGGCGGCAGGCAGAAATGAGGAAAATTACTGATTGCTATGAAAACAATTAACCCGAGTGAACATTTTTGGGCTACTGGGCAACACGGAAACAGATTAATTTTGTAGGCTGGTCGCGTAGCCATCAGCAACCCGTTTCGCACTCAAAAATCAAGGAAGATAACCTGATTGAGATCTTTTATCGCCTTCTTTCAGGAGGTGTTGCACCGTTGGAAAGCATATAGCAAGACACTCACCGCTGGACACGGCAGGAAACCCCGACAGAAGAAAATGATTGGAAAGCTTTTTCTCAGCCTGGTGGGCATAATCTGCGTCTCGTCCTACAAGTACATCTTTGGGGCGTACTCCATCAGATTCTTCTGGATTGTTGTCAAGTATCTATACTTGAAGAAGCTCGAGGACCTGGACGAGAACGGACAGGCCAAGTCGCCATTCGTTGAGCATGTCAGAAGGACCAAATGCTGTCTTTTGGAATGTGACTTCTTTGGGTACCACAAGAACAACGCAACCTATTTTACCGAGTTGGATCTCTGTCGTACCGAATGTACCCTGAATGCGCTACATCGGTACTTCAAGCTTGCGGTGATGAAGAAGAAGAGTTTGACGTACATCCCCTTGGCCAGTATCTGCAACCACTTCATGAAGGAGACGAAACCTTTTGAGAACTACGAGATGCGTACCAAGATCGTCGGCTGGGGAGACAAGTGGCTCTGGTTGATCACCGTGTTCACCGTCGACGAGAAGATCCGGGTGATCGAGGACAGGGGCGGCACCGATGCGGACAAGAAGAGCTGCCATTCGCAGTCGTACAACGTCCCCGAAAACGTGCCTCCGCTCTACCTCCACCAGAAGGAAGGCGACAAGATCGGCAAAAGAATCTACTGTCTCTCGCTCGGCAAGCTTGTCTTCAAGGCGGGCCGCAAAACGTTGCAGCCATGGGAGGTCGTCAAGCTGGCAGGTTCTACTGACCCCGAAGTCTGCAAGATGGGTTACCTTAACGAAGAGCGTGTAGCCCAGAACGCAAACAACGTCATGGAGTTGTTGAAGGTGTACGAAGAAACCTGAGGGGATTTGTTTTCCCCCGTTTCCTCCCATTTTCCTGGATTTCCCCGTTTTTTCCATTTTTCCATTTTCTCTAGATTTATTCCACTAAGTGCGAAGTCTGTATGTACGGGGTAGCTCCAAGCCAAGTCTTGCTCAACATGTTCGATCCTGGATGGGCCTTTCTATAGTTCCTGTATTTGCCGCAAGCAAGTGAACACACAAGCAAGCAAGCAAATCTAGTATCATGTCGTACTCGAACCCTGCTTTTGCCGCCTTGGGTATCAAGTCGTTCAAGTTGCCGTCCAGAAACTGGATGATCTTCTGGACGGTTGTTGGTACGTTGGGAGGAGGTATTGCCTACGACAAGTGGCAGCAGCACCAGCTCCGTGCCGAGTACATGGAGCTGTACGCAAACAAATGCACAAATTACCCTATCGACGAGATCCACCGGAAGCTCAGAATTTATGTCTCTCCCCCACCTAACGACTACCTGGATGAAAGTATGAAATATTTTCGTCGTTTTGTGAAACCGATCATCAATACGTGCGGTGTCGATTACGAGCTCGTCACGATGGAAAGACAGGGTGATATCAGATACAAGGTTGCTGAGGAAATCAGAGCACTGCGTAGGGAGAAGGCTGGATTAGAGCCAAGGAAGAAGGAGAAGGAGGATGAAGCTGGCAAAGAAGTTGCTGCAGCAAAAGTACCAGCAGCAGCTGCAAACATCAATCCTATATTCCAATCATACAAAGTAGAAGACTCTAAGCAGGAAGATGAAGATGGAGAAATCAAGGCTCTTAGAGACCTCTACGAGCCAATGGATGTGTTGGGTGTAAAGAGATTTTTCGGAGATTTCCATGAACGGGTGGAGAACGTCAAGAGTGAAGACGCACTTGTCACCAATGTCAGAGACGCCGGTGGTATTATCTGCATTGGACGTGGTGCGTTCAAGGAATACATTAACGGTGTCCATGAAGGGTTGTTGGGACCACTTGATGCGCCGCCTCCAGCGCCATCTCCTACAGCTGAATCTGGACCAGAATCTGAATCTACAGGCATCAAATTAGAAGACGATGTCAAGACTGAGGAAGAGAAGGAGAAGGAAAGCTTACAGAAGGAGAAGGAGAAGGAGGAAGATGAGAAGTACGCACCGGCTGCCTACATTTATGCTAAGGATTACAAGGACAGCACGATTGCGCCTGAATTGGGGTTGGACAAGGTTGACTTCAACGATGACGTCCAGTTTTCTCGGGTTCTCGAAACTTTGAGAGACGAGAAGAGCGGGATACCGTATTTTTTTGTGCAACCTATTTTGGAGTTGAGAAATTACAACGTGTCCGGGTTCACCAGACAGCCCGAAAGAATGTGGAGGTTCTACCACAAGAGAGAACAATTAGTCGAATACAAAGACAAGGTGGTTGCGTTGATTGAAAGAAAATGGTGTGCCTTCACGAGAGGTGATCTTAACAACGGTATTGAGGAAGAGGGAGATTGGCCATCAAGTTGGCTCAAGGTCGCCAGGAAGAACAATAGTGAATGGATCAGAGAATTTGATGGTGATGAGCGTGTGATGAAAGTGCTAGCGTCGTATAACTGCAAATGCGACAAGGAGGCTGCTCCTGATGCTACTGCTCTTGTCGACGAGACGAAAAAATAGACTTGTATATATGGTTGTTTCAACCGTTTCTGTTTAAAGTAACTTTGGACCGAAGTTGATAAAGGTAAAGTCGATGATTCATGAACTAAACACCAGTTATAAGAGATAATATACAATAGTTAGATAATTGAAAAGAGAGAGGATACGGGGCCTTGATCACTGCAATCCGGCTCATGCCTCGGTCAAGGCACGCACGACTGCTGGGCGGCGCATCATTCTTTTGGTCCATTTATAAACTTCCGGGAATTCTGCCTTTAGGTCGATACCTATTCTGTCGACGACGTAGTTCCAGGGAACGAAGCAAAGATCTGCAATGGTGCAACGATCTCCGACTAGCCAGACGGGCGAGTCGAAGTATCTGGACTGGCTCAGCGGAGTGAGGCCCGAAGAATAGGATTCTGCGTTTTCGGAGTCAAGTTCCATGATCAGGGCTTCTCTGCGTTCGCTCAAGGCCATTTCCAGAACGCCGTAGACACGCCTCACCTCGTCAGTGTACCTGTCGATTGCGGAAGGCACGTTTATGGTGTGGAAGTAACGGAAGTGGAGGGCCTGGCCAATCATTGGAGCATGGCCCGATGTCTGGAAGAAGAGCCAAGACATGATCTGACTTTGCTCTATGAGGTTGTTGGACCAGATCTGCGGACAGACGTTGTCGTCCTCCTTGCATTTCTTGTTGACCAAGTATATGATTATCGAGCCGGACTCCCACAAGGAGACGTTGTTCAGGTTGGGTATGGTGTGGTCAATCAAGGCGGGCACGCGGCCATTCGGGTTCAACTGGAGGAACTGCGGGAGCCTGTGGTCGTTCTTGTTGAAGTCTAGGTGGATGGTTCTGTAGCTGTAGTTCAACTCGGAGAGAACGATGGCTATCTTGAAGCCGTTTGGAGCCGACCGGTGGGTGATTAGCGAGAAGCCATCTGTTGGGGTCGGGTTGCTGAAAAACTCCCTCAATTCCGAGGTTTCCGCCTGCGCCTGCTGCTGTTGCAGCTGCTGTTGCAGCTGCTGCTTGTTGATATCGGGGTTGGCGGAGAAGTTCCCCTCGTTGTCAATGTGATGATCCGACGCAGAGAGATGGATGTTTCGCAAGCCGGCAGACAAGTTCGATATGTTGTTGCTGTTGTTCTGGCTGATGCTGTTATTATTCATGGTGGAGCACTAGCACCGGAGTCTAGGATAGTGGGTTAGCGCAGCGAAGAACTGGACCGATGGTAGGTCGTTGGCGTTTCGAAGTGTGTCTGCACGAGTGGCTCTCGAGACTGAAATGGACTGGACTGGGCTATTCTGCTTTTAGACCGGACAAGAAAGGGCAGGGATGGATGGATGGACGGAGAAAGGGCTTGCAGAAAAGGTGCTGAAACACGGACACGAACACGAAGCACAGACACGCCTACCGGGATACTGTGGCGAAGGCTGCTGGCTGAGACAGGGTGTGACAGGTCCTTCATGATGGCCAATTAATGGGGGAGCCGAGCGATGGCTAAAAAGGGTAAATTGAGGAAAATTAGAGTCTCCCAGCAGCCTTGCGAGAGGAAAAGGTGGTGGTGCTGGAGCGCAAGGAGGCCATACAGAGCGGATGAAAATTGTGTCAAAAAAGCTAGAGATTGGAAAAAAGCCGTGTGGCGCAGTAACGGCATCACATGTGGCGCACTTTTTTCCAAAAACAAAGTTCACGTGATGTGTTGGTTGACGGTGTACGGGTGTTTAGAAAGCAAGCCACTCAAGGATGCTGGTGCACGGGTTCTCAGTTGTTAATTATCACGTGTTTGTCACGTGGTCTGTTTTTTCCAGGTGCACGGATTTCAGGGAGCTTGGTGGAATTTTTTTCCAGTTCTGCAGATTTTTCCTTTCCTCCCCCGTTGGCACAAACAACAACAACGAAAATATGCCTGAGAGGGAGCGAGGAGGCATGCAGGGAGACGGGCAGGAGTCGAACAGGACGGAGCAGAGCGCCGGTCTGTGCTGTTTGGCCGGCGTCTCCAAGCGTGTCCGGACAGGTTCACAGCTCGTATACAGCGCTTCCGTACTAGTGCAACCTTATACACCGTCTTCTGGCTACAAGGAGTTCCGATTGGCCTCTTCTGTCGTCCACCGCTCCGCATCTCCGTCGTTGCCGTTGTTGTTGTTGACGAAGACACCACACGCAGGATGATCTCGCTACCGGCCCTGATAAGACAGCTCATCTCCGCCTTTCAGGCATCCCAGGCCAGCAGAAACCAATTGCCGGCGTTGGAGACCTCGTTCAACCCGGTCCCCAACTTCAGAAACTTGCCGAAAAACCTGCAGAATGCCAACTGGTCTACAATCCTCCACTTCTCTCTCCTCCTGACGGTGTTCACCTTCTCCATCTCCATCATGCGGGTGCCACTGTTGGCAAAGCTCGTCGTCGTTCTCGTGCTCGTCTACATCAACTTTGCGCCGGTCTTCTCGCAGTTCTTCACAAACGGCCTGCCCATCTTGGCATGGGTCTTCCTGTTCTTCACCTCCAAGTTCATCCCCCTCTCGATGAAGAGACCCATCTCCGTGAAGGTCTTGCCCGTCTTGGAAACCATCTTCTTTGGCGACAACTTGTCCGAGATCTTGGCCTCTAAAACAAACACCTTCCTCGACGTGTTGTCGTGGCTCCCCTACGGCCTGATCCACTTCGCCTTGCCCTTCGTCGTCGCCTTCTTGATCTTCGTCTTTGCGCCCCCACAGACTTTGCCACAATTCTGCTGGTCCTTCGGCTTCATGAACTTGTCTGGTGTCTTTGTCCAGAACATCGTCTTCTCCTGCGCCCCTCCCTGGTACAAGGTGCTGCACGGTCTTGAAAAGGCAAACTACTCCATGAAAGGCTCGCCAGGAGGCTTGCACAGAATCGACCTATTGCTAGGCTTTGACATGTACACCACAGGCTTCACAAACTCCCCGCTCATCTTTGGAGCCATGCCCTCGTTGCACTCGGGTTGCTCTACCATGGACGCCCTATGGTTGACCTACTTATTACCAAAGGGAGCCCCAATCTGGGTCTCTTATGTCGTCTGGTTATGGTTCTCAACCATGTACTTGACTCACCACTACTTCATCGACGTCGTTGCAGGTTCCTGCTTGGCGGTCTTCTTCTTTTCCTGTGTCAAATGGAGAGGAAAGTTGCCAATCAATGACCGCTTCTGCAGATGGGACTACGATTCCCTCTCTTTCCACAACATTTGGAACGAGGATCCTCTAAAGCCTTCAGACTTCTTTGCAGATGTAGGTGGCCTCGACGATCCAATGTCTTCTCCTTCTCCTTACGACTTGGAAAACCAGATTCCTTTGAATGACCTTTCTTCCTCCTCTATCTCAAACAATGTCATAAATAGTATAAAGTTCGAAGGTGGTAACAGTAAGTCTAACCTCACTAATTCTAAATCAAATGGCATCAACAACACAAAGAACAAGAAAAGCGATGTGGAGTCAGATCCAAATCTGGATTCAGAAAAGAGAGATCTTTTCTATTCAGATGATGAGATAGCAGAAGCCTATGATATAGAAAAATCTGTTAACACGACAACGAAAACAGTCCCCAAAAGGTTCAAAGAATCTTTTGAGGTAACTTTATCGACAAACTCACAGCATAACCGTGACTCGGAAGATGTCAATAGTCATCTACAAGTCAGCACCTCTTCTTCTGGCACGAAATAATGTTTATGATGATTGCCTGGTTTTTTCACTCTTTTCTCATTCACTAGATCATTATTTCTTCCTGCATATCTTTACTACGTTATTCCCGATTTTGGAAAAACCTGAAAAAACAATAACAATAATCAGCTAGAACTAGAAAAACCTTCCACTTCTTTCTTCTTTTTCTTTTTACTTCTATTTTAACACCCTAATGTTTAACTTTCCCTCTGTTTCTATGTCATAATTCTATTCCGAATCGTATATACATTCTTTTTTTTTATAAATTCACAATGCACCTCTTAGGAATGTCTTTCTCTCTATATATACACACAAAAATATGATTATATCTGAACTTGATCATCAACATACATATTCCCAACTTTGGACTTTCCTCTTCCGCCTCGTCCTCTGTTCTTATTTGTACCTCTTGCTCTGCCACCTCTATTGCCTCTGTTTCCTCTGTTTCCTCGGAAACTGTTACTGTTACTGTTACTGTTGGAATCTCTGCGTCCACCGCCCCTACTACTAACAGCCCTAATATTGGTATCTTCAGACTGCTGGAGCTCCCTTTGGACTCTTTCGCTTTCTTCTTTCCACCATTTGGCAAACTCCTCTTCCTCTCTTATTTCTTCTAATGACTTTGTAGTTCCAGTGTTTGGTACAGCTGCTAAAGTCAAAGAAGAAGAGGAAGACATACCTCCATTCAGTCCGTCATAATGACGAGAATCATTTGACAGCGTGGTGCCGGAACTAGAGCCAATAACAGGAAAGGCAGCATCGTTAGCTACTTTACCCTTGACTTTCACACTTCTCAGCTCCTCCAACGATGGAAAATGAGCAGTATTCATTTTGTTGGATGCAAGTAACGTAGCAGTATTCAATTATGCATGGATGATTCCAGATGGAAGCTCAGCATCGACTGGGTCGTCACTATTTCCCACCACTCTTGGTGCGTTCATACCCCATACACTTGAAGCAGCCCAGGGAGCTTTACTATTATTACGGACTTTCTCACTTTTTTTACCATCATCCTTTGCAGCTTTTTCAGATTCTTCCCGTTCTCTTAGTTTACGTTCTTTTTGGGAGATACGCAAAGGTGCCGTTATCTTACTCTTCACTCTTGTATCCTGCTTTGTGTTTGATTTTGATTGAGTTAGGATTTCGTCAAGAGTTGTTGTTGAACTTCCAACACTGTTAATACCCATATCTGAACTTGCACTCACGGATTTATCTGCACTTGACGTCCCTGATTTCAGAATTTTCCATGGTTCGTTAGCATTTAAAACACTTTTGCTGGTAAAGATACTACCGCTACTTTCCCTTCTCACTGTATTAGGATCAAATGGAGGTCTAATCAGAGAACTCGAGTAAGATCTACCTGTGTTGCCCAGTGTTGGAATTGAAGAAGACTTCCTTCGAGCTTTTTGAACCACTATGAACCCATCTGACAAATCATTCAAGTCATCCGAAATAGCGCTCTCACTAGATGAAGATCTTGACGCTAGACCTGAAGTACAGTGAGGTAAATTTCCTTCCTGTTTTAAGTCTGTCGAATCTATTGTTGAATTCAAAGACGTTGAACTAGATCTCAAATTTTTAAAAAGGACGGAAGTCTGTGATTTTCTCCTATTCATTGGAGTACGCAGTGTTATCTGATCTTCTAATATACCATGCTCATCCCAAAGATATGGATGTAAATAGTATTCATTAAACTGTTCAGTGTTTCTAATGAATGAAGCAGTATCGTGAGGCTCATTTTGATTGATTATCAGAAGTTTTTTCTTACTCGAGCTCTGTTTTGAGTGTAAAGTACTGTTCTGCTTCAACTTCTTTCTTTCTGGTATATAGACCTCAACTAATTCATGAATCTTAGCTTCAAGAGCGCAGGCGCAGTCATCTCCAATAATATTAGCGTTTAAACGTTGGTCTTTATAGCACAATGTCAGGTTATTGAATATAAACCAACCACAGTTTGCAAATAATTGTTTGGATCCAGAGATAAACGCATGTTGTAAAAATATATCGTAATTATCAAAATTGATGCAATCCTTAATAGCTAGTTCACAAAGCTCTCTCAAGCTAGGCAACAATAACTCATTCGAAAAATATAGTACCTCTAGCACTATGTTGACAAAATCATCAGATGAAATTAGTCCTGTTTCCTCTAACTCTTTAGGGAAAAGTCTACTAGATTTTTTCTTGTTTAAGTATCTTTGAGATACTTTTTTCGAACATGACTTGACAAGTTCCTTAACGGTACTGTAAAATATTTCATCGTTTGAATCACCACGGAGATAATTCATCACCAAATTCCAGGTATATTTAGATATATGAGAAAAGTCAATGACGTCCGATTGAGACCAGAATTCAGTGAAATATTGCTTGAAATAGTCACATCGACAGGATAATAAATATCTGTATGTGGTGATGTCTCCATCTAACAATTTCACAGTAATGTCACCAGTATTATCATCCGTGAATGTCGCTCGAATAGCCTTTACTAGATTCACAGTAGGGAATGAGTAAAGTAATCTATCCCATCCAGCTTTTAGTGATACTGAAGCTTCATCGCTGCTATTCCAAATATCGTATGAAACATCAGTGTAGAGCATATGGAGAAATAGAGCAACGTTTCTAACGTCCACATCTCCAATAATTGTGGCGCTGGATTCATTAAAATCAAATTTTAGATCTTTTCGTTCAAGAGAGTAAGTTGGATGCTTAAATCCCAAACGATTGAACAAGAATTTCTTGTGAACTAACAAACTAAGTTGTGTGTCACTTTCTAAATTTTTCACTGTAATCTCGTAATCGTAAAAGTTGTCAAATTTAGCCTCAATATGAGGAAAAGATTTGTCGACTAGTTCTTGTAAACCCATACTCACATTGAAAGAAGCTTCTGAATCGAGGAATGGGACATGTGAAATCCTGCTATGTTTATAAGTCAATGGGTTAATATGCTTTTCGAATATGATGCCAAGACTGATATCTTCTAATTGTGCGTCCGAAGAATCGCTGTCATAGTCTCCATAAGTATCAGTATTTTCATATTTACAACTGGAGAAGAAGTCCACGTCGAAGCCTGCAGCTTCCTTTGGCGCAACACTTTCATTAGATCCCAGACGCCCTTGTAAAGGTGATAACTTTGCAAAATCGGTAATTATTTTGGATGGTAAAATTTCATGTTTTAGCATTTTATCCTCCTGACGAAGTAGAATTGTTTTGAAAGGGTTGTCATCTGTACTGAAGCTCCCTATTATTGGAAAGCCGTATCCAACAGCAACATGTTTGATTTTGGATACATCATTAACTCGAACCCATTTAGCTTTGGTACGCTTGAATGCTTCCCCACTTTGAGTACACAATACAGCGCCTATTCCCGTGATGTTATTAGTTTCCAGTGCCCCCACAGAAACATCTGTGGCTCTCATTTCTGTTCTAGCGGGGTTCCAGATCAATGTGAACTTGACAGATTCTTTGAGGGAATCTTTGGAAGTTGAATAGCGTGGGAATGTAAACACATAGACCTCGCCAGAATCTAAAAGTGTAAGAACAGAATATGTTGAATTTAAATTCCCAGCCGAGCTGCTGATAGCCTTTTCTCCACTGAAGTGATCTACCGACAAAGGGGCCACCATTTTGACGATTTTTCTGGGCATACTCAAAACTCTTGGTTTAAACTTATTCCAAGAATCTTTGAGGTCTTTGTTGAATGGTAAGGAGATTTTCACGTGTAGTCCTGCAACGTAAACATGTATCAAGCTGGATTGGGTGATGACCAACGTCGCCAGATCAAGGGCTACGACCTGTTGTATTGGGTCATCCCCGTATTTCCACGGTGAATGTGCTGATGAAGCAACAGCCGATAATGCACCAGCTGGTGAAAAGGACTGATTCTTTTCACTTTGCTTATTAGAAGACTGTATGGAATTTGTTAGTGGCCCAAACTGTCCGAGGTTCAAGCCGTGTATATGTAGGGACAATTTCGAGTAGACCACGGTATGATTATTCGAAGCAGCAACTCCCTTGAAGCTGAAGTTTGCATCTGCAGCATTGGAATCTAGGGTTGCAAAAGAATTCAAAGCACTCAAAGCACTGAAATTGTTACCATTGGACAGAGAGGCGGAATTTGGTGGAGATATTGAAGAAGTTCTGTTCTTCACTGAAACGGATATGGGTACCAAGGAATGTAAATCTTGAGAATAATGGTTATTGCTGGAAGAGCTAGATGCTGGGTACAAGTTCAGCCTCTTGACATTATTCCCGAAGGTGAAAACTTTGTTAAGCGAAGTCAAGACAACCGTATGGCCGGAAGTCAAGGCGACGTCAGTGACTTTTTCTCCATTTTCGTATAGATCATCAAAAAACTTTATCCTGCAAAATGAGGAGTTGAATAAGGTGGGTTGGGGGTTTGAGAAGTACAAGTAGCCTGTTGTTGTGATCAGGGCAGAGTGCGTGGAAGACGACACGAATTTGGAAACAATTGAAGGTAGTAGTGGGTTTGGTGATGGTGGCGGGAACAAGTTGTCGGTGAGGTTAATCTCCGAGAACTCGCCGCTAGGAAGTGATAGTATAAGGGAAGATGATGGTGATGATTGGCTGGTAGCGGGGGTCAGCTCTGTGTGTGCCCTAGATTTATAGTTACCCTCTGGGTCTATAGAACACACCAGGCGGCTGGAGGTATCAAAGGTAGTTTTAAAAGTCTGTAGGAGGTCCAGCGGGGTGAGGTCGTTCTTATCCTTGTGCTTGAGCAACTTCCCCAGCACGGGGGTGCTAAAGTTCAAGATGGTTTTCACAAAAGTGAAGTTGAACGAGTCAATGGCAAAGTGGAGCACGTTCCAGTGGTTCTCCACGTCCTCTACAAGCAAGCATTGGTGGTTGTTTGTCTTTGTGATCAGCTTCAGCACCTTGACTAAGCTTGGAACGTCGTTCGAGATGGCCAAAAAATGTAGCAACGACCGGCCCAAGATGTCCCGTTTCTGCAGGTCGTCTGGCGTAAATGTGAGTTCATTGCTGGTGTGGCCAGGACCCCGGTCCTGGCTCGCTGGTAAAGTATCCCCCTTCTTCAGCGTCGTCTGGTTGGAGGAGGTGAACTTAAAACATGGTTCTGGCTTTTCTCTTCCTCTGAGGTCAAAACGTGCAAAAATGGCTGCGGAAGAGCGGTTCTCGGTAGAGGGCAGGAAGCGGTGTGTCAGTGCTGGAAATTCGTGTGATCGGGGGACGGATCGTGTTGAATGGCAGTTTTAAGAGAGCCCCTCCGCCGGCAGAACCAGCTGCCACGGCTCTCCAGCGTGTCCCTGAGGGCCAATTTCCATTAAGTGAACATGCCAAGGCCACGGAGGAACGCCGAGGGTGCACGCCGGTCGCGAATCCGAATTATTCACGGCCAGAGACGAGAAAGATGGAGGGGCCAGAGGTGGTGAAGATGCCATACGGGACGTAGAGAAGAGTAGCAGGGCGGGCGGGAGTATAGTCGACAGCGAGAGAGAGGCAGCAGAGGACAGCATAGGACATCAGAGTCGATGTCGTTTTTCATAGACAACAACAGCGTGTCCCCGCAGGGCGTCTCGCAGCAGAGGCTAGAGCTCGCCGAGTTCCAGTACGACGGGCTGAACGGCCTCCTGGAGACGATCCGCAAGACGTGCTGCCAAAAGTGCATCCCACTAGACTACGGGGAGGCCGACCTCACGAAAGGCGAGGCCGAGTGCACGAGCCGGTGTGTGGCGAAGTTCATGCAGGGCCACAAGGTGATTGGGAACTTTGTCGAGTCAGGCCAGCGGCTCTCCGACAAGGACATGAAGCACTACGAGCAGATCAAGAAGGATTATCTCAGCAGTCCGCCGGACGCCTCGACAGGCAGGTGAGGCCGTCAGTCCAGGCCGTCAGTCCAGGCCGCCAGGCCACCCAGCATTGTACATAGCACCGCATGTGTAGCCAACCGTCTGCAGACGGATGTATAGCCCCTGTATAGCCCAGAGACCTCGACACCGCAATGGCCGTTGTCTGGGAAAATGAACGCGTTGGTGGATCCTCCACACATTATTTTCAAAAATTGATTGGTATCTTCAAACAGGACTTGTTTGATGGATTTTGTTTTCTCTTTTTTGCCCTTCCTCTCTTCTCTGTATCTCATCTGATTCTTTCCTTCTCCTGTCTCTGTATCCCTCTCTGTCCCCACCCCTCCTAGCACAGAAAAGATCAGACCAGCCTGCAGACAACATGCCGTCCAGCACAGACGTCAGCAGCACGGAGGCTGTTCCCGAACCAACGAGCAGCAACGGCAGCAACGTCACCGCCATAGACCCACACGAAACACATGAACAACGTCTTAAGCGGTTCTTGCTCTCCACAGACCCACAGACAGAGTACAAGAAGCACAATTCACAGGACGCCGCTAAACGATTCCAGTATCTCCTCTCCTTGTCGCCCCTGTTCCGGTTCTTCATCGACACCCGGGCGACGAACGACAAGGCCCTCCACCGGATGGTCCGGCAGATCGACCAGAAACATGCTACGGGTAAGCTGAGCGCAGCCTCTTCCGCCAGTTCAAACGTCCCCCCCTCTGCTGCCAACCGCAGGAAGCGGAAGTCGGAGAAGGAGGAAGACGCAGAGCTCATCAACAACGAGGAAGACGAGATGGACGAGTCCGTGGCCGGATTTCTCTCGGAAAGCCCCAACTACGTTGACGGGAAGTTGCGTGACTATCAGATCCAAGGCTTGAACTGGTTGATCTCGTTGTACGACAACAGGTTGTCCGGTATCTTGGCCGACGAGATGGGTTTGGGTAAGACCTTGCAAACAATCTCGTTCCTCGGCTATTTGCGGTACTACAAGAAGATCGACGGACCGTTTTTGGTGATTGTGCCCAAGTCCACCTTGGACAACTGGCGGAGAGAGTTCGCCAAATGGACCAAGGACGTCAATGTCGTCGTCCTACAGGGCGATAAAGATAAGCGTGCGGACATTATCAACAACGTTCTCCTTCAGGCAAAGTTTGACATTTGCATCACAAGTTTTGAGATGGTCATTCGTGAGAAGGCCAAGCTATCCAAGTTCCGTTGGCAATACATGGTCATCGACGAAGCGCATAGAATCAAAAACGAGCAATCCTCCCTTTCGCAGATCATCAGACTTTTCTACTCCAAAAATAGATTACTTATCACGGGAACCCCATTGCAGAACAATTTACACGAGCTTTGGGCGTTGCTCAACTTCTTGCTCCCGGATGTCTTCGGTGATAATGAAATCTTCAACGAGTGGTTTGAGAAAACAGAGAGTAAAAATGATGAGAACGAGAAGAATCAAGAGATCGAAGGAGGAGACCGAGACTCTGATACGGACGGCGGTGAAGGAAACGGTGATAAAGAAGCAGTCAGCAAGCTCCGTAAAATCTTATCGCCTTTCCTTCTACGTCGTGTCAAAGCCGACGTTGAGAAAAGCTTGCTACCTAAGCAGGAAATCAACGTCTATGTCGGCATGACTGCAATGCAAATCAAGTGGTACAGAAACCTCCTACAGAAAGATATCGAAGCAGTTAATGGACAAGTGGGCAAACGTGAAGGGAAAACGAGACTTTTGAACATTGTGATGCAACTCAGAAAGTGTTGCAATCATCCGTATCTTTTCGAAGGTGCAGAACCTGGTCCTCCTTATACTAATGGTGAGCACTTGATTCTAAACGCCGGTAAGATGGTTGTCCTTGACAAATTATTGAAAAAAATGAAGGAAGAAGGCTCAAGGGTCCTAATTTTCTCACAGATGAGTAGATTACTAGATATCCTGGAAGATTACTGCTACTTACGTGATTATCAATACTGCAGAATCGATGGTTCTACCGACCATGAAGATAGAGTCAGCGCAATCGATGATTACAATGCGCCAGATAGTGATAAGTTCATATTTCTTTTGACCACACGTGCCGGTGGGTTGGGTATCAACTTAACAACAGCTGACGTTGTTGTTTTGTTCGACTCAGATTGGAATCCGCAGGCAGATTTGCAAGCAATGGACAGAGCACATCGTATAGGTCAAAAGAAACAAGTGAAGGTTTTCAGATTTGTTACTGAAAATGCCATCGAAGAGAAAGTACTTGAAAGAGCAGCCCAGAAATTACGTTTGGATCAATTGGTGATACAGCAGGGACGCAGTAGGTACAATGACGAAAGGAAAGACAATTCTAACAACAAGGATGACTTGCTCAACATGATTCAACACGGTGCCCAGAAAGTTCTTGATGATGACGAAGGTTCCATGTCATTGAATGATGATATTGAGGCCATCTTATCGCGTGGTGAAGAAAAGACCAAGGAACTGAATGCCAAATTTGAGAAACTCGGACTTGATGACTTGCAGAATTTCAATGGAGAACAGCCGTCGGCTTATGAGTGGAATGGTGAAAATTTCGCTGAAAAGAAATCCAAAGGTGTAGGTATCTTTCTCAATCCTTCGAAGCGTGTAAGGAAAGAACATCAATATAGTGTTGATGGATACTACAAAGATGTTATGAGTCAGATGAAGGCTCCAACCACCAAGCCGAGTGTTCCAAGGCCTCCTAAACATTTCCAGTTGATGGACTTTCAGTTTTTTGACCTCAAGCTTAACGACTACTTTGAAAAAGAGATGCTAGCATATCGGAAACGAGTCAATTACAGAGTCGGTGAAGAAGATCTTGATCTTGAAAATAAGAAATACGAGGGCTATGATCCGGAGGAGATCAAGAAGTTAAGTAAAAAGGAGCAGAAGAGTGTCATCAAGGATATTATCAGCAGTGAGCAGACAAAGATCAACGAAAGTGAGCCGTTCACCGAGGAAGACATGAAGGAGAAGAGAAGGTTGATTGCAGAAGGTTTCGGGGATTGGAATAAGAGGGAGTTCATGCAGTTCATCCATGGCTGCGCCAAGTATGGATCCAGAAACTACAAGGAGATCAGTAACGACGTGAAGGGTAAAGATGAAGACAATGTGCGTCGATACGGGGAGGTATTTTGGAGACGACACAAGGAGATCGAGGGTTGGGAAAGGTATTTGAAGGAGATTGAGATTGGCGAGCGCAAGCTGGAGAAGAGCAAGATGCAGAGCGAGATCTTGAGAGGGAAGATCAAGGAGGTAAAGTACCCGATCGAGGAGCTTACGATCCAGTACCCGCCGAACAACTCGAAAAGAATGTACTCCCTGATTGAAGACCGGTACCTGTTGATCAAAGCTGACGAATACGGACTCATGAACCAGCACTTGTATGACCTGATCAAGCAGGACATCATGAAGGAGGAGCTCTTCCGCTACTGCTTCTACTTCAAGTCGCGCACGACAAATGAGATTGCAAGAAGGATCGCTACGTTGCTCCTTGCGGTGTCTCGGGAGGTCGAAGGCCCGGACGCGTTCAAGCGGAAGAGGAAGCCCGGCGCCCGCCTCGACAGCGCTGCGGAGAGTACCATCTCGAGCCGACAGCAGAGCGTTGACGTCGATGTCGATATCGACGAGAGCGGCCACACGACAGAGAACGGCACTCCTCTTGCTCTCCCCGGCGAGAGCATAGGGCACGCTGCCGAGGAGCATGTGAAGCGGCGAAAGATCCAGGAACTCAGCAGTGCCTGAGCACTGACCGCAGACACCTCTATACCTTAGGCTGTACCCAATAGATGAGTTGGAACTCCGGAATCAGGCAAAAGACTAGTACTTCAATTTTGGGATGTAGTTTTGAAGAGTGACGTGTAGTGAGCTCGTCTCAAAAATCTCGCCTAATAGCATTAATGGCACAACTTCTCCTGATTATTGCTGTAATCGTTCAACTAATGTACATAGGCACCTTACTACGCTGTCTTTAGAGTCTTAGAAATAGCCATCCCGAAAAAAAGTAAGATTTGAACTTGTCACGAGATATGGCTACAAAACCATAATGGCTTATTAATACAAAAACTTACGATAGAGGCGGTATAGGTCCTGTTTGCATACTCTTGACCAGCATTTAACCTGGTTGCTTCACAGAAACACCATTTCCGTAGCAGCCGGTGCCTTACTACATACATTCCGCATTTGACATGATTCCCGTCAACAAAGAACTAGCTTATTAATCCTTCTCGGAGTTTTTCGGAATTTAGCATAGCAGGATATCTCCGATATTTGAGTGTACATTTCCAATCATGTAGCTCTCTTGATATACAATCCGGGAATTACCAACTGTTATAGATAGACCGATTTTACTCCATAAAGTCTTCCAATGTGTTTGAACCGATAGTTCCCACTTAGTAATAGTGAAAAAACTAGACAACAGCAAATTCAAGAAAAACAAAGCAAACAAAGCAAACATGCCATCTCTATCCGAATCCAATCTTTTCAAACCAATCCAAGTTGGAGACGTGGTTCTTAAAACAAGATTAGCACATGCTCCGACGACAAGAGTTAGAGCTACCTCCGATGGTGTTTCGACCGATTCTATGCTGGAATACTATTCGGAAAGAGCTAAGAACAATGGCGGATTAATTATCTTTGAAGGTACTTCACCAGCAAAGAGTTTTGGAGGTTACCAATACCAGCCCTTTTTAGAAACCAAGCGACAAGTTGAATCACAAAAGAAAATAGTTGATGCCATTCATAGAAATGGCTCATATGTTTCCTCTCAACTAGTCCATCTTGGCAGAACATCCCTCCCGCTCGGAAAAGCAGTGTATTTTCCGTTCGTTGGTCCTTCTGCAATCTATGTCGACGATGCAAATAAAGCAGCTGCAAAAGCACTAGGCGTAGAATTGAGAGCATTAACAAAAGATGAAATCAAGGAAATAATCAAAGGTTTTGCAGATGGCGCCAAGAGGGCAATTAATGAAGCCGGCTTTGATTTTGTGGAGCTTCATGGTGCTCATATGTTTTTGATTGATCAATTCATCCAATCCTCCTCTAACCAAAGAACAGACGAATACGGTGGATCAATTGAAAACAGAGCAAGATTTGTATTAGAAGTTGTTGATGCTTGTATTGAAGCTGTTGGCGCAAATCACGTTGCCGTAAGATTCTCTCTTATGCCGAGATTCAAGGCGGTTTGGGAAAAAATTCAGAAGTTAGTCCTATTTTGATCTGGGGTTACATTTTCAACCAATTACAAAATCGTGCAGACAAAGGTAAGCAGTTGGCATATATTTCCGTTGTTGAACCTAGAATCCAGGGTGATGCAGAAGGTGATGAAAACGACAAAATTGATTTCTCATGGCCTCGTTTGTTTTGGAAAGGTGTACTTCTCAGATCAGGTGCATTCATCAATGAAAATCATCAGGAAAAACTTGAGCAGGCCATCAACAGCGATGACAAACTTATTATTGGTGCTGGTCGTTACTATACCTCGAACCCGGATCTTGCTGATAGACTAAAGAGAGGCTTGTCATTGACTCCCTATGACAGAAGCACGTTTTATAAGGCATTTTCAAACGATGGTTATTTGGACTTCCAACCTTATGGGAAGGAAGAAGATCATACCAAGGATGATGTCGAGCCTAAGCCACTGGCTTGATTTTAAGCTGTATAAGTTGTAAGTATTGTAATAAAAAGATATTAGAGTGAAGAATTGCGCAGAAACAAGCTTTCGGGTTCAAAAGCACCCATTTTCAACTTTCAATCGTCTCATTTTTCGACTCCATCACCTAAAGACCTGAAATGTGCCCTCAACAGTCGGTATTACATAATCCAACTTTGCTTGCCCGCACATAGATAGACCCGACAATGTACAATTAGCAATCCTGGCTCCCATCTCGTCCAATGGCAAGTGTCTCTTTCTTCAGCACCTGTTACCCGGCCTGTCGCCCCCACCCAGCAAGCCCGCGGCAGAGCCGCACTGCGCCGATCGGCGTATCCTCCCTTTTTCCGCAGCTTACGGTGCTTACTTTCCGGTGATGCAATTTGCTGGCGAGAAGTGAGGGGAATTTCCCCTCTGCTTACAATTGCAGATTTTCTACGTCTGGATTTGCTGTTTGAGGGCCTCTGCGGTGTGCGCTGTGGAGCGTGCACCCCTTCTGAAGCTGTTTTTTGAAGGCCAGGTTCGGGAAACAAAGCAGACTAGTCTTAGCAGAGCAGCTTACATTTGTGGGACGTACGTCACTGATATTTGCTGTTAAGGACTCTAGAAAGTTGTTTCACATCGGTCGTCGATCTATAGATATTTTCGAATCGAACTGTATTGGACACAAGAAGACACTACTACTCGAAGAAGAAAAGCAGACGGCAAAAGGCCACGAATTTACACACGAAGACACAAATATATATATATCAACCACTAAAAGTAACGATTAGATACAGAAATTGCAGCATAGCTTATAACACACAAACATCTCCAGCTTTTCACCACAAAAACGACCATCAAGATGTTAAGATCATTCAATAAATTGGCAATCTCGAAGTCGATTGCTAAGCAAGCAACCAGAAGTTTCACGAAGTCCTCGATCGTCAAGCAGGATGTCGAGCTTAAGATTGACGGCATTCCTGTCTCCATCGAAAAGGGCTCCTCCATCATCCAGGCTGCCGAGAAAGCGGGTGTTTACATCCCAAGATACTGTTACCACGACAGATTGAACGTCGCCGGTAACTGTAGAATGTGTCTCGTTGAGATCGAGAAGTCCCCAAAGATGGCTGCCGCATGCTCGATGCCTGCTGGTAACGGCATGTCTGTCCTCACCCAGTCCGATAAAGTCAAGAAGGTCAGAGAAGGTATAACGGAATTTTTACTTTCCAACCATCCCTTGGACTGTCCTATCTGTGACCAGGGTGGTGAGTGTGACTTGCAAGAACAGACTCTGAAGTACGGTGCTGACCGTGGTAGATTCCACGAAGTTTCTGGTAAGAGAGCCGTCGAAAACAAGGCCGTCGGTCCCTTGGTGAAAACCTCCATGAACAGATGTATCCACTGTACCAGATGTGTCAGATTCTTAAACGATGTTGCTGGTGCCCCAGAGTTCGGTACTGCCGGTAGAGGTAACGATCTGCAAATCGGTACCTATGTCGAGAGAAATATCAACTCTGAATTGTCCGGTAACATCATCGACTTATGTCCAGTCGGTGCTTTGACCTCCAAGCCATACGCCTTCAAGGCCAGACCATGGGAGTTGAAAAGAACCGAATCCATCGATGTCATGGATGCCTTAGGCTCCGCTATCAGAGTCGACGCAAGAGGCATGGAAGTCATGAGAATCTTGCCTAGACTGAACGAAGAAGTTAACCAGGAATGGATAAGTGATAGATCCAGATACGCATGTGATGCGTTGAAGGTCCAAAGATTGACAAAGCCTTTGATCAAGGAAGGTAACAAGTTCATCGACGCAACTTGGGATGGCGCTCTCTCCTTGATTGCCGACTCGATCAAGAAAATCAACCCTGCCAAAAATGAAGTTCAAGCAATTGCAGGTCCTTTGGTGGATGTCGAAGGTATGGTTGCTCTTAAGGATTTGGTAAACAGATTGGACTCTGAAAACTTGACCATCGATGCACCGGTCACCGACTTGCCATCATTCGACATCAGATCCAACTACCTTTTCAATGCTACCATCGAAGGTATCGATGAAGCCGACCAAATCTTGATTGTTGGCTCTAACCCAAGACATGAAGCTGCTGTTTTGAACGCAAGAATTAGAGAAAGATGGTTGGAATCTGACGACGTTGAAATCCATCATGTTGGTGAAAAATTCGAATCAACTTTTAACTTGAACCAATTGGGTGAAACCACAAAAGACTTACAAACCGCACTCGGCGGTAAGTTGGGAGAAAAGCTTGCATCTGCCAAGCACCCATTAATAATCGTCGGTTCAGGTGTTTGGGAAAACACCGATTCCGCAGCCGTGGAATCAGTTTTGAAGGATTTCGTAAAGGGTAAGGAAAACATCATCAACTCCGAATGGAACGGCTTGAGTTTCCTACATCGTCAAGCTTCCAGAGCTGGTGCCCTTGATATTGGTTTCTACAATGCAGACCCTGCAGTCAAGGCTGTCACTCCAAAGGTTATCGTCTTGTTCGGTTCCGATGAAATAGATCCAAAGTCCATTCCAAATGATGCCTTTGTCGTGTACGTCGGTCACCATGGTGACCTTGGTGCTTCTCTTGCAGATGTCATCCTTCCAGGTACCGCATACACCGAAAAATCTGCCACATACGTTAATACCGAAGGTAGATCACAAATGACCACTGCTGCAACAGGTCCTGTTGGTTCAGCCAGAGAAGACTGGACCATCTTCAAAGCACTCAGTGAGTACTTGGGTGTCGGTCTACCATACGAAGATGACAGAGCTCTACGTTCAAGAATCGGAAACATTGCACCACATCTCCTAAGGATTGAATCTGTCGAATCAGTTTCCCCAGCAGTTGCAAAGCTTGGTCTTGAATTCATTCCAAGTGCAAAGCCAACTGAATCCAAGTTAGAAAACCCAATCAAAAATTTCTATTTCACTGACGTCATCTCCAGAAACTCAAAGACTATGGCACAATGTGTTGGTTCTTTCGGTCCAACTGTTGACAAAGTCAACGATGAAAATGCACATCAATACTTAGGTATGGCTTAGAGAAGGTATAGTAAGAAAAAATAACGATATCATTAATTCCCCTCCATTTTTTTCTCAACTCTTCAATTTGCTCAAGTGGTGGTTCTTTCAAAAAGAACTATTACCTATTTATTTTATTTTTATTTTATTTTATTTTGTGTTATCTATTTGCACAAAATCAAATTATATTATTATTCATTTCTGTTTTCATACAAATTTATATTAATGGCATTTATGAATGTTCATTAGAAGGTTTGATACTCATTTTTCTGCCTTTCATATCTTTCCCATCATCTCCTCTCTCCCTCCCCCATTCTCTTTTTGTTTGTTTGTGTTTGTCTATCACTTACGTATATATATATTCTACATTTATTTATTTAACTATTTATTATTATCTTTGTGTTTATTCAATGTAATTCGAACTTTTATATACGAATCCTCTTCTCCAAATAATATCTATCATTATTGCTATTATTTTTATGACCTCTATAAAATTGTTACATAATTGAAATTTACTGAATCTAGTTCATTCCAGGTCTTTTAACACTGCTTGCTTCCCATGCCTGTCTATCTCATCTAATAGCCATTGAGCCACTTTGTTGGCACCCTTTTTCTTGCTTGCTTCAACACAATCGCAAACGTTTTTCCCGTTCACTTTCAAAATTGTTTTGAACATGGGCAAGATGCTCTGTGAAGTATGATCAGGCTCACACTTCACTTCAGCAAGCACTTTTTCCTCGGATAATAAGCTCAATAGATTTGCCTTAGCAGAAACGTCAGGTGTTGGAAGGTCAGCGTGTGCTATGAAGTGGGGAATTTGCAGTACACTGGATGCACGTGCTTTCTTGACCGCTTTTTGATCGACCTCAGGTGTCTTCACAACCGATTCTGTTCTTGGAGTCATCATCCGAATCAGATGATATTTCTCAATCAACTCTTTATTTAGCAATGCAGCCATAGCAGCACGAGCACTTGCATCTTTGGCGTTTCTGCCTTCGCCTATTCCTAGAAGCTCACCATCCATTGTGCAATTCACTACACAATGTGTTCCTGTGCTTTGATATGATCTAACCGGTGTAAATATTGGGTGTAATTTGGCAGATCCAATAAGCGCATAAAGGTTTCCCCTTGCCAATTTATCTATAGGTTCTGTAGATGTGATAGTGATTGGAAATTTTTGTACTGGTTCTTGTTGCTGTGCTACCTTTGTTTCTTTCACTTCCATCACACCATCCTTAACATCCGGAGAATGTTTAACTCTGACATCGTTTCCAAGTAACTCCGATACTAAACCTGAGCTCAAATGAAGATACTTCAATTGATCAATAGATTCGAATTCGTTTAGAATTGGTTCATAGACAGCTATAAGCCAAGACTTGATGAAATCATAAGCATTTCCGTCTCTTCCCTTGTCGATGAATATAGCACCGATGTATGCCTCAAACAAATCGGCAATTCTTTTGTTTGCTCCCAATTTGGAGTCGATATTCAAATCTGTCTTGATGACATGGAATTTTAAAAGTTCCTGTTGTCTTTCAGGGAACTTGTATGCCCTTGAAAGCACTTCAATGGTCTCATTTTTGACCAAGGTAGCACGCAAAACTGTCAACTGTCCTTCATCAAAATCAGGATATCTCGCTTCAGTTATATCAGAGACAATAGTCTCGAGGACCGCATCACCTAAATACTCCAAACGCTCATTGTTCCACTGAACTTGATCATACTTGGAAGAGTGCATATCATTATTTGTGGCAGATTTGTGGATGAACACCTTCGCTTCAAGCACTGAATCGAATAGCACAGGCAACTCTGGTAGAATTGAATTCTCGTTGAATCTCTTCTCCGTGTTGGCTCCATTTTCGTGTGCCTTTCTATTCCTCTCTTTCAGCAACAATTGAACGTCATCTGCGGAATTCAAAATGGTGGTTTCTGAGAAATTGATTATTTGGTCAAATATCTTGAGTTTTTTAGCTTGGTAAAGGGTTTTCAACTGAGCAGCCAATTGGATCTTGTGAGATTTGGACAACAACAAGATCTTAGCAGTAACACCACTATCATGAGTAGAACCATTGTCGCTAGACTTCAGTAGATGCTGAACATATTGGGAAAGCTCCTCTGCTGTTGGAGTAATCTCCATGATCTTGGCGAGATTTTCTTGGACCAATGATATCGAACGTTCAACAGAGATTAGGTCATGAATCGCAAAAGTCTTGGCCGGCTTTACTTCCTTTTCTTCCACCTTTTCACTCTCCTCTACTTTATCTGCTTTCTCATGTGTGTGTTTCTTTTCCCCCTTCTCCTTTTTCTGCTTCTTGTCCTTCTTCTCTTTCTTATCTTTCTTATCTTTTTTCTCCTTCTTTTCCCTTTTCTCAGTCTTCAGTTTCTTCGAGGTCCGGTTTTCTGCCTCCTGAGCACCAGAATCATCCTGCAAACGTGACCGCTTCCCCATTATGTGTACAAATGGCACTACTTCTTCTGCATTGACTATACCAAACACACAGACTACACGAACTACACAAATACTTTAGCCAAAATGTCCTTCTCCTTCTAATTTTCAACATCTGCTGAAAAAAAAATTTCCATGTCGTACACAGCCTTGCTCTGCTTTCTTAGTGGGGTACTCTATAAGAGGCCGCCTGGGAACCGAAGATGCTGTCCTTGTTGTTATTTCTGTCGTTGTTGCCGCCTCTGGTACTCTGGAGCACGGTGAACAACCGCTTTGGTTTGCCATCATTTGCAGCCTGAGATTTTTCGGAGGTGGAAGGTGCTCCTTTGGCTGGGCCTTCGCCAAAGGCGGTGAGAAGTATGTCGCCTTTTGAACGGTCGAACCCGTTGTTCGCCTGTGTGTTGCTGTTTGGAGTCTGGACATTGTTTTCCTCTGGAGCCTCTTCATCTCCGGAGTCATCTAAGTCGTTTACAAGCATCCCCCAATGCTCGGTAGTTATAGGTGGCCCGATGTTGAGCTCGTTTGGATTGTCAAAAGAGATTTTACCCGAGGTACTGATCTTCATATACGGATAGCTCGGTGGCGGTCCTATCTCTTTCATTTTGTAGTACCACGGAGGAAGACGATTTATTAGCGTACCCTTTTCGTCCACCATCCCCAATGCATGTTTCAACCTTGGACTTAGCACCCCGACCTTGAAGTGGGAAATCTTGTCCTTCAACACCAAATCATCATTGTTCGTACTCTCAGTATACAATTCCCCAAACTTCAATAGAGGTGGCTTTTTCTGATACTTAAAAAATGCGTCATGGAGCTTGTTGTAATCTATGTCTAACTGTCCGGATTTTGGCTGCACACGTTCACGCATTCGTTGTTTCAGTGTCGATTGATCGCTTTCGGATTCTTCAACAATATTTCTCATCTCTAATATTCCTGTATTTCGTATGAACTCTGGTAGCTCAAAAGGAGGCCTTTCGATTCCTCTTTTCGAAGATAAGAAACTCTTTTTCGACTGCCAGTGTGAGGGAATTGACACAGAGTTGGGTAGTGTCTTTAAGTAGATGTGTAATCGGGGATCTGGAGAATTGGCATCCATCCAATCGATAAGTTCTGGATACTTGGATTCGCCCTTGAGTACAGCTAGAGGAATCGAGTACAGCTTTTTGAATTTCCGCTTAGATAGATTCTTTCCTTCAACGGGAGTCTCAGCTTCATTATTTGTATCGCTTTTAGCTACTTGACTATTCTGGTTTCCATGCTTTATTTCCTCATCGTCGTTATCCTCAGCATCATCTTCCGCTTCACTTCCAATCAGGATATGGCTCTCTGTTTTCACATCAGTGTCTTCTCTTTTCTTATCATCCTCGTTTTGCTCTGTCTCAGCTAGTTTCGAAGGATCGAATTTTTCGAATATGTCCTTGTATGCCTCCTCTAAAAGCGTGTCCTTCTCGTGGGTATCAACCTCTCCAGCTGAAGAGGCTCGAACAGTCGTGTTCTCAACTCCCGCTTTTTCTGGAAGTACTTTTACAGAGCTGGTGAGCTTTGTAGCAGCATTGTGGTCCCGCTGTTTCAATAGCTTTGCACGTTCTCTCCTAAGTTGGTTTTTGGACTTTTTTCTCTCCTGAGTATTCATAAAGCTTCTTCCCATTCTGCAGATCGTTACCAGTACTTGCTGACTTGCTTTTTGCCCTTGGCCAGGCAATAAGGATAGAAAAAATTACTGTTTCCAACAGCTGAACACTAGCATCATCTTTCAATTCGATGTTGCACCTCGCTCCGAGATCAAAAATTTTAATTTCTACGTGACAAACTCATGTTTTATCTTCTCCTATCTTTGGCTATTGTGGGTGCAAGTATGGTATACAAGCCTGTCCGTTCTTGGAGATGGCTAATATAGAATCTTCGAGACCAGCTGGGTTGACCGTTGAAAAAAAGCCTTCCATTACCGATGATCTACACCTCAAACCCGTTCCCAAATCATCCGAGAAAGACGAGGACAACACACTGAAGTCCACCTCCAGCACACAGGTGAAAAAGCCACTCATGAATATTAAAGAAGAAGACTCCGTTGTATCGGGTGACAATATTCATGTACCTGCACCATCTCCCCTCAACAGGCCAGATAAGCAAATTGGCAATGGCACAGTCTCAAAATCTGAATCTGAAGATCAGCCACGTAAAACCTTTGCCGAAGTCACACAAGAATTGAAGGGCCAATTAACTAAGACGGCAGAAGAGGTGGAAAAGTCGGACAATGAATTTGAAAGGCTTATTGGTAACCTCGAAAAGAAAATACAAGCTTTAAGGGTTCAATTGGACTCTCCCAAATAAGAACACGTTTTTTTTGTCTGCTGCCATGTTGTGGAACGTGGCTCGTTGGCCCACTTGTATAAATATATACGAAAGCATGTGTTTTTAAAGGTAAATTTAATTCTGAATGAGTTCTTTATCTGACCAAAGTCGCCAAAGTGACGACATTTACAAGATTCATAACTCCACGATGCACTAAAGCCGAGACGCGTACACATTTCACAATGTTTATCTTTTTGGCGTGACATTTTCTTTCATGATAAAACCTCTTTGGGCATGGAGTTACACCAGAATAGATTTCCTACATGGTGAACTACAAGTTCACAACATGCTAATGCTAGAGCTCTCCATATTCCCGAAAGCATCCGCCAAATTGCCCTTGTCGACTGGCGTCAGGCTCACCAGGATTCACCATGCTATTCGAATAAACAACATCGTGAAATATTCACGTATGTTGAACACTACGAAACCTTTGCCGAAGCAAGAGGACGACATAAAAATTGAGCAGAAAAAAGTAAGAATTAGCTCGGCCAAGAAAGTCAAAAACAAACGACCCAGAGGACGTCCACCGAAGGAAAATAATGCTCAACAAGTGATGTTGCCCAGATTACATGGGAACTCAAATTTGCTTGATAAATTCACAGACGCAACATCCTATTTACAATATGCATCCTATAAACTACTGAAACCAACTTCTAGTGTCTTTATGGGTAATCTCTACGAACTCGAAGTTAAAAACTGTCTAGAGCAAAGCTTTAAAATACGAAGTACACTACATCAAGGAGGAAGTAATGATAAAGGTATCGATATTAATGCTATCTGGGACCCAACTGCCGTTTTCCGCAATGAAAACCCTGGAGCTCCGATTGACAAGAAGACGAAATTTGAGATGGTAAACTCTAAGAAGGTGAAACCAGTAGTGCAGAGGTCTAATCAAATATTGAAACTTTTTGTTCAATGCAAATGCTATGACACCTCAAAAATTGACCCCAAATTAATCCGTGAAATCAAAGGTTCATGTCAAGAATACTTCAGAAAGAACGGTAATGCTGCAGTTTTCATGGTTGCGTCTACAAATGGGTTTACCAGGACCGGGAAGGAAGACTTTGATAAAGCTCCTATTCCTTTAATCTATTTCAAATTTTCCAAACCTAGACTCATCAACCCCAAAAGACCTTATGATATCAAAAGCTGGGAAATGGGTAAACTTGGCGGTTTGTATTTGAATCCGCTAGCAGCTGCATTATTCAAAGGGTTGGACTGGATCAAGTTTACAAATAAATTACTCTCCGAGTAAAAAAACCGGTCTATAGATATATTCATCCGAAGGTTATAGATAAAAGTTAGATAAAATATTGATAAATATTATAGAAAGCTTCGGCGACAGCGTACTTTACAGCTAAGATCTGAAAAGGGGAATCATATTAATCCATTCACTCAATGACAAAAAAGTTAAGACTGAATAACTCTCATCAGGATCATAACCTCATAATCAACCGGACCAGCATATAGCACCTTTCTTACTATTATAATTCATGTACGTAATATTAGTACGCTAAACGAAAACAAGAATTTAGAGAATTATGATGCTTTTGGTTTAGGGATTTGACAGCCAGCTTCAACTTCTGGGATTTTGGATATACTGTCGAGCCATTGTGACAATCTTGGATAGTTCTCGACCTCTGGTAATCTCCTCGAGTTGATCCAAGGATACGATACAATATCTGCAAGACTTAAATGATCGCCAACCAAATACCCAGTTTTGGTCCTTTCCAATCTTTCTTCGAGAACACCAAGCAATCTCAAAGTTTCTTTGTGGTATCTTTCGATGGCAAATTCATCCTTTTGTGGAGCAAAAAAGCTGAACCAATGGTACTGCCCTTTCATTGGGCCCAACCCTGCCATTTGGAAGAACACCCATTCAAGCATTTCATAATATTCCTTGCTTCCGTGAGGGAAAGAATATTTGTAATCTTTATCGAATTTGTCAGCCAAAAACATCATTATAGCAGCGGATTCGTTGATGTGGATAGATTCTCCATTCTCATCAACGTAAGTCAAAGAAGGGATTCTTCCGTTTGGATTGAACTTTAGGTACCAGTCTTGCTTACATTCACCGCTCATAATGTCGATCGGACGAACGTAATAGTCAAGCTTGAGGAGCTCAAGCAAAATTGTGACTTTGAAACCATTCGGAGTTGGAGCAGTGTATAACTTAATGTAAGGTGCTTCGAGACCAGCAGTTTTAGGATCGTTTTCAGACAGAATGTAGTGAACCATTGTGTGTTATGTGGCTAGGAATTGGGGGTTTTGGGGGTATTTTAACAGTCAATTGCAGAAGTACGACGAGAATGCAACGCAATCTAAGGTGATCAAGCGCCACAGATGGAACCGACTGAATTTATAGCCCTCCCTGCTGGGAGGGAAAGGCATTGTCTTTGTCTGAGCCCACCGGAGCCGATCGGCGCGGCAAACGCATTTGAAGCTATTTGGTGCCATGTTTCACGCCGATGAAGAGAAGCACTTGTCAGACGGGAAAAGAACAAGAAAGAGCGGCGAATAGGAGTTGTGACACGAGTGACAGACAAGCGACAGATCCAGAATGAAGTTGTCGTTATCTGTGGAAGAAACAAACCGTTTGAGGGCGCAAGTTGGATTGAAACCGATTCCCGTAGAAAAAAAGTCACAATCTGAAAAAAGTGGTGATACTGGAATCTTGCGAATAAGCGTTGAAGAGACGAACCGATTGAGAAAGCAACTAGGTCTAAAGCTGATACCGACGGGTAACACCGACGATGTGGAGGAAGAGAATTACGCAAAGCTCGAACGACAGAGGCGGCAAGCCCAAAATGTTGATAAGGTTAGAGCTGTTTTGAACGAGAAGAAAAACGAGCTCAAGGTTAGGCAACGAATGGAGAAGGGAGGCATTTTAGATCGAATAGAAAAGGAGGCGCCGGCTGAGAAGTCGGCGGTTCTTGATTTTGATTTGTGGCTAGAACAAGTCGGTAAAGAGATCAAGAATGAGAGAGTCAAGAAATTGAGTTTTAAAAAGAAGGAAAAACCTGCAAAGAAACTTGAGAAAGATAGGGAAGAGAAAATTGTCATCTCTCATGACAAGGCGACATTTACAGAAAAGGCTGATAATGAGAAAGAAGTGATATTAACGCTAAAGGATATCAATGTATTGGATGACGGTCAAGAGACTTTTGAGAACAGACAGTTGAAACGGGAAGAATCGCTGAAAAAGGCGTTGAGTGAAAAAAAGGGAGCCGGAAAGTTAGTGACGCTGGAGAACGCCAATGATGGTAGTCCGGATAGTTTTTTATTCGCAGATCCTGAATCCGGCAAGGCTGAGGAGCCTGAGTCGAAAAAAAGGAAGCTTGTGTCGTTGAGAATAGAAAGTAGTGACGATGAAAATGAGGAGCATGATTCGGGAATTGCCTACGATGAGAATGGAGTTGAGGCGAAGAAAATTTCGAAATTCATGAAAAGAGATGTTTCCAAGTTCAAAAAGCCGAAGAAAAAGGCTGCCGTGGACCAAATCAGAACAAGAGTTTTCGAGACAGAGCTTGTTGAGAAGAGTTTTGACCCTGTCCGTTTGGATATCGACGACGATAACGAGGCGGAGAACGAGTTAGAACAAGCTCTTAATGCAACAAGGCGCAATACCTTGAATAACAAGAGATTTGAAAACGCGCCAGAAGAAGATGTCAAACACGAGGACAACAGGGAAGTGATTGATGAGGGCGTAGAATTTATAGACAATTTCAGGGTTCAAGAATCACAAGAGGAAGAGGATCTACCTGAAGCGAACACGAAGGAAAAACTGGTCGACTCTTCCAAGGAGGAAGTGATTTTAGGAAACGCTGCCAGCTCGAGGTACAAAGCAATTTTAGAGTCTGAGGCAGAAAATAACTACCACACTTACGGCGTGTCGAATGTCTTGAACGCTTTGAAAAGTGGCAACAAAAAATTACAGGGTAAGGATAAGACAGGCGACGTCGAAATAGTTTATACGGATGACAGCGGGAAAGTTTTGAACACAAAGGAGGCGTTCAAATACCTTTCGCACAAGTTCCATGGATCTCAGAAGAGATAGAGACAATAATGAACAATTATCCACAGATGCATTGGCGTGCCGCTATCTATCTACCGGCGCGTTGACTAAATTCATTCTTACTCAAACGAACAACTGATGATAAGTAGATTCAATTTGGAGAACCTGGTAGCTCAAGTCCAGTTTTGTGGTCTTGTCAGCGTTGGCTTAGTTTAGCTAGCAGAGTATAACCACGAATCCTTAAAGCTGGCTATATGTATAGCCACACATACCTGTCGGGCAACCTGGCATTGGACATTATAAATGACAATGATGTGTATAATGCTGACGATTTAATAGATGTGCATGTATTTCGAGACAATCTTAGAATCACTGCGAATGATCAGGCGTTTTACGAGACTGTTCGCAATGACCGGGTGGTTTTATATGCCGCGAGAAGTGACAAGGAGTTGTATGCATTGCTTGCTGATGATCATGACGGTAGGGTCTATGAAACTTTTGATTGAGGCGTTTGTTTTAATTCTCGTAAGCTTCCAAACTCAAGCTCAGTATGTTAAAAATGTGCTACGTAGCGGAGAGGTCAGTTGAGAAACATCAGTAGAAGGTATAAATGCCTACTAGTCACTAGATAACAACACAGCGAATATTTTTCTAATTCAATAGTGGAATTATTCACTAAGGTTTTGATTTCATCTATATAGAAAGAGAGAGAAAGAGAGACTGTATAACCAGCTGAACATGCTACTGTAATGGATATTCATATAAGGGTAATCGTGGTTCAATAATGTTCTTCCGAGATGGTCTAGCATTTGGTTGTCCTGAATTTTACAGAGCTAGCATTATTGTGGTTACTTAATTACGTTATGGAGATGTTTCAAGGTGGTCAGCAAAATGTTTTTCTAAAAAATTACCGAAAGGAAACAAAATCAAACAAAACCATGACCATATTATTTTATTTAATCACGTGGCATGAAATTTGCAACATTATTGCAACCTAAGCCTTCTAAACTTTATAACTGGGCGTGTGGCGTAGTTGGTAGCGCGCTCGCCTTGCAAGCGAGAGGTCATCGGTTCGACTCCGGTCTCGTCCAAAAACACATTCTATTTTTGCCTTTTGCACATGCAGTTGAGACATTTTATTTTTAAATTGAGAGATTTGTTATATAGGAGTATGATCAAAAACTGGACAATCAAGAGAGGAGGGAAGAGAGGGACACGTATGCATACATCGCTAGGTATCTATGATTTTTACACTCTACCTGACGAATGTTTGGCAAAATTTTGTTTATATGTGTATGATTAGTGGCCGAGAGTTGTATCTATTCGGTTGGGGGGGGGGGGTAGGAAAAAAGGGTATGGATTTCAGGGCGAAAGATCATAATCGGTGGTACAACCTGTATTCCAATGTGAGTGCGGCCGAGTTGTGTTGTCGCTGAAGTGGATGACGGAGACACACTTGCTGCGAGTCAGTTGACTTCCCCTCTGGCATAGACTTCATCGAGAAATGAAGGGAGCCCATGTCATTGTGGTTGTAGCACGACGGATAGAAAAGAATTTGGAAAAGAAAAAAAAATAAAAAACAAACCAAGGAAAAGCAATAAGTTAATAAATAAAAGGACAATGATGTGAAAGAGACCGGCAAAGGAAAGATAGAAGAAAAAAGACTAGGGAGTCAGAAGCAAAACTGGTTGGTCGGTCAGCTCATATAGTCATCGTCGTCTTCAAGGTCCGAGTCACAGTCATAGTCGAAGTTGGAGGCACAGCAGCTGGAGGTGCAACATGCTGGGTTGTCATAATGGGAGCTGTGGGCGGGTATATTGTTGCCGTAACCGTTTCTCATATAGGTTTCAATTTCGTTTGAGGGAGAGGAGTCCATCGACACTGAGCCGAGATAAAGCTTGTATCCGTCGATTCCACGGTCGGTTTGATTCAGATCGAAGGTCGAGTTCTTTTCTATGGTTCTCTGGATCACGTTACAGTCGTTCATGTAGGTTCTGATGTTTCCGATCGGGGTGAACTGAATTATTCCACCGTCCGGGTGGTTGAACTTGGGGTACTCCTCGAGGTTGATATTTTCCAGCGTCAATTGGTCGGCGGGGACGCTGCCCGAGAGGGCAGGAGTACTGGAAAAATGCTTTATCTTTTTCATTCTGTCGTCGGACTCTGAGTTTCTCCTCTTGCACCGGCCGGCACTGGCGAGAGGCGAGTTGGAGAGCTTTTGTCGGTTCCGCTGGTACATCGAAGGTATTGGCGAGGAGTTAAAATGGAGGTGGCTGCTGCCGTTGCTGCCGTTGCCGTTGCCGGCCCCCGCGGCGTCAGGATGGTTGTTGTAGTGCGTGAAAGAGGTGTTTGGTGACGAATTTGACGCCAAAATGGTTGGCGAATTGGAGGACGAGTTGTTCATGAAGGGATCTCCGATAGTCATTGCTGGGGTTGAGAGAGAACAGCGGAAGCAGGAGAGAGGAAAAAGAGAGGAGAACCCGAACCGGAAAGAAGGGAGAAGGAGAAAAAAAGAGCCGAGTCGAACATGTAGTCAGAGGTTGACCGAGGAAGTCTAGAGCTTGCGATACGCAGGGTATTGCGATGCACGCTATTTACGCAGTGCTACAGCGCTAAGCGCTGTAAAAAAGGTGAAAATTTTGAAAAACCACACTTTTTTTTTCTTCCCTCGCTCCGGGATGGTTCGTGCTGCCGAATGCGGAAGGCAAAGCGAGACGGCCGAGAAAAAAGCTTACGTAACCAAACTACGGCGATCGGCGCAAGGTGTCACGTGACATGATTTTTTCCTGAATTTTCTTAGTTTTCTCCCTTTTATATTTATTTTCGGATTTTCCAGATTTTTTTGCTATCGCATGCACATTAAAACTGTGGCAATGAAGGGGCAGCAGGAAGGGAAAAGGACAAGAAGAGGGAGAAGCAGAAGAGGAGGGACTGAAGGGAAGGGATCTTCCTGCCATCCACAGCACAACGCACAAAACTATCAAATATTGAGCAGCAGAACATCACAATGGACTTGTCCAAGCTCTCGTCCAACTTGCCGCTCTCCTCCTCCCCGACAGACGAGTCTATTAGCAATCTCAACAAGGAGCTTTCAGACGAGTTCAAGATCGGCGCACGTTCCATTGCGGCCTTGTACCGGCTCTCGAACACGAAAAACTCGTTGCTCATTGCCAGGGGTTATCTGGACTGTCTGAACGAGATCTCCAGCTACCTCGAGAACGGGAACATCTCTTCGTTGGCTGAACTGTCCCACTTCATCACGGCGAAGAAGCACGAAATGGCTCCGGAAACAGCAGACACCACCGCCGATGGCGCCGGCCACGAGTGTAAGGAAAACGTGTCGAAAGACAACCTTGTGCAGAGCGGGCTGGACACGTCCTTCAAGTTTACAGTCAATCACCCGACAGAACACCACTTCCCGCATTCTCGTGCTCCGCTCTCGGTGGACAACCAGAACCTCAAATACTACTTGAAACCACACCAGAAAAAGCTGAGGAACAAGTCTTCCGCCACCGCCGCTGGCTCTAGCGATGAAGAAGAGTATGCCAACATCTCGCAGGACGACGAGGACAGAGCAGGAGCAGCATACTCCGTCTCCGGCAAGGCTCACACGAGCCCCAAGTCATACGTCTCCTCAGGCATCAACGACGAGTACGACGAAGACGACTATGACTACAACAACAGCAACAGCAATAACAACAACGAAACTTCCTTCGAAGAGGTCCCCGGATCCGCCAACACCTTGAAGAGAAAAACACTCGACAACCCAAGCCTGTACAAAAAGCAAAAGCTAGATTCCTGATCCCGCCAACGGGCCACGAGCCTACACATCGATGAGACCTTTTCTAAAATTTCCAACCCCAGCCACAGAGCTACATACATAATACGTAATAATAATCTATATTTTTCTTACACGTTAATAAACTCTAATTCTTATTCATGCTCACCGCCAGGGTCTTCAACAACCTTGCTTGTGCCGCCATATATTTCTTGCTGGCATTCCCACCGGCTTCCTTCTTCAGCTTCTCGCTATACACAAGTCGGATTAGATTCTTCCAGTCTTCTTCGCTGAAGCTGAGACCTTCGTTCTGCAGCTTCTCAATACTCATGATGAACCTCTCACCACTCATACCAAGGGTGAAGTACTTGAGGGAGCCGTTCATCACTCCTCCTCCAATCTCAAAGTCAGACTGTATGTCACTATCTATGCTCTTGATGACTTGTTGCAAAACTCTCAAATTGACAATCATCTTCATCCATCCACTGTTACCCATCAATTCGATTCTACGACTCTCAAAGATGCTCAACTTGTCAATCCAAAAACCAAGTCCTCCGAATATTCGGATCCTGATTTCATCCTTCGACTTGTCCATAATGTTTTTACTTATCCTGGTGAAGATTCGACTGATATTGTTAACCTTCTCGCAGAACTTGTCAACCCCTAGATCAACACTCTCATCTCCCTGTTGCTCCCATTGCTTATTGACCATCATTTGGATCATACACCAGATGCATTCCACTCGGATCTCATACCTAATCAAAATCTCAACGTCGTTCATTAATCCTTTCAAAGTGTTGACAATTCCATCAAACTCTTTTCCAGATTGTACGTCAAGAGCAACGAATCCCTGAACGTCAGTTTCAATTTCGTTGTTCAGATAAGTTCCATTACTATCCTTATTGTTTTCGTCACTACTGTTGATCTTGATACTTTTACTGTTCTCTTTATCGAGGTTGACGACAGTTAACGGGAACTCACTGTCATTGAATATACTTAATGACCATGTTTCCTTCAGTTTTTGCACAAGATCTATTCCCTGAAACAGCTCTGGCGCTTTCCGCTTCATTTTTGGTAGCCATGCCAAAATGTTAGACAACGACGCCAGTAAATCAACTAAAGACTTCATGCGCTCCAATGTTAAGAAGTTGTTTGGGTTCATCGCTGGAATGTAGGTGCCCCCGATCGATAAGGCATAAGTTAGTTCCTTTGACTGTAAGGAATCCAAGTTCTGAAACTCCTCACCTGTTTGACTATTACTCAATAAGTTTTTGACAATATCATTGGAAATCATTTTCAATTTAGAGTCGTTAATCCATTTACTTAATAGCTTTGATTCATTGGTTTTCAATAAAGTCGCTTGAATTTCTTTAAACTTATCACTTATCTTGTATAGTAGCTTGAATATGATGTGAACATAGGAAGGCCTGTAATATAATGTAGTATCCAATAAAATCATTACTTTATTGAAAAACTGCTCAAAAGAAAGCGATACATCTAGTAACTGATCTGTTTTCCACTTATGTTCACAAAGCTTATCAAACTGATATAATAAAGAGTTTTCAAGTTGAGAAGCAAAAACCACATCCATAAATTGATTGAAGAATACGACTACTCCATTCAAATTTGTTTTCTGCTGTTCGGTACTTGGATATATCGTCAGCAAATTGTTTGTGAAGGTGATGAATTTATCAATAATATATGCCATATTGAAAATATTTGGCGGTACTAAAATGTTCTTTTTACTTTCATTGACGTCATCTACACCTATGAAAATCGAGTTATCCATTTTATTCTGAAAATTGAACTCAGATGATATGATTCCCTGACCTTGGCTGACGAAAATATTGTTCAAAGATTCAGCTAGATCTTCAGAGAGAGAAGATATCGATAATTTTGAAAATTGAAACATTGGTCCGTTTTCAATGATCTCAAATTGTTTTGGCACTTTATCAAAAGGAGAGTCACTTGTCTTATTCTTTGACTTAAGATCCAATTCTTCTAAATCATTTAAGAGATTCTCATCGACGACGTAGTTGAATATTATCAGGCTAATTTGCTTTTGAACTTCTTTCAAGACGCTGGATATTTTATACTTATACCCACTGATTTTCGCAATCTCATAAATTACTATATGCCTCTGAATCAAAAATAAGACCTTATTGAAAATACTTTCGAAGACTTCCTTGATAATCACACCATTTAAACCTTGTAATAAGTTGAAACTTGCAAATGGATTTTTCTTGTCACTCAAACTAGAGGAATTGAGTTCAATTTGAGTTGGAAATCTGTTTTTGACTTCATTGACAGACCTTTTGATAATCTGCTTAATTTCTTTATCGCAATTGTCGATCAAGCTCGACAAACACTCACTTTCTTTGTTCATTTTCTGAACAAATTTGAATCTTTCTAGCAGTTCATCATACCGCCCATTTTGAATCTCCAACTCCTCATCTTCACCAATTGTCTTACCATTGAGTTTCTTAATAAATCCTAGCAAACCTTTATTCACAGATATTCTATTGGAGGTAGCTGCATTTTCAGCATTGATGTTCGACGAGTTTTTCAAGTAAATATAGTTTCCGATTTCGTCAATTAGTCCATCGAGCAACAGAGAAACAGACGAGTTCAACCTCAACTGTAAACTTTGTAAACCATCAATGCTAGAAAGTCGATTGTCATTAAAAATTTCCTGTATCTCTTTCACTAGATTCACACTCTTTTCAAATTCTCGGTTCTCAACAGACTCTTGTAGATTGGTTAACTTTTTCTGCACGTCATTGATTTCCTCTAAAATATTCAAAATCTGACCATGCTCCATTCTTTTCGTATTCAATTCGCCTAATATGTTGGCTTGCGAATTTAACATCTTGTTGACAGAGTCCAAACATTCTCTTATGTTGGACAACCTATCCTGCGATTGATTTAAAGTCTCAATGGATATTCCGTATGATCCAATACTGTCATTGAAGGCCATGTAGTTTGCGTTCACAGCCCGCTGCAATTGCTGTGCAAATTGACGTCTTAAATCATTGAAGTCCTGGTAATTCAATAGGCCATTCTCATCAATCAATGGTAAAGCGATATCTAGCGGGTTGCAATCCGTGTTTAATAAATCTGGCCAATCTGATTCAAACAAAGTCAGGGTCCCCTGCAGCAGTTGCAATGAGGCCGATGCCTTCTCTGTCATCCTTGGGTTGCTTGTAGATATACTGGTACCGTCCGTCGCCACTTAACGGGCAATGCATTTTCCCGTAGTGTACCCCAGGCACTGACAACGATGTCAAACGAGAGTTGAGTAGACACGCACGACAGCGAACCTTTCCGACGCTCTGAGAGCTGAGAAAACACATAGTGAGGGCTCTACTCCGTGCTGGGAAACTCCTCGTATGCGTTGGTCTGGTCTACGCACACGATACAACGAATCCTGTAACTTTACTTTCAGAGTTGCATTGAGTAAAGACCTACAATGTTTATCAGTCGGTGGACACTTCGATGTAGTGAGGACATTGCGATAATGATATTATGTGTTTTGTGAATGTATTCTCTGGCTTCTTTCAGTTCATTACTGGTTGACCAAATGTTAATCTAAAGTTCTGAATTATACATGAACTGGCTAAGGGCCCAACCCTTAACCTATCATGTGAATCTCACATACTTCTTAGAATTTATGTGGATCTTTTACCTACAATCCAGTACACTGCATAGCCTAACGCTCGTGGCAGGATATTGAAGAATTGAAATAATGTGCTTATTAACTAATAGCGTAATTCTATTTGCTCTATTTATTTACAAAGAGATTCTCCATAGTATTTCACTGGTCATCAAACGGATGCCTTTTCTCTGAAGGGTCGATTTTAAAAATATGATCAGGATTGAAGATAGCCTTTTTATCAAGCGCAAACTTGATAGTCCTCATCAAATCAATAGTGTCAGTACCAAGCTCCTTTTCAAGAAGTTCCCTCTTTTCACTGACACCAATACCATGTTCTCCGGAAACAGTACCATCCAATTCAATCGCCATAGTAGACATCTCGTTGATAATTCTGTGTGCCTCTGCAACTTGCTCTGGCTCAAAAATCACCAAGACATGAACATTACCGTCACCTGCATGGCCAGCTGCGGTGGCCAAGAGATCTGCCTTTTCCATTTTCTCCATTGTTTTCGTAATTAGCTCAGGTAACCTCGACATTGGAACACATACATCAGTTGGTAGAACCATAGCATTAGGCTTGAACTTCTTTGCCCATCCCAAGGAGTTCCATAATAAAGTTTTACGGACCCTCCAAATATCCTCCATCTCCTCCTTATCTTTTGCAACTTGAATATTGAAAGCGTTGTTGTTTTTCCCAACGTCTTCAACTCTGCTTAGAATACTGTTCAATGCACTATCATCAACTGCACTCAATTTCAAGAGCAACAAATGATCTGACGACCACTTATGTTCTCCACCAGTGCCCATCTCAACAACAGCCGTCATTTGGCGGTTATCCATAAACTCGACGGCATTACAGCTGATTCCGTTTTTGAAGAGTTCAGTAACCGCTCTGGAGGCATCACCGATTTCTTTGAAGTTCATCATAGTAATGACTTCATTTTGGGGCTTGACATGTAATTTCAATGTAGCTTCTACAATAATACCCAAGGTACCTTCTGAACCAACAAACAAGTTAGTCAGGTTGTAGCCATTTGAACTTTTTCTTGGTCTTTGTCTAGTTTTGATGACTGTACCATCTGCCAAAACAACTTTCAAAGATAAAATGTTATCTTTTGCGGCACCATACCGAACTGCATTTGTACCTGAAGCATTTGTACCTAAAATACCACCGATAAGAGCACCTGGTGCTGGATCTGGACCGAACATCAAACCGTAAGGCTCTAGTTCTTCATTGAGATAACTCCATTCAACACCAGGTTGAACAATGACGTCCAAATCATCCTTATGAATATCTAAAATTTTGTCCATTCTGGAAACATCGATAGAAATCCCCTTTCTAGTAGGAATGTAGTGTCCTTCTATGGAAGTACCTCCTGAGTATGGAATGACTGGAATGCACGCATCATAACAAACTTTGACCACTTTTGAAACCTCCTCAATAGTAGTCGGATAAACAACAGCATACGGTTTTTCTCCTGTTTTCGCTTGGATAAATTTAGAAGGATCTTGGGAGTGTAGTTTCAACTCGCTATCCATCACTGTTATCTTTTCGTCACCTACAATTTTGGCAATTTTGGATAATGCATAACTAACTCTGGCTTTCGAAGCATAGACTAATGGTTTTAAATCTTTCAACTTGGTAGTAGAGCTCGTTGAATCCTTCTTGTCTGCTAGGACGAATCCTAATGCAAAACCGAGAGAAAGAAATGCTGAAGAGATGGCGAAAATCTTAAAGATCGGTGTTTGAGTACTTAAATATTTGGCATCATTTGAATGCTGTTTTTCATCCCCCTGTTGCTGGCTAACGCAACGCTTAAACCCGCCGCTCAAAGCTCTCAGTGAAGAAGGTGCACGACGACGAACAAGAAACATGGCTTGCTTGTTGCATGTGAGGAGGGTAAAATTAGGAAGCATGCATTTGTGCCAGATGTCGGGGACAAAATGGAGGTGCCTGCTCTCTTCACATTGAGATTCCGCAAACGGAAATTTTCGACTGGGGATAGCAGATTGGGGTGTTTGCGACTTAAGATTTTGTACTTCTAGGGTAACAATAAGTGAGAGATTGATAAGTGTATATGCTATCCATCATAATTAAACCTGCAACTAATTTATGTTATATGCAGTAATTACGAAGGTTCGGTTACTGATTGCGTGGATATATTACATTCTGAATGGCTATTAATGTTTTACTTAGAGCTAATGCTACATGCTCCTGTTGGCATATAAAAGAGAAAGCTTAAAACCAGTGTGAATCTCTAGGCAGAATATTCTATCCCACAGTAAAAAGACCAGCTTAAACACTGTGTGAAAAATTCCACTAGAAGATGCTACCCATGGGGTGGAGTTGATGAAGTGCTTGTTCTACCCTCCATCGAAATAGTGGATTTCAGTCTGGTATTTGAAATGTTTGGGGTATGAGTCAGGACCGCAGAGTCATAAATGACACCTTCTTTCCGACTGAAATCAGGATTTTTCCCCGTGCCATGATAAATTCGACCGGAATTATTAGGTACCGGAGGAAGTGTACCAATTGGGTGCATATAAGGTGACTGCATAGATGAAACTGGAGGTGTTGGAGATTGAACGGAGGAAAAATGGATTGGGGAAATTTGTGGCATCTGCTGCAACTTTTGAATGGGTGAAATTGCGGGGCTTTTCTGGAGCGATGGAAGTTGATATGTTGAGCAGTTATGTGGGTTAGCAGACACATAATCTGATGAGAAATCTAGGGGACTGTTTGAAGAATTAGGATTGAGAGAATTACTCAATTTAGGTGGGAAGAAATCCTTTTGCTCCTCATTGATATTATACTTCATGTTCATGAAATCACTAGCGCTAGTGTCTCTTGTTAATGGAAGCAATCCGTTTTCATTCAGAAAATGTTTTGCAGAATGAATTGACTCCACGTTAGACCCGGAGCTTGGTTCTTCATTCAACGTTGATAGAAGATTGTAGATCGATCTATATTTGTCCATCTCAAACGTCGAGTCGGGTTCCACGTCACAACCTTCAGGATTAATATCAGAGTTCGGTATAACTTGGTTTCTATTTGCGATAGATTTGTAGACGAATTTCCTCAATTCGAGCAAAAAATTCATCATATCACTGATTGGGTCTGACCAATGATCCTTCAACCGATATAATGCGTTCAACGATATATCTACCGTATATTTCCGGATATCTCCCTCACAGTTTAGTAGGTCGTCATCAAATATAAAGCTTTTGATTTGTTTCGGGATGTGGGTAAACTTGTAAACTTTGGTCGGGTAGTGGTAAATATCTCGCAAGATGAAATAGATGTATTGAAATGGATTAGCAGTTTTGGTAAACCATTTGAATTTACTCAATTCCGGGGATACTCCGACTCTTATACTTGTTTCATATAATAGCAACATTGAAACTTCAACTCCAGCTCCGTGATACGGCATGCGAATGGTTAAAATTTGTTCAAAAAACTCTCTGTTTGAATTTGCTCGACTTAAATTCGTGAGACCAATATGTGGGCCATTTAAAGGTTTGAGAATGACTCTATTCTGATGAGAATAAGGCCTTCTATCACAGACAATGTGCAACAAGTACGCACGATGAACAATGATGGCTGCGTTCGAGACCAACCATCTGAGAAGCACATTGGAGTACTTGGGGTTACTAGAACAACTGAAGATTTCCTTGACCAACGCATTGATATCCTGGTACAAGGCCATCACTGTTCTGGTGATACTTTCCCATCGAAGCTGCTTTTCCTGATCACTTGAAAAATCTGAATTTAGATAATGTGAAATTGTCTCCATAACCAAGCTACATTTGAATCTGCAGATGGTGAAGATCATGAAAGGGTTCAAATCGCCATCAAATTGCTGACTATCAGGGTTGTAGTCCCTTTTGGAAGGAAACCTGGTAGAGGAGTTAGTCATTATCATATGCGGTGACATACCGGCGGTGATTGAAGTTGCGGTATCTAAAAAGCGGATGTAGTGCCAGACTGCCCGTTTTATTTCAACGTCCCTAATAAGGTCTTTATTTGGATGCACGTCATGCAAAAAGGGGTCTCTATGCAAACCCATAAACTCTGCTTGTCTCGCTAATGATGCTGTGTATGTAAAGATTCCAATGTAATATATGCATCCACTTTGGTACAGGATCAGGGAGGCTTGAATGAAGGAAAGGTTGGCGTTTGAGATGAAGCCGAAAACTAACTTGAACTTCTCAAAAATGTTGTATATATTATTCTTCTGTTGTTTCAGCTCTTGTATCCTGTCTGGGTTCTTCTCATTCACCTCAAATGCTGTTTTAACGGCAAAGAGCATCGACAAAAACAAAATACCCGAATCGATATCAAATCGAGGGTTCTCCTCGTCATTGAACTCCTGCCAAAATATATGATAGTTTCCCACTGTGCTCTCCTTATCGATTATGGGGACTAAAGGGTGGACGTACTCCCAGTATAAGTCAATTATTTCGTCAAACTCCTCTTTTTTCGGATATTCATCTGCCAATTCTTCCATTGGAAAGTGTAGACCGAATCTTTGGAAACCGTATCCTCCCATTTTCTCCGAACCCAACCTCTCAATATCGAGTTCAGCAATCTCACTCATTTTGAATAGTAGCATCCGGTTCAAACTGGGTTCTAAGTAGGGGTAGAAAGCCCTCGAATAGTACAGCGGCGTATTGCTTGCACTTGATTTGAAAGCGACCTTCGGTTTGATTTTTCCTCCTTCTTCACCACCCGAATGGAAGACATCTCCATTAAAATTCCCATTCTTGCCTTTCCCCACTGGAGTATTGTGATGGTCCTTTTTCAAATGCTTGAAATGATAAACACATTCGCTTTTGGTCCGGATGCAGGTTCCGCATGGGGAATTCCGATCACATTTGAGTTTGTGGTGGTAGCAGTACTCGCATGTTCTGATCTGTCTGTTTCTTTTCAGTTTTCCCATTTGACTGCTGCTGTAGATCTCTGATCTCTCCCGAACTGTTGTTGCCTAAGATCTGCACGAGTTCCCGGACCTGTACGTCCTCTGGTTCAGCAAGCTCTCAGAGAACTTTGAGATTAACACATACTCGGAGGCTGATGTTCCAGCCGCCTGGTCACGTGCGTTCATGAAATTCGAGGAAAAAATTGACTTTCTTTCATCCGATTGATTAAATTGCAGTTTGCACGTATCTATATATTTATCTACGAGCGGTATACGTATAACTCTATTATGCGGCACCGGCTGTGCTTCCGAGCTTCCCAAAGCTGGTTTCTTGGCCACCGCAGCGCACAATTCTCTTCCCTTCAGAGTCCTTGTCGATCGGTACACTCTTATTTTCAATCCGCTGCTGTTTCCAGTATAGAGTCTCGCTGCCGCCCAACTTGCCTATTCTCATGGTAGCCAACAAGTTCTTTGCTGCATTGGAGTGCTGGTAAACTGCGCCGCTGAAGGCGGTTGTCGCATCCTTACCGTGCGACGCTCTGATTAGGGGCACCCCGCCAGGGTGGTCGAGCGCAAACGGCGTCACGTCGTGGATGATGCCCGAGACGACGACGAGGTACCTGTCCTTCGAGCTGTCTGCCAGCTTCCGGAACTCGTCTGCCGTAAAGACAGGGAGATTTTCAATGGGGATTCCCCAGTTCAACTGCGAGCGTGTGTCGTCCAACAACCTCTGCTGCTGCTGGATGTATGATTTATCAATGGTGCTCTGGTTTGCTATTTTGAGGTTGTTCACCTGTCCGAGGAGCTGCAACAGCCGTATCGTCCACTTCGTCGGGTCGAAGCTGTACCACTCGCAGCTGTTTCTGTAATCCATGGGGAACTCGTGGTGGAAATTCTGGTTACCCTCGCCCATGGTGATGAGACTCAACAGGTAGTTATTCCTGTGGGACTTGGCGTTGTTGTAAGGCCTAGAGCCGATGGTGTGGCCTATGGAGTTGATGGAGAAGATCGAGTGCTGCACGAGCAACGTCTTCAAAAAGCCACCGTAGATCAAGCCTCCCATGTAGTCGTCCCACAAGTATCCACAGAACAAGCTGGGCAAGATTAGGCCCACCAAGATGTAGAGCTTGAAGTAATGCTGCATCTGCCATTGCACAATCTGCTTGTTAGGCAACTCGTCGAGCTTGCTCTCCTTTATTGCCTTAGCGACCTTTGTGTGGTGGATGAGGATCATCCAGCCCATGTGGCTGAAAAAGAGGCCTCTTCTGATATTGTGTGGGTCTGTGTCTGTGACATCGCAGTTTCTGTGGTGGGCACGGTGGGACGAGCACCAGTTCTTCGCCGAGGTGATCCCGCCACCGGCGCAGACGATCGATAGGATCTGAACAAACGACTCGTTGCAGAAGTTGAATGAGTGATGCGACCAATATCTGTGGTAAAGCATGTTGATCGAGATGACGGTGACAATGTAGCACCACACCATGAAATAGAAGGTATTCTTCACGAGCGGCGGGTGGAGCACTACCAGCGCCAGCAGGCCGATTAGAGGTACGATGGCGACCACCGTGAGATTCTTCCAGTGGATGTGGGCATACCAGTTCCGCAAAGTCCACGACCGCTCGGAAATATGTCGTCTGAGCAACGTCGACGGGTTGTTATGCGACGTCTGGACTCTCTGCCGAGACTTTCTCTTGATCTTCACCACGTGCACATGTTCACGATTGTACTCATCTGCGACTCCTCCGAGCGTGGCGGCAGGGTCCTCGAGCTTGTACTTGAGAAGCTCATCTTGGGGATAGACTGCCTCGGGCACCTGGTTGTCGCCGATGGCCATATCCGTTGGTGCTGCAGGGACGTTTGTGGGGAGGACAGACTAGTCTTGCTGGACCCCCGGGGGCGTCTTGCAGGTCCGTGAAGACGGCGTGTGCCGTCACAGAGATAAAGTATGCGGGCAGGCACTGGCAGGCCCGGGAGGAAACAGACGGCGGAGCCGTTCTGTTGGGGCCGCGTCCGCGGGACACGGTAATGGGAGGGAGGGGGTTGGAAGGATGGGGTTGCTGGTACAAGTGTTTGGTTGAGTATATAAAAAGGGACAGACGGATACACAGAGCAAGGAGGGGCCCGCCGTCTAGGCGGAGGTGGCGTTGACGTGCAAGCCCGGCTTCGGGGTGGTGACGGACTCGAGAAGCAACTTGACGACGGCGGTCTTCTTCTCCTCGGCGGTCTTCTTGATCTTGACCAATTCGGTCTGCACCTCGGTGTCGGCATCGGCCTCGAGCTTCTGGTTCGACCCGGCGAACTCGTCCTCGAACTTCTTCAACTCGGCGGCCTTCTTGGCCTTGTACGCCTCAATCTCGGCCTGGGCGTCTGTCTTGGCGGCCTTCAGCTTCTGAGCACGGTCTGCAAAAGGAGGGGAAAGGGGGAAAAGAAATGGGATGTTAGTATCTGCTGAATGCGTTTGGAAATGCAGCTGCGGCAGCTGCGGCAGCTCGTTCGTATACATACACTGTCTGGCCTTGGAGACAATCTCCTGTGCGTCCTTTTCGGTCTTGAGCAAGCTTTGAATTCCTGACTGGCGAAGCGGCTTCGCAACGGGCCGTCCGTGGCGGACAGCGGCACATGCGGTGGTGGTTAGTATCTAGCTCCGTAATGAAATATGGCCTCCTCTGGCATGCCAATCCGGGCTCTCTGGCCTTCTGGTCTCGCCAGACCCGTGGCAACAGCAACATACCATTTTGCAGACTCGTTGTGTCCCTTCTCCTGCTCCGGAGCCCCACCCAGTTCCCATCACAGCTGCTATCGCCCAGACAGCCCCAGCTGAGCATTATCTGCATCTGCCTCGTCCTGTCCGCCACGCCATTCTCGCCTGTCTTTGCAGCCACCGTGCCGGAAGGTGCACGGGTGTTCGGGAACATCAAGAGCCGATCGGCGTAGGTGGGGTTTTCCGGAGCAAATCCCTCTGTTTGTAGAAGAAACCGACGATGACAAGGAGTTTGCTGTAGACGACGACGTCGGCTGCGTGGCCGTCGAGCGTGCGGGCTGTCTGGAGCTGCCGGAGGGCCTTCTTGCCCAACTGGCGCACGACGCTGAGCTCCGCCGGGACCAGCACCTCCTCGATGGCCTCGAGGACGCCGAAGAGCCACGTGCGGAAGTTATCGTTCACGTTCAGGCTGAGCCACTTGCCGAAGTAGACGAGGAGCTTGACGTGCTCGTCCTCCTCGATGATCTGGGCGATGTGGGCCGGCTCGCACGGCACGTCCCAGACGAACCGCTTCCACTCCCGGGCCGACTGCGGGAGATCAATGGCGTCCAACTCATGGAGGCCCATTCGGTATGCCTCGTACTCGCTCCGCTTGCGTCTGAACTCCGCCATGTACTCGTCCAGCAGCGGCCTCGAAACGACAAGCTCCTCTGCCGCCTCTTCATCTCTGGCTCTGTAGTAGACGTAGTCGTCGCTGCTGTCGCTGTTATCGCTGGCGTCACCGTCGCCGTCTTCGGGACGGCCACTCGTGCACGCTTCCAAACGCACCTGCGCCAGATACTCAGTCACGTCGGCTGGCTCTTTGCCCAGCTCCACCCCGGCGACGTCGATCACAATGGGAAAGGCACTCCGCTGGCCAAACACAGGGTCCAGCGGACCCTGCATGTACCCTCTGCTGTTATCGTACGGGTTCTTCTCGTCGGGCTCCTGCTCGGTTTTCGTCCGTTTCGAGCCCGGCAACGAGGTGAGCAGCCCGCTAAGTCCCCTTTTCTGAGCGTTTGTCATTCTTGGGCGTGGAGAAAGCTAACCTGTGCTATTACACACGGAAAATAAGCGTGTCTGTTTGACACAGGCAGCTGAAAAATAGACGGAACCCCGTTCCGCAGCGAAGGGTATTTTTTTTTTCGGAAGTTTTCTACTTGGAAATCACCTAGTTTCTGAGAGTTCAGAAAGTGAAAAACGCCCTCCGTACACACCGCCAATGTCATTGAAACGACACAGAGACTCTGACGATGAAACAGCCACGGAAAACAGCAAACAGGTGAAAGTTCAGGTCTCGGAACCGTTGGACAAGCCTGCCACAAACGTTGCGAGCCAGACGAAGAGCAATCCGAAACAAACGTCCAAGTTGGACGCATCAATAACGTGCAGCTTACCACCACTCTGTTCTCAAGAACCCCAGACGTTCAACACGTGGAAGCAGTATGAATCACACTATATATCGAGCCACATAAACACATGCACCGAATGCAAGAGAAACTTTCCCTCTTCGAAACTTCTTGATTTACACATAACTGAAAACCATGATCCTTTTACAAGGATAAAGCTGCAGAAGGGCGACCCGGTTTTTGGGTGCTTTGTGGAAGGTTGCGACCGTGTCTTCAAGGACCACAAAAAGAGGCGTCTCCACATGATCGACAAGCACGACTACCCGAAAGAGTTCATCTTCAGCATAGTGGACCGAGGCATAAGGAAAAGTGACACCTCTTTAATCAAGAAGAATACCAAATCCTTTGGCGTGTGGAAACCTGCATGAACTGAATCGTACAGTAAAACTTGCTTCCTAGAAGGTGAAAAACATATGTACACTTCACAGAATATGTACCGTTACAGGACAATAATCCAGACAGATGATCCCAACACAAAGGGTTGTAGCTCGATATCCACTTGCAGAAGGGTGCATACAAGGGTGTGCAGTCTTCATGATCCTATTCTACTGGTCAACTATATTCTTAAATAATGTTAATCTTCATGCATCCAAGCGACTCAACGATATGCTCTCCATAACGACTCCAAGACTAATTGCAGACCACATAAAACAAGTATGCCACTAATGATGTTTACTACTCGCTATATAAACTTATAAATATCGGTGCACAAATGAATATACTGGGCGTTCCCAAAAGTGAGTGATGTATATTGCAGGATAAGTATAGGCATCTAAAAAAGTTATTTAATAGATAATAGTTTGACATCGAAAGTCAGCTCAGAGTTGGCTGGAATACCAGGAAGTTTGCTGCTACCGTATGCCATTGGTGCAGGAATAACAATTCTTCTTTCACCACCCACAGCCATACCGGCAACACCAACATCCCAGCCTTTGATCACTTCACCCTTACCAAGTCCAAAGTGGAATGGTCTACCTGATGTGTTTTTGTCGAAAACTTTACCGCTCTTAAGCTTTCCAATGTATCTGACACCAACCTTTTGGCCCTTCTTACATACAGGTCCAGTACCAACAGTCTTGTCTTCAACGATAACACCGCCTGGTAACGTCTTGACTGCTGGCTTTTTCTTTTCTTCCTTCTTTGTGTCCTTCTTAGTGTCCTCCTTTTGCTCCTTTTGCTCCTTTTGCTCCTTCTTTTCTTTCTTAGCAGTCTTTGGAGATTCCTTTTCTGCAGCTGGACCAGTTGGACCTTGCTCCAAATCTTTGTCAAATTTTACAGTCTTCTCCTTCTTGGCCTTCTTGTTCTTCTTAGACTTCTTGCTTTCAAGTTCTTCAGACCCTTCAGCTTCTCTCTTTTTGGACTTCTTCTCATCTTCTTCAACTAATTCTTCAATTTTACCTTCAATGTCTTCAATATTGTCTAATTCGTCAAGATCGTAATCAATTTCATCGTCGATGATTTCATCCTCATCTGGAGTTAAGTCATATTCGTCATCGTCATATTCATCTTCATCATCAGTACCGTATACGTAATCATCTTCTTCTTCATCGTTTGGATGTTCAACGTAATTACCAGTCAAATGGACAGTGTAAGAACCGGTGACAACAAAGAACACTTCCTCATCTGGTAAGATAGTCAAGTCTAAGGTTTGTTGGAATTGGGTACTTGGAGAAAGAGTACAAATAACGTGTTCCTCAACACCTTCATCGTCTAAATCTTCGTCGTCCTCTTCATCATCATCTTCGTCATCATCATCATCATCTTCTTTCTTCTTTTCATCCTTAGTCTCACATCCATCACATTCATCATCTTCGCATTCCTCACCAGATTCATCATCTTCGTCACTAGAATCATCATCGCTTCCATCCTCAAAGACAGCGGTCTTTTTCAAGATTCTTAGCGTAGATGGTTCCTTCTTTTCATCAACAGCCTCTGGCTCTATCGAAGCCAAGGTGATTCTAACAGTGATTGGGAAATCATCTGATTGACATGGTTGTGGTGAAAAAGGTGTCAATTCTAAGTTGTAAGATGCAAGAGGTAATAATCCAGACATTTTTTATCTATATTCTTTAGTTATAATCTGCAATTGTATTCGCAAAGCTTGATTGATAATCTGCAGAAGGAGATTAATACAAATTAAGGCAAAAGCAGAAGACTTTAAGTTAAACCATAAAAGAGTTTAGGGAAGATTAATTTTTTTTTTGAGTATGATAGAAAAATTTTCAAATACATCTGGAAAAAAAAAGAAAAAAGGGAAACTTTCTTCTTTGGGAAGATTGATATTACGTAAGCACACGTGATTTCATGTCCACATTTGATAGATAAGAGACTAAGGTAATGTCAGCTTTAGCTGGCACCGGAGGAATTTCAGATCTGAGACTATTGCGAAGGAACAAACATGGAAAGATTGTCACGACGTATCTAAAATTTTTAATTGTATTAATTTTTTTTAATTATATATAAATTATATATAGGGTAAAAAATCATAACCATTTATTTAGAAAACCATGGAGTGTGGCTTGTCACCGGATTTCAAGGAGAAAGAAGAAGCCAAGTACTGCTTTAATAATGGGGTCTTCTTAATTTCGGAGATTAAAGCCTTGTCGACAACCTTTTGGTCTTGGACTCTTTCGGACTTGATTTCCTTCTTTGCAGCGTTGTCACCAAAGAAGTCCTTTTCAGACTTGGACTTCTTGTTGGTCTTTTCTCTAGCAAAGTAAGCAACGTCGAATTTAGCTAAGTCTAATGAAGCAACATCAACCTTGGTTTGGGTAGCAATGACGTATCTTGCGTTGACTCTTCTTAATGGAACACCGTTGACCTTGAATGGACCAGAAACCAATAAGGTGTTGTCTTCTAAGTGCTTTAAGTAGACAACTCTCTTACCTCTGAATCTACCAGCCAATAAGATCAAGACGGTACCTGGAACCAAGCTAGCTCTCAAGTGTTGTGGTCTAGCGGTCTTTCTGGTCTTCTTAGCGACTGCAGCTTCCTGTAACAAATAAAAAATAAATGAAGAGAATTGGAATTGTTAGTAACATGTTTTCAATATCTAGTTGACGCACTGCAACAGTATCGCCAACTTTTATTCAAACAAGGGTGGTTTTGAGTCATTGTCCTAAGAAAGGGTTTGTAGAATAGTTCTCGTTCTTTCGTCGTGCCATTTCAGGTTGATCAGGGACATGCAAAGTTTGAGTTCGTGAGTATGTCTGCTTCTCAGAGACCAGGAAGGCCGTTTTTTTTTGCGTTTCGCATGTTCTTGGTTCATTGTGCTTGTGCTCTTCAACAATTTTTCAGTACGTACATGTCTTCTGGGTTTCACTGGAAACAGCATAGTTTAACACCCACGGTAGAGCGATGAAGACAGCTAGATTCTAATTGAATACACTTTCTGCTGCGGTGTTATCTTCCATAGTTCCATTGCTTATGTGTATTCGGCATCACTTTTCCATTTTTGGCATCATGTTGGATTTCTCTTGCAGTATCTCAATGAACGTTGGCTCTTTTTTCCTTTCTTTGTCGACTCCACCCCGTCTGCTAATAAGGTACTTACAGCAACCATTTTGTATACTTCGATGGTGTTGTTGATTTGATAGCGGAGCTTCTAAATCCCTCTCCTCAGTCGTCCAGCATGTAGGTAGCCCATCACTGTTTGTAAATGAAACGAAAAAATCACCGTCATCAACCGCTTCCTCGCCGTCGGCTGCGGTTCCACTGTGTGGCCTCCTCCCCCAGAAGGTGAGAGTGTTTCCTCGCATGCGTGAGGTGCGAGGGTGCACACGTTTTTGCTGGGCCACAGCGCGACCCCGCGCACCGCACCTACAACCGTGCAGGAAGCGAGTCACGCGGCCGACGCGCACCGTCGACGCAACCTTTTTTCTTAGCATGAGCCGATTCTAGATTAGGCAATTATTTGAGACAGCGTCTGTCTTAGAAGTTTACACATCGATACATAAAGAACCTAGTTAATACAGTACTTATAGCACATAAAATGAAGAGTAAAAAGAAAGAGTAAAGTTGAAGAAAGTAAAGAAAAAAGAAAAAAAAATCACCCTGTAGCTTACTTAATTATTTGCCGGCAAATTAAGCGGGGTCGAATCCATGCCTGCAATGCTGTTGTTGCCTCCGGCAGTGGGGTCTGTAAGGGATTCTCCGTTACCGAAAAACAAGTCACTCCAGAACTCGTCGTTGAAAGCCATGTACTGGAATTCCCAGTTGTTTTCGATGCTTTCCATGCCGCCGACCCGGCCAGGTAAGCTGGTGGCTGCGCCGTTTCCGAGGTCGCCCACAGCGATACCTGCCAACTGATCCAAACCAGTTGGCTGTTGTTCCATAGGCATAGTACTCAAATTCCCCATGTTCATGTTGGAATTGAAATTCATGTTGTTGTACACAGGCGCAGGCTGAAATTTCATGATCGGGTTATCCGATTTGCCTGCATCAGGAATTCCTGCCGAATTCGATGGTATGTGTAAGACAGGAGTAGGAGGAGAAGGTACAATAGAGTATGCAGCCGAACTCCTTTGCTGTTGTGCATTCAAGCCATATTTGTAAGGTGGAATTGGACCTGTGCTGTTTGGGGTTTGGTCATTTTGTGGCTGAAGGAACGATGACATGACTGGTTTGAAGGGAGCGCCATGTTTTGCTCCATTCATGCCACTGTTATCTGGCATCATGGCTCGGTTGTGACTCACCTCATGACTGGCTGTGCTACCAGATTTGTCAATGGCATTTACTCCACGACGCTTGCCCAAAGAGGTTATGTCAGAATCAAACAGCGGATCGACGAAGAGCGGTGTATGTTTCTTGATTTCCTTAGAGAGGCTTTTATAAGATATGTACCACTGAGACAAACATGTGTGGACAAATAAACCCAAGACGTTTGCAACTTTCTTGAGTGCATGGTTCTTTGGAAACATTTTGCACGTTTTCTCAATCTTTTCAGTTAACGTTTTGATGGTTGAAATGCACTCTTCAGTGAACAAGCTTGCCTTTCCACTCTTAGGGATAGTCAAACTCAAGTATCTGATTCGGAGTAACATACCAGAAGTATAAAGGATTCTCGAGACGTGGAACAATGGATTGCTAGTCATGTCTTCTAGGGATAGTTGATTGAAATGCTTCAAAGCAAGTAGACATGAATCACAGATTTGGCTCAAAGTCGAGAAAAAGACGTTTTTGTACTCCGGAGTGACATATTCTTTTGAGTTGATCAATGTCTGCAAAGCAGGCTCATACAAGTATGCCTGAACAGAATACATATATGCCATCAGTGAGCTATAGTCTGGAGAATTTTGCCGGAAATTGTCCGATATCTTTTGCTTCAAACCATTCAATTGATTCAAGTACTCAACCAGTTGCAATTTATTCCTGCTACTTGACAACTCCAAGACAGTTATCTGTTCCGAATGTTTATGAACGCCATAGTATATGACCTCCATCAGATGATTCATTCTAGCATACAGTGCAATCATTTTGTAGGACCTGAGATCCGATCCCTCCAAAAGTGCACAACTATTGTCTAAAAATTCTGTCCACTGAAAAATTATAATTCTTTTTAAAAAAAGAGAGGTCGACATGTAGGATATGTAAACGACCAAAATCAGAGCCCTTAATTCTATACTGTGAAGGTCGTCAAAAACGGTGGTCTTCTTTACCAGCCCATCATCTTTGTTGTAGAAGAAGAAAGGTCGCCCGCTAACTCCTAAATCGTGTGCCATTGAAACACAGAAGGCAGAAAACAGATGATACCTCCTTTGGTGAAACAATTCTGGAGCTGTGTACCACAAGCTATACAGCATTGTGCATTTTAATAAATTAATGCTTTTATTTCCAATGACTAGAGCTTGAATAGCAATAGTTTTTGATATCAAGCACTCGAGTTGCAACTGCGATTCCACAGAAATATCAGATGACTCAGTATCCGCAATGGTACCGATATAGACCATGATTATGAAAAGAAACGGCTCGTGCTCCCTGAGGAACTCCACAGTTAGCGTTGAGGGCAAGTCAATGAAGGGAAATTTGGGATATATTTTGTTCAAGAAAAGATGCAGTAGCTTTTCACATTGCTGATAGGTGAGAATATTACTACCAATTATATCTAGTGATGACATTTGACCTTCGCCCAATTGCACACGTCTTTCCGAGTTTGATATGAACTGACTACTGCTAGATGAGCTTGGCAATATGGCCTCCAACTCGTTGATTTCTTTACCGTAAAATTTTAATCGGTCTTGCAACGATATTTCTGCAACCATTTTTTCCTCTTCTTCATCAGTAAAACCCCTTAGCGATTTGATCAATCGATCTTTTCGTTTTAGCTCCTCTCTTAATTTCTCAATCTCGTCATCTTTGATTTTGAACTTCATCAAATTGGTCAAAGGAGCAGGCTTTTTCTTTTTATGAAAGGCATTGTACTCGCAGGATATATTTCTCTTAAAACATCTCTTGCACGTACTAAACTCGACAGAGGCATCCAGAGGAACACATTTGACCTTCAATGAGTGACAGCGCTTGCACGCCAACATTCTACGCTTGGACCCCTCTGCTGAGTTTGGGCTCAGAGACCTCAGATTTGAATTTAATATCGATTTTGATTCAGAACTTGATACCGAATGCTTATCGGAGATCACTGACTCATCCCCATATTCGTTTTCACTTGCATCTCCATCCGCCACAGTGTTCTTGGCTGTGGCAAAGTTGTTTAGAGTGTCCGTAGCTCCACCTGCCCTTTGGCTATCTCCGGAGGAAATAGACTCTTCAATGTCTTCATTGCTTTTTACTGATTGTATTGGTTTGGTTTCAAAATCTGTTGTCTGACTTTTACTGGGAGGATTCACAATATCACTATCAGTTGCAGTCTGACCTTTCTCGGTACACCTCGATCCAAGGGTCTCTAGTAAGGCACTAACACTAGACAAAGCCCCGCCCCCTTTGTCTGTCTCCGAACTCATGTCTTCCCCTAAATGGATATGGGTACTTTGTTGCTTTTGGAACTGTAAAGTTCCCAGCCCTCTTTTTAATACCACTTATGTCCTTGGTTACCGTATTTCTTTTTGGAATAACCGCAAGATGTTTCGTTTAGAGAGTGACGGAAAGAAGCGAAAAACTGATCTCGCCGGCCACACTCGTAACGTACGCTTGGAGTACAGTCGTTTCCGCTATGCTGTCTTTGTTATCGTGACCTATATATTAACACTACATTACTCTACAAAAGAAAAAAAATAAAGACATACAAAACAAGCCAGTAATCCGCCTGTCCATTAAACCCTGACCTTGACTATCCGCCCGTGCGGTTTGATCTTCAAACAGCTATAGTTACATCCGCCTGATTTATCGAATGGCTCCACCTGGACGCCTCGAAAAATATTAACCCTGGAACACTGCAAGATATTTAGCTCTTTCAAACTTTTGATTTCTGTCAGCACAAAATCGACCCCCTCTCTGGTAACTCTTACACATCCTTTGACAGATAGGTACTTGAGATGGACCAATGACTTTAGTTCGTTCAGTGAATAGTCGCTGACTGCGGCACCGCAAAATGACAAATCCAAGTCAATCAACTTCGGACACCCGTAGCCTAGTAGTTTCAAGGAGTAATCCGTCAACATGCAGCAGAACGTGAGATCTAACTTTTCCAAGCCAGGGCATGACATTGATATTCTTTCTATTACTCTATCGCTCAAAAAAGTGCAGTCCCTTAACACGAGCTTCTGTAGACGGAAGAGTTTGTGATTGCTCAGGTCCAGAAATCCGTTGTCTGTGATTGTTGTACACCTTGTTAGGTCTAAACTGATCAACTTATCCTCAGTATTGTTGATTATATGGTTCATTGTCCTATCTGTCAAATACTTGCAATAGCCTAGTGACAAATCTTGCAAATAATGACACCCAACACTATAGTCGTGTTTGTCTCCAATGAGTTTCATCATAACATCATCTTTGACTTTCCTGCAATTACTCAAATCCAACTCTGTTAAATTCTTACATACAATGCTCAAATCCATTATCGCCATTGCAGAAATATTCCAATTGTTCCTCATTATCAATCCTTTTATGTTCCCCCTTCCACCCACTTCGTTGACCATAAAACTGAATCCCTCGTCCGTGATATGGTAACAATTTGAGATGTTGATATATTGTGGTCTTGAACCAACCAGTTTGGCTATTTGGATAAGTAGTTTATCGTCGAGCTCCTTACAGTATGGAGTTAAATCTAGCTTGTTGAGAAGCGAGTTAGATAAATAAATCAATTGTTTCCATCGCATGCAAACTCTCGAGCATTTCATCAACGTCTTAAGATCTAGAGTTTGGAAGACCTTGAGAAAAATCGTATCTGGTAATGGTCCAATGTTGAGAACAGAAGACCGTCGTCTTCCCATATTGATACTTGAAAGTCGACGTCTAAAATCCAGGGGTGCATACTGAAAGTTTCTTTTCTGAAAACTGGAAAAGTTTTGAATCGACCCTCCAACAGGGTTGAGTGAAGGCATTGTCAGTAAGTCTGTTTTTTCTGCTTCCCTACGAAGCTTTGTCGAATTGAAAGAGAATGAATTGAGCATTGGTGCAGGGTTTGCATTGACTTTGTTTTCGCTCTTAAAAACAGCTGATTTGCCGGGAACAACAGGATCGACGCCATTAGAATTGGTTTTCTCCTCTGATGACGGTATTCGGTGGCCAAAGCTAAATTTCTTAAATAATTTTGGTTCCTCTGGAATCTGAGAATGTTCATCCAATAGTTGTGTTGGGCTCACGGTCCTTTTGAACTGTTCAAAGATGACGGGGTATTTCTCGCAAGTTGAATCCAAAGAAGAGGCCTTTATCATTAAAATTTCACAATCTGAAATTGTTCTGATGTCAGCTGACCTTGGCTTCAAAGAGTTCCCATTGAATGTCGACAGAAAGGAAAAGGCACCAAAACACATCATTGAGGTGAGCCTAGCCAACCTGTTTTCCTCGTCAATGACTTCAACTTCCCCATATACAACGAAATAAATGTCTCTACTAAGGTCGCCTTTCCTAAAAATGTATTCCATGGGTCTATATCTTAAAATTTCGACATCCAAGGCCAATTCATGTATGATATTTCTGGGTAGCGAGGCAAATGGTTTTAAACTGCATAGAAACTCACGGATGGAAATAGAGTTATCTATATCATCGATAAAAGTGAATGTGGATCTTCTATTTTGAATCTCGTAGGCTTCCGAAGTATTGCTCATTTTCGTGCCTGACGCATTTGGGGTGTTCATTATTATTGGAGAGATTGGCGAACCCAAAGAGGTAATATTCTGGCCTTCGACCAGGTTGAACAAGGTAGAGACTGGAGGTAAATAGGGCCCCGGTACTTGGTCATGGTCGTTGGCGACCTGTGAAATGTTGATCAGATTATTGATCGCATTAGGATCGTCCGCTGACAGCATATCATGTTGAGTGCCACTGCCGTGGCGGAACACAGATACCTTTCTACTTATTGCAGGCAGGGACATTTTGAGCAAACACTTCTTCTTCTCTTGCATCAACAAGCGCTCCTGGGCTTCATCTCGTATGAGCTGTTCTATACGCGGGTAGTCCGACAAGACCTTGATCAAAGAGTCTTTCGTCAAGACACCGAGCAAAACTTTGGTCCTTGCAACGACGGTGGCTGTCCTCGGACAGTTGAACAAGATCCCAATCTCGCCGAAGAAGGACCCAGCAGCTAGCTCTGCATATACCGACTCTCCGTCCATCGAGGTAACCCCCACCGTGCCACGCAAGATCCAGTACATTGACCTCGCAGGCTCTCCATGTTTGACGATGTACTCCTGAGGGCAGTATTGAACCAAACGCAACACTTTTGCCAAATGGAGGAAAAAGTCGTTCGGAGCGTTACTGAACAATGAAAAGTCCTTCAATCTGCAGATGACCTCCGGCGGTATGACGTTCTTCTCAATCAACTCGTCGTCGGTCAGAGTTTCTTCACCGGGTTTTCCCGTATCATCTGTGACGCCACTTTTGAACGGCCTTCGCTTTTTAAAATTTGTACTCTGGGGGTCCAGGTTGTCAGGTGAAAGCAGATTGCTCCTCTTCATCGAACCTGCTCCGTCAGGCAACGTTTTACCAACCGCTGTTCTCTGGTGCGTCCGGCAGCCGGACTGGACCGGGCAAAAGGCCGTCCCTGGAAAGCATCGCGTTCTATCTTGATACGCCCTTACGCCGCCGAACTCCATCGGAACTCCTTTTCTAAGACAGGGTGCGTGCGAGATAAAAGCCGGCTGGCAGCTAGTGGAGCATATTAAATAACATCCACCGAGCAGGCCTTATCGGGGATAGACAAAGCTCTAGGGATAGACGTACGACGACGGGGACCACTATTCAGGACACTACCATGCATGAGATACAGCAGCAGCCAAAGGGCAGGTCCATTCCACGGTACATACGGTTTCAGTTTCTCTCGAACCACATTGAAAATGAGCTCTCCAACATTTCTCCAGAAATGCTTCCAGACGCCCTCCGATGGCGGAAGATATCGTATCTCGCTAGCCAGGGGTATCTTGGGCGGTATCCGGGATACTTTCTTGACGGAAGTGTGAGAAACGAGGACTACTTGAACAAAGTGTTGAACATGAACATCATTTCCCAAGAGGAAGATCTCTACAGTACAGGCGATGCACATTTTGCGGGAAACCATTCAATATTGAACAGCAGCAAACTTGGCTCAATTGGCGGCGCCACGGAAATTAGCAACACAGATAGCAGCTACTACATGGAGGGCAATATCAACTGGAATTCGAAAAACAAGATTGACGACGATTGGATGATGAACCATCCTCTCAATGTTAAGGACCTGTCGTTACCGACGAGGATAGATATGCCGAAAACAGAAACCAAGGTCAATCTATCCGACGACGAGAAAACTGTCGGCACAGAGCTCATCGAAAACACGATGTTCAATCTCTATCCTCGGGGAAACAATAAGAGCAACTTTGTCACAATCCCCTTGGACTCGTACGTGTCTCCATTGTTGTGCATATATTACTACGAAATTACGGTCGTTAAGGGCATTGAGGACGAATGCGATATCGTGATAGGTTACGTGAAGGATGAGATCAAAAACATAGCGTATACGTCCTCATCAATGATTGATTTGCGGGGGACCGATGATCGTGCAGTAGGATGGTATGGCAAGAACGGCATTTTCACCTTATGGAATGAAAAAAGAATTGAGAAGTCGACATGTCGTTTTGGGAAAGGTGACGTTGTCGGCATGGGTTACAACCTATACAGGGACGTGTTTTTCATCACCAAAAATGGGCTTCTCGTGTGTGAGTTGCCGTCCATCGAGAAGTTCCTAGACAAGAGCTTTGAAGGACGCAAAAACGTACGAGGATTTGTTCCTAGTGTAAGCTTAGGATCTTGGTGCAAGGTGAGCATAAACTTGGGTGACGCAGAGAATAAACAAAAGGGATTCCGATTCGATATAGAAACATACGTGAAGAAAAACAAGTACAGCTTTGTAGATAAGATCAAGTTTTCCAAGATCCAGCCGTTCAGTCTACCCGATAAGAAGGTGGTCAAGAGTGACCTTGATTTGACACACTATGTCGACGAGTTGGTTATAGGGTTTTTGAAATACGGAGGATATTTAGATACAGTCAAGGAGATGGAGAAGGACTTGAAGGCTTTGAAAAGAAAAGACGACGGGGCAGATGAAACGTTGGCGGGGATTGGCAAAGCTGACAATATGCTCTTGGAGTTATGTCATTTGAAGAAGATGGTGAAGAAATACGTGATGGCAGACGAGCTTCTCAAAGTGAGAAACCTACTGGAGGCAAAGTACCCTGGCTTCTTCACGACATACAGGAAAATCAATTTCAGGTTGCGAATCTTGAAGCTAATCCGGTTGCTTATTTCGGAGAAGACAGACATCCTGAAATGCGTGAAGTTTGCGTCACAGCTCAAGAATCTTTTCAAGGAGGAAGACTGCCAGTACTACATCGACCAAGTCTCTGTCTTGTTTTCACACGAGAACCCGCGGGACTGTCCCGAGTTCCATCTGTATTACGACGACAACAAGACCAAGATCATCCATGCAATAATCATGGCCATCAACGAGCAGAACCGTCTTCCGTTCATCTCATCCTTGGACTTAGTGATATTGCGCACCGACCAGAACTTGGAGGCGTATGCGGACAAAGTTCAGAACAGGGACAAAGGCCCTTTGCTCATCAACATGCTCGAGGACTACATAAAGTTCTAAATAAATACAGGTGAAAGATCATTGAATGCTTGCAAATGCGTCTTTATACAGGCTTAGTAGATAGGCGTACCATACAACTTGCGTATGTGTGTTTGTGTAAACTTACTAAGGTATGTTTCATAGGTACTTCTGTAGCTGTTCGTTCATGTTCTCCGACAAAGTTATTATTCCGTCGATGTTGCAGAGCGTGTACATGTCGTTTTTCTCGTAGCTGCCTCTCTCCATGATGCCCTCAGGGTCCACATGCACGAACCCTAAAGTGTTTGCCAGCTCCGGCCGTTGGTTCATGTAGTCCAACACTACCTTATAGTCGCCAATTGCCATGAACGAACCCGGGTAGTTCATGGCATCAAAAATGTACGTCTGGTCGTCGTACACGTTCTCGAAGAATGTTTTGTGTAGCACGGGGAAAAAATCCTTGTTCTCTTTGAAATTCTGTACAGAAAGAACTAGGTTCTCTAAGTTCTTCCCCTCTGCCCCGCTAGTCTGCACCGTGCCAATAGGCGTCCTGCTGTGGTCCGGGGAGAAGGACACCGCGGTCAGCCCCGCACTGAACTGGTGGAGGTACAACTGGTCCTGTTTGGCGTACTTGACTGTGTTCACGAGGCTTCTGTTCACCGAATACGCAGCTTTGGCAATGCGGTTCATCTCTGTCTGGCTGTTCTTCGGTTCTGTTTCCAACTCACAGAGGCTCCTTTCCGAGCACACGTGCCAGAATCGTGTCCACCAGCTCTTTATCTTCAGCAGAGAGGTTTCTTCCCCCTCCTTCTCCTCCGTCTTCCCCAACGGCCCCGGCACGACCTGCCCGGGAGTTACGTAAGCGGGACAGGTCTTGTTCGAAATGCCGGAGCTCGTGTTCCAGGTCCATAGCAAGGTCTTGATCTTGGTCTTGGTCATGATCAAGGGCCGGTATTGGTCCACTGCTGGTTGTGTCATCGTCCCACAGCTCGATGTTTCGCCAGACGAGACATTGCATCGTGTTCCGGGCTTCGGCCAGAAGAGAGTCGTCTGCCATGTCCATAGCAAAGATCTCTCCGTCCCACTGCAAGCTTTCCTTGTGCGTTTCACAGTGTTCGGAGTCCAGCAGGGCGTTGAGTCTGTCCAGCGGACCGGAAGCGATCTCTTCGTAGTCGCTGGAGCCCGGGAAGAGCACAATGAGCAGCTGGATCTGCTCCCGCAACTCCCGCATCTCGTCCGAGGATAGCTCCTCGATCCATTGCAGGTATTTCTGCGGATCGTTCGTTTCTGGCTCGTCGATGAACACACCCACCTCCGTTGTGTAGTACTTGGTCTGGAGTGGAAGTTCGTCGATGATGAGACCGCTCTGCTTGTACCGTGGGGTGTCTCCACGTGTGATCTGCTCCTCGCCGATTTCGCCGACCTGGAAGAGCCTCCTCACAAAATCGATTTTGTCGTAATTTTCGGGCCCAAACACCAGGACACGATTCATGCTGATAGACGGACAGCTAGCTGATGTGCCTTCCACATTTAAATACAGACTTTCCCGGCTAGCCGTGGTAAGGGTTTGTGCTTAGCACCCCCACCAGCAGGCCTGTGAAAACGGAGTGTCAACGTCTCTGCCAGATCGAGCCGAGCATCCACACTCGCAGAAATATACAGTGTGTATGTATCGACCCAATAGCGGTCTTCATGGGACCACTACTGCCATTGTCGGGTGGGGTAGAGACGGAGAAACAGCTGGAGAGAAGCACAGACACGTGAAGTTCTGATCATGCCTGTGAAGGATAACGAGGTGAAGGCAAACACCAGCAATGACGACAAATTGATTGAGTATGCGTTAAGTTCGCAGGAATACATCGACCAGTTCATCCCTATCATAAAGTCAGAATTACTCAACAAAAACTCTTTGAGCGACTTGGTGGAAAAGCTGGAGACCATCACCACTCAGAAGGATGCCGACTTGCAAGAGATCTCATTCCACTCTATCGACGACATCACCAGCTCCGTCAAGGCCATCAACAAGATAGTCAACACCTCGGACAGTATCAGCAAACAGATATTGGTTATCAACAAAAATTTGAACAAGACGGGGAAATTGCTTTTGGAGGAAAGGAAGAAAGTGTACAATCTCAAACAGTCGAAACAGAGAATAGAAGAGACAAACAACAAAATCAATTCCTGTCTTGAAACGCTAAATCTAACCAGCAAGATCCTTGATTTGATCAAAAGTGAAGACTTTTACAGATCATTGATACTTTTACAGTCATTATCTAGCAACTATCTGAAAGAAGGGGAGGTTTTTGATTTCATAAACAAGTTCTTCGAGGCTGTTCCATCCTTCAAATTGCTTATTATTGATGAAACGTTCAACCAGCTAAACCGGTGGTTGAATTTGAGCATCGAAAAGAATTTGTCCGAGGCTGGAGAGTTGCTCTTTGATAACTTCAACGCCATAAACGACCAGTGGTTTGAACAGCAATCACAGAACTTACAGTTGATAAACTACAAAGTGAACTCGCCCGTAGAGCTCTCCTTCCGACCAAACAAATACAAGTCCTTCAATCCGCTGAGAAGTGTCAATGTTGACCTACAACCATTGCTCCATTCTATCCTGGTATTTGACGAGTTGGACCAGCTTGATGAGTTGAAGGAATATATTGCAAATGACATGGTCAGAAGAATAGATCATCTTTTCATACCAATTAAAGATTCAATTAACAAGTTTAATGTATTCTCGAGTAACGAGTCGTTGAGGATCAATCTTTTCTCAGTCTGTTCATTCTCTATTATTGACAAAATTGTGAATGAGAGGACTAACTTTAAGCTTAGATCTCTGAAAGAAGTCAACAGCACGTTCAATTTGATCCTGGGTAAGATTTTACCGGTATTGTCAGACCACATTGATTACCACGACTCTGATTTGGGTGACATGATGGAATTGAACGATATTCTCGGATTATTCTACCAGATTCTAACCAGTTACAGCTTTAGTTGTGAACCAATTTATAAACTTCTATTGAAAATATTCAAGGTGTCAACTAAGCGATTGGTGGAGAATTTCAAAACTAACTACCTTCGTATTTCTCTGGATGACAATTCACAACCTCTGGTCATTGATTCATTGAAAGAGTTCAACCAAGTTTCAAATGATGTGTTCTATATTTTCCATGTTCAAAATCCAAGTTTTCCAATGAACGTTCCCTTTTCGTCCATTTATTTGGATACATGTAAATTGTTAAAAGACTTTATTGATGAAGTTTACACTTTTATCTCCAAATACTACAACAGTGAGAATAACATGATAATATCCACCATATCGAGATCTATTGATGAAATTCTAATTGAAATCATTTTGAAAGATTTAGACGACAAGATTCACTCGACATACAAAGAAGTGGTTTCGCAAAATTTGATTAACCTAGATTTCTACTCAAGTTCAATATACGAGATCGAGAAGTACCTGAACTACTCCAGTAATGAAAACATCATGAGATCGAGGAATTTCTCCAATTTGATCAAACTTAGCTCGATCGAAGAGTTCAAGAAGACTAGACGTTTAGCCATTGAAAGCATGTTCAATATGATTGATGTCAAGGTGCATTCCTTGTTCGATATGGTTGATTTCAACTGGGATTCAGACGAACTAAGAAGTGATCCAAATACAAGTCTGATAGATTTGATAGAATTCTTACAAGACTCCTTCAAGTTGAACTTTTCCCACCTACCTGAATCCATCAAATCGCTATTACTTCTCAAAATTCTGGACAAAATCGCCAAATTTTTGAACGACTCTGTTTTCGAGTCAGATATTTTGACCGAATGCTCTATCAAGAACTTCCAATTGGATATTAACTATGTCGAGTCATCCATTGTCAAGTTTTATGATTCAAGTCTGAACGCGGACGATCCGACGTTGGAACCACTGAAAAACATGTTTACAAAATTGAAGCAAATTATAGAATTGTTGAACGAGGGAAACCTAGATAATTACAAACAAGATGAGATTAGGTTGCGGAAGTATAATAAGGTTGACCCTGAAGAGGCTGTTGCATTGATGAACAAGCTTCCTATGCCAGAAGTGGAAGATGATGGTACGCCCACCAATCCAGTTGACAATGATGTCGTGTCGGGCATGGACACGAGTCAAGACGACATGAGATCAATATTTGGTTTGAAGAGAACTGCAACTTTCCAATTCAAAAAGTCATGAGATGGGGAATCGCATGTCAATATGTGACATTGCAAATACACTAGTAAATTATTATCTAGAATTATATACCTTGATAACATGTCTTTTCTTTTCTGTTCTATACGAAGACCTCTGCGCTTTTCAAAGGATGTTCCCATCCCAACCAATCGCTCGATTTATTTGGAATCAATCCCATTGAGTATAGTTTCCATAGCCCGACTAGCAGGTTTCCACAGCATGAAAGTATATAAAGGAATTTCATGATATTTACGTCGTAAGAGTCAATTTTGGATTCTATATTAGAATCGAGTTGTTTGAATTTCAAGTTCACCATAAACATTTCTTTGAAAGTGTTAATAAAAAGCATGAAAAGCATCATTATGGGGATGACTTGGATGTCGTTAGGTGACATGTACGACATACCAACATTCATGAGAATCGATTTTGCAGGAGACGTAGCCAGTTCCCACATTTTCTTTTTTTTGAACTCTTTGAGCTCATGGTTCTGTATCTTGTTATGACTTACTGCCGCATTTCCCTTGGCTCCTTCTTTGCTGACAGGGAGGTAGTTTCCATTGTCTATATCGTTGAAAGCAGCATCCGTGTATCCCTGTGGTTGTTTAAGCCTGAGGTTCTTGTTTGCAAGGTGTATTTGCACAAAGTCGTTTTCGTTTCGATATATGTCTAGCCAGTCACCCATGATTGGCAAGTATGTGGTAGTGATGATAATGGTGGAGAGTAACCGGTTTCGAGGCGTGGAGCTATTAAGCCCTGAGTATTGTCATGAATAGAGGCCAAAAGATTGGAACCATTTTGGATTATGTAATGACCAGACGGGAAATTTGTGCTACTTTGGTTTTTCTGATCCTTCACCTACCAGCACGTTCATAACAATCTTCAGATGTCTGATGGGAATACAGATTTGCCAAAGCAGATAGAAAGGCAAACATGAGCAAGAAATGCCAGATACCGAGATATGAGTCGAAGAAGCTGATCAAACACGCCCCATTAAGGCCTTATGTGCATACGGAATTGGACACGACGGTGTACGTCAAGTCCAGCACGCCGTTCATGTCCGCAGTGAAGAGGATCGAGAAGATGATGTCGAAGTTTGAGGAGATACCGAACAAGAAGGGCAATCTGATACGAAGGGGAAACGTGAGCCAGAAGTGCAAGTTCATCACTGTCCGTGGGATGGGTAAGTCCATTGACAAGGTAGTGAACCTCGGACTCCACTTCAAATACGAGGAGAAGTGTACGGTGGACATATTCACCAAGAGTGTTGGGGTGCTAGACGAGTTTGTTGGGAAGGAGACAGACAAGGAGGACAAGGAAGGCAAGGAAGATGTACCAGGGGACGAGGACCAAGAGGACCAAGAGGACGATAGTGTTCTACGAAAGCGGAATGTTGGAGCGATAGAGGTTAGGATATATATTTAGTAAACGGGGGTTCTTTATATGTTTCTGCGTAAGCTTGATAATGGGCGGCGTCATATGCTGTTAAGCCTCTCTTGGTTTCGCAGATGCAACTTTTGAATACACATTTCGGACATGGTGTCGAGTTCGGATAGGATCCGCCTGATGTTTCTGTTCTTCTTTGCCTGAAGATCGAGGTCCGGGTCGTGCAGTTGGATGTTGTCTTTGATTTTCCCGATGTCTTTCAGGCACTGTTCGTACTGCCGCTGGAAGTACAATCTCTCGAGGCCATGCATGATGGTCTCTCTGCTGTGTTTCGACTGCTCCGTGACGGAGAAGTCTGTGCTGTCAATTTCGTGCTCGAACAGATCCTCTACGTACTGCGTGACAAAGGTGTGGTTCTGCACGAGAGGCCCCGTCGTCCAGAAGGCGTCTCTCTGGGAGAGGTACTCCTCTTCGGACTGACCTTTGCGGACCCGCGTGAGGCCGCTGGACTTCTTGACGACGGACTCGCCGTTGTTGTAGAGCATCTGCTGGGGCATCTGGATGTTGACGTTCGAGGGGAGGTTGACATTCACCTGCGTCATTGGCGAGCGGGAGCTGTGACTATAGGAGAAGAAATGCTGCAGCAGTAAGTTGCGGGTTCGTTGTTGGGCGGTGGATGCTGTTAGGCACGCCGTTGGGGAAGATGCTTTGCAGAGGATGGTGGGCGGGTCTGGACAATGCCTTTGGAAGGGGGAGTCTGTATTTCCGGGGTATAAAGCAAGAGAAGATAAAGAGAGAGAACAGGAAAAAGAGGAAATATGAAAATTGTCACCATCTGCCCTGTTTTATTTTTCCTCGCCGGTCCGGTCATGACATTATGACGCCAGAGAGGGGCCAGGCATGACCGTTGGGCTCACTTCTTGAGTCCCTGGATGGTGGCCAAGCAGTGTCTGGTGTGTCTGTAGTTGCGAAACTCCATCAGGTAGATGCCCTGCCACGTGCCGAGGGCAAGGCGGCCGTTGGAGATAGGGATGGTGAGCGAGACGCCGACGACGGAGGACTTGGCGTGGCCGGACATGTCGTCCGGACCCTCGTCGGTGTGGACAAAGACCTCTCCCTCGTCGTCGGGGACGATGTTGTTGAGGGCGGTGGTCATATCTGTGCGCACGTCCGGGTCGCAGTTCTCGTTGAGCGAGATGGCGGCGGATGTGTGCTGCAGAAAGAGGTTAACGGTGCCGACGGAGTAGTCCTTGAGGGAGGGCATGTTGCGGATGACCTCGTCGGTGACGAGGTAGCAGCCCCGGGCACGGGGGGAGAAGGAAAACTTGTGCTGTTCCCAGGCGGTGGACATTGTCGATGGAGAGAAAGACTGTCTAACAGAGAGATATCATATCCAGGTAGAAGAACAAGGATAGGTTGTTGGACAGACAGATAGCCGGGGTGGAGAAACGGCGAGCAGAGGCGAAAAACACGCTCTCGACGCTGACAGCTTTGCGGCTTCTGTATGGTCTAGAGGGATGGTTGGTTCATTGATAAATAAGTGTAGGTAACTATAAATAATTGACGTCATTAGAGGGCTTATTTGGAGGTGTCGACGACGTATCTGCCCAAGATCTTGCCCTGTTCCATCAAGGAGTAGACCTCTGGCAACTGGGACAAGCCGACGACCTTGATTGGCGACTTGACCTTGCCGTCAGAGAAGAACTCGAGGGCCTCTCTGGTGTCTGCTCTGTTGCCGACGTAGGAGCCCTTGATTTGGAGTGACTTGACGACGTGCTGGAAGACCTCGGACTTGCAGACGGCGCCCGCTGGGAGGCCGACGAGGACGACTTTACCGGTGGAACGGACGTACTCGCAAGACTGGGAGATGGCGGCCTCGGAAACGGAGACGTTGATGACACCGTGTGGGCCGAGGCCGTTGGTGGCTGCCTTGATGTCGGCGATCATCTTGGATGCGTCGTCTCTTGGGTACTTGGTGAAGTCGATGAAGACGTCACCGCCCATCTGCTCGAACAAGTCCTTCTTGGCATCTCCACCGTCGATACCGAGCACTCTGAGACCCATGGCCTTGGCGTACTGGACAGCCAAGGAGCCCAACCCGCCGGCGGCACCGGAGATGGCAACCCACTGACCGGCTCTGAGGTCGGCAGTCTTCAAGGCCTTGTAGACGGTGACACCGGCACACAAGATTGGCGAGACCTCGGCAAGGTCGGTTCCCTTAGGCAACTTGGCGGCCTGGATGGCGTCTGCAGTGGCGTACTGCTGGAAGGACCCGTCGTGCGTGTACCCGGACAAGTCGGCCTGCTCACAGTTGGACTCATCACCTTGCTCGCAGAACTCGCAGGACATGCACGAGCCATTGAGCCACTTGATCCCGGCGAGGTCGCCGACCTCGAAGTTGCGCACGGCCGAGCCCTTGGCGACGACGATACCGGCACCCTCGTGACCTCCGACGAGCGGTAGCTTGGCGGCGAGCGGCCAGTCACCCTTCCAGGCGTGCAAGTCCGTGTGGCAGACACCGGAGTACTTGACGTTGATTAGGATCTCGGTCGGCTTAGGAGTTGGCACAGGGATCTCCTTGTACTCCAAAGGCCCGCCGTGGGTCTCGAAGATGACACCCATCTGCTTTTCCGGGACGGCGAAGGTGGACTGAAATCTGGTTCTGGCTGCTCTGAGCGCCTGTTTTCTGAATGCGGAGGAGAACATTGTGTACGTGTTTATGTGTATGAAGATCTATGCAATGCAAATTGCAATCAGCTATTAACAAACAAAAAGAAGGCCAAGAGAAAGAGAGAAAATAGAGGACACAGATACTACAAACGAGAAGAGACCAGAGGAGGCGGCCTCCCCTCTGCCTCTCTCCTGCTCTCCTTTTCTCGGCACCTCGTCCATTCTGGCCCCGAGCAAGACGGGGTGTGTGTCTGCCGCCCGGTACTTATACCCCCACCGCACCCCCTCGCTTTTCGCCGCCGCTGCACACCCCCTCCGCCGCGTTTGCGGCCCGCTGATTGGTCCTGCAGCCCCGCCTGCCCCGCCCCGCGCACAACGGCCGCACCCCCGCACACTCTGGCCGGCGGCGTTAGCGGTCCCTGCGCGCCTCCACCCGCGAGACACCCGGACTCCGTCCCGGGGGTGCCTCAGCTGACTTTCAATCGCCAAGGGCCGAGTGAGAAGAGCTTAGGCTGCGGCAGCCTACGAGGCGACTGCAGCCTAAAAGTGGGTTGAGTGCTTTTCTCTAGTTTAAAATGTACAGATTATACCGGTGCACGGGCGGGGATGGTACTAGTACCGCATACTGCTGAGCCGCCATTGCGACAAATCATTCGTCGTGGAGGACGTAGTTGCCAAGTCGGTCCATCTGGAGGTTCCCGACCCCTGTGCTCAACGCTTCAATGATCTTCTCGTTCTCTTCATCGCCACCCTCCGCCTCTTCTTCTTCTTCTTCTTCTTCGTCCTCCTCTTCTTCTTCACTGACCCACTCCTCTTCTTCTTGTTCATCGTCGCTCTCGGCGTCCTCGGCACCGCTGTCCCAGGCCGGCTCGTCGCTGCCTCGAGCAAAGCTGCTCAAACCCTGCAACTCGACGTCCTCGGAGCCCAACCGATGCCGGTACCCGGAAGCCTTCACCTGCACGTCGAGGTTGCCGCTGCGCACAACGTCCCGGTGGAAAACAGGGTATCCGTACCGAAACCCGTCGCCGTAGCCGTCCGTGTCGAGCATCGCCGGGTCTTCCCGCTCTGGCGTGTACCCGAACCGTCTCTTGAAGAAGCGCCGGATGCACGCCACGTCCCGTGTGAAGTAGAACGCCGCGTCTGGATGCTCGATGCTGATGCACTGCGGGAAGTCGATCACCACAAAGTCCCGGGGTTTCTTGGCAGGCTCCTCGTCGTCCTGCTTCTCGTTCTCGACAATCATGATGTTGTACTCGTTATAGTCGCAGTGGATGAGTCCCTCGCAGGCAAGCCGCACGGCAAACCGCATTAGCCCGCAGTAAAGACCCTTGTAGTCGTGGTGTTCGTACAACTGTCTCATTGGAAACCCACCGATCCGCTCCATCAACACCAGGTGCCGGGAGCAGTCGAACGGCGTCGGCACGTCAAAGCCAGCCCCGTACAACGCCCGCATAAACTCGTACTCCTTCTGCGCAGCCAACTTCGACAAGTACATCCACGACCCACCCTTGCCGATCTGTAAGTAGTCCCGCTTGTTCCGCACTCCCCGGAAACTGACCCTCCCAAGACGGTGGATCTTCAGCACTCGCTTCTCGCCCCCCTTCGTGCGGCAGCTGTAGATGTCCGACTCCTTCCCGACCCCAATCGTGTGCTCGAGCTCCTCGATGCCCCCGTGCTGGTGCAGCGTCTTCAACGCAGCGTAGTCAAACCCGTTGTACGTGAGCCGGTACCCGTCGTAACTCGCATTCCGCAGCCTCGAGATCAAATTGATTTTCGCAAGGTCTGCTATCGCCTTGTTCGTGTTCCCAACACCGCTCTTGAGATGCGCCAGGTGGCCGATCAGCTTCGTCGGAACAACCTCGTGGTTGTACGACCCCTTCTCTACCGCCTGCAATACCCGCCAGTCGTCTGGCGTGAGATAGCGCATGTACGTCGTATCAAGCTTCATCTTTGATTTTCGGTTGCTTTGATCTCTGCCTCTCTCTTTCCCTCTCCCCGTCTTCTACCTTGAAAGCCCAGAAAGACCTTCATCCTTCTAATTCTGATAAAAAAATTTTGACGTTTTCCTACCCGCAGGTCCCTCGTTTCCATTTTTTTTTCCTCGCTTTCTACTTTTCATGTCAGCGATATCTATCTATCTATCTACCTATCTATCTATCGATCTGTCTGACTTATTGCACAGACCGTTCCAGACGCCCCCGTCACTCGAGGTGCTCCCACTCCTCCTCGTCCAGCTCGCAGTCGGAGCTCTCAGAGTCGACGTAGTCCGCGTCCGCCTCGTCATCCACGTCCTCCGCCCCGATCTCTCCCGAAAGGAAAAGCGTCTCCTTCGAGCAGATAATGTCCAGCTCCACCTCGTCTCCATCTTCACCGCCGCCGGCGCTGCTGCTCCCCCTCTTCTTCATTTTCTTCTTCTCCTTGTCCTCCTCGGTAGGCATCTCGTCGTAGCTCCACAGCCGTCCTAGTTCTCCGCGATAGAGCGCCGTCGCATATACTGACAAAAGCACCCCCGGACAGAGGTACAGCAACGCCGGCTGGCCGACCTGGTAAATCTGCACAATTTTGAACGTCAACATGAGGGCCGACGTGTAGCCCACGAGTGCAGCGACAAAGTAGGGCTTGCCGAACCGCTGCAAGTGGTGGAATTCGCAGTTCACATGCCGCTCATGGAAGCTGTATAAGTCAAATCTCAAGCAGAGCGCCACAAACGCCCCCGGAAGCGCCAAGTCGCCTAACCCAAGCATCGATGTGAGGATCTTGCTCTCCTCCTTCGACACCACGTTTGGCACAACGAGCTTCGCCGGAATGTCGACTTTGGTCGCAACAGAAAGCATCACGTCCGTGCCAAACACAAAGTAGATGTCGTAGAAGAAAAACAACGCCAAAAAAAGCGTGGCAATCTTAAACGTCGGGATTTTCGTTCGACTGATGCCCATCACGACAATCGAAAATCCAAGCACGTTGTTCAAGATCCAGTTTTTGCTGCCGTTGAAGTACGCAAACAGAACGCAAAACGCACTCCCAAACGAGTACCCAAACACACTCCCGGACGCAAAGTACAGGTTAAACAGTTGGTCCTCCTTCTTCTTGTCGGACCGCACCTCGAGCAACCGCTCCTCCTTGATGATCTTCTCACGCTCGGTCCCCTCGGGCAGCTCCATTAACTCTTTCTCGAACCCAAGCGGGTGTATCTCCCTGTCGCTCGAGATCGTGAGCGTATACCGCTTGTTCACCGTCGTCGAGTCCCACCCTTTCGCGTAGCAGATGTTGCGTGCTATCGAGCTGTACAAGTAGCTCAGCACAAAACTCACGGAGGAGAACGACATCACGATCACATACCTGTTCAAGAAGTCGGAGATCCGCACCCGGTCGTAGTGCTTCACTACGTAGTAGATCGTCACAAGCATCACCCCGGCAAGTACGGGCAACGCCAACGCCATCGAAGTGCTCACCTGCTCCTCAGCCGGCGTCGGCTCGCAATCCTTGTCTGTCTGGTCAAACAACGGATGGTCCTCCGTCGGTGGCAACGCATTCGCAGGCCGTTCAATCGATGCGAAGCTCCCTAACACTATCGTCGTCAACGCTGTCGTCAGTAGGATAAGCTGTGACAGGCTTGAAGCCCCTATCGTCCCCCTGATGAGCTGATTATCGAACACCAGGTAGGTGAGCTGGTTCGTCAAGTGCTCCAACTTGGTCAACACCGGTACCACCACCTGCTCCGTAGCATTGATCGCAGCCTCCAGCGTCTCGTTCAGTGTCTGTTCAGCCATCGCAAGCGTTTTCTCTTTGTCTATCTCTCTCTATGTTTCACAGCAGGCCGTCTTGTCTCTCCCCGAGCCCTCCCGGAGGCAAGATCAACCTCCTTAACACGTTCCGCCGATCGGCGAACACGTCCATGTTTTGGCCTCATTCCGTCTCGCCAGGTTGCACTTTTCCCCTTCCTCGAGCGGATCCGCTCTCTGCTGCCTTAACGTGTTTCTGCCCTCGATGAACCAGATAGTTCTTCCTCTTGGTGGATCTGGGGCTGTTTTCTCTGCAGAATTCTGTTGCTTCTTCTCTACCAGCAATTATCATCAACCAGGGTCATAATGGAGGCATTGAAAAGCTTCAACTGTGGTTTGAGAACCACAAACTCCCCGGCAATCAAAAACGCTCCTCTACCAGCTGATGGTGCCGGCTCGAAACAATTCAACAACTGGGTCTTACTCGCCATTATGTTGTTCATTCCATTCCAATTGACCAGAACCCTCGGATTGGGATTCAAGACGTTCTTCTTCTTCTTTGTTATTTTGGCTGTTCCAATCTTGATGGCATGGTGGACTCTATTGTCCACGTATTCTCCAAGATTGAACGAAAAGGCTAAGTTCCCAAACAAGGGTGTCGAATACTACTTGGATTTCCACGATGAAGAGCTTGCAGCCAAGTACAAGGGCCTTAACAAAATCCCAATGGAAACCTTCCACGAATTGTATTTTGCCAACAAGGTCTCCTTCAAGGGTGACGCTTTGGACGTTATGGAGTTTAGACACGACTGGGCCCAATTCCGTTTCACCATGGGGTTGTTCAAGTTCTTCTTGTTCGGATTTGTTCCAGAAGTCATTATGCACACCAGATCCCAGGATGAAGAACAAGTCAGAGATCACTACGACAGAGGTGATGACTTCTACGAATGGTTCTTGGGTCCAAGAATGATCTACACTTCCGGTGTGATTCACAACATCAATGTCGAAGAGTCTCTAGAACAGTTACAAGATAACAAACTTAAGGTTGTTTGTGAAAAACTAGTGATCAAGAAAGGTGATAACGTTTTGGATCTTGGCTGTGGCTGGGGTACTTTCGCTTCTTTTGCATCTTCTCAATACGGTGCACAGGTCACCGGTGTCACCTTGGGTAAGAACCAAACCGAATGGGGTAACAACATGCTAAAGAAATACGACGTTCCATCCACTCAGTCCAGAATCGTCTGTTGTGATTATAGAGATGCACCACTGCCAAACTCCACCGTCGAAGGCGAAAAGGTCAAGTATGATAAGATTGTCTGTTTGGAAATGTCCGAACACGTTGGTGTTAGACACTTCTCTTCTTTCTTGAAGCAAGTTTACGACATGTTGGACGATGATGGACTCTTCTTCTTGCAATACGCAGGTTTGAGAAAGTCATGGCAATATGAGGATTTGATTTGGGGTTTGTTCATGAACAAGTACATTTTCCCTGGTGCTGATGCTTCCACTCCTTTGGATTTTGTTGTCGGTAGCTTGGAGGCAACCGGTTTTGAAACCGTCTCGATTGACAACATCGGTGTCCATTACTCTTCCACCTTATACAAGTGGTACAAGAACTGGATCTCAAACAAGGAGAAGGTTGTTAACAAATATGGTATCAAGTGGTATAGAATCTGGGAATTCTTCCTCTCTTACTCCACCATCATCTCCAGACAAGGTTCTGCAACCTGTTACCAGATTGTTTTGAGAAAGAACTTGAACTCTTACCACAGAATCGAGTACGTTCCTCACCAAGAAGGTATCCAGGGCCCAGCTTCTAGATTTCTTGCTTGGTTCAGACCATAGATATTGAAAAAAGAAAAATGAAGATTACGACGACGGATCACTTTTTTTTCGTCGCTAGACTATTCCATCTCTATGTATGTTAACTGAATATTCTATTTCTGAAACACTTTATTCTGCATTACGCACAATTAGTTTTGATAACCGTGGCCAATTCTAGATTGGCACGCTTTCTATTCAAAATTGATATTTATAAAGAAAAAAATAAGTTTAGGGAGAGAGGGGAAGGGGATATAAAAAAGATAAGAAAAACCGTTGATGAAAGTAAAAAAAATAAAATAAGTAAAAATCCCAGTATGTTATGATAGGTATATTTAAGCCCATTCCCATTGGATGTCAATAACACCAAGATCTGGGTCAGCAAGAGCCTGGAAAGCGGAAGGACTCAAGTCAAGGTGAGTAGCATCACAGGATTCGCAAGAATCAACGACCTTGACCGTGATTGTCTTACCGTTGTAGTTGATGTTAATCGAGTGACCACAGTATTCGGAAATAGATTCGCTTGAGGCAACGCTGTCGTACATCTTTTGGGAGATGGCACAGACATAGTCGCTGTCGGTAGAGGAGGTACCACAGTTGTCAGCACCGACACTGTAGAAGGTGGCAATACCATTCTGGACTGCGCTGGTGTCAAAGATAGAGCTGCTAGTTGCAGAGGAGCCTGCAATGGAGGTGGTTGCATCCTTTTCAGCAACTGAAGGGGAAACTGAAGCGGAGGCGGAAGCGGAGCTGATTGCATACGTTTGAGCAATTGAAGGAGCAGCTGAGGCGGAGATGTTTGCATACGTTTCAGCAATTGAAGGAGCAGCTGAGGCGGAGCTGTTTGCATACGTTTGAGCAATTGAAGGAGCAGCTGAGGCGGAGGCGGAAGCAACTGGGTAGTCGCTGTCGTCATCATCGTCGCAGTCATCGGATGGCGACGCAGCTTTGTAGCCGGTGGCGAAGGAGGAAGATGCTGGACCGTATGGAACAGTGACTGACTCGAAGACAGTAACGGTCTTGTAAACAGTGTGTGCTTCAGCAACCGGTGCTGCCTGAATAGCTGGAAGAAGAGCAATAGCTAAAAAGAGTGACTTAAGGCTGGTCATGTTCATAGTTGGAAGTGAATGAAAGGAGTGACTGACTAAGGAATTGGTATCAAAGAGTGACTTGTTGAGTTTAGTGGAGAACGAAAGGAGTATTAAATTCTGATCTGATCATCTTTCATGCACCGAATTACACGAGTAAAAGGAGGGAACGAGCCTGCTTTTATAATCGTGTTCGCAAGGATCGAGAGGCTTGGTCGGAATACGCTGTCTGCGACATGAAAATGCCTGCGACGCTAGGAGTGCCGGACCAAGACACATTCCCGTGTAAAAAGATCATCCTTCAGGCAAATCAAAGCTCTGCTGTTCATTTTCTGCTACGAAAAAAAGAAATGATGTTGCAGAAAATCCGGGCGTTCCCAGATCCTACCGGGGACGACGACATTTGCCTACATACACATATACCTGCAAGCTGCAGTTTGGACACGGCAGTGTCTGCTAGTGCTTTTGCGTGCTGGTCTAGACACTCTGTGGTGACTGGAAAGGGCGTTTGAAAAAGACGTTGTGCCTGAAAACAGGCCGTTATGCACTAAGATTTCCGGAAAGGGAAAGACCTGCAAATTGATATTTTCTGCTTCCCCGGCATGGTGGAAGATGTATCCTGGGAGACTATTTGCGGCCCTTGTCCTTGCAAAGGCAGCCCATTGAGAGATTCTAGACGTCAGCTGCGTTGCCGGGAGGTGCTGGAGGTAAGTTCCATTGCTGCAGGGCTGCCGAAAGGCGCCTCGAGGAGCGATTTCGCCGAGGCCAATCCTCACGTATTGTCTCCTGGCGCAGAGGAATGAGACGAAGCATTGTTGTGGTTGTTCCAAGCCTTGCAATAGGCTCCTCCGCCTCTGAGTCCAGATGAACGGCTGAGGTGGCTTCCATTCATGCGTTTCTACGGACGCAGGTAATTAGCTTTCGACTTGGAAAACCAGGGAACTTTAAGTTCTGGACCGCAGATCGAGACGCAGAAGAATGGGGATGGGTAGTGCATGGCTCTCGGCCCTGCTTCGTCCCCGCAGTGACTTTCCCTGGAGTTCCCCCGCGTGGTGCCGTCCATTTGGCCAAAGAGTGCACGCATTCTCTATTGACCGCCACCCTTGACATGCTCTAGAAGCGGCTCTCCCTGTACAGCTGCTGCTCAGAAGTTTCCGAGTTGGACTCTACCTTCCCCCCCCCCCCCCCAGCATCTATGTTTCCTCTTGTTCAGACATGTGGCGCATTGTCTTCTCGAAAACTACAGATCAATCGGGGGAAGGGCACTTCACCTTCTGCTACCGCTCCGTCGTGTACAGTACCTAACCTTTTGCCAACCCACCTCCTCGATCTTAATTCCTGTTTTTCTCTTTACCCCAGGTCTCTTCACCTTTTCACCTTTTCATTTCTTCACCTCTTCACCTCTTCATCTCCACCTCTTCACGGTCGTCTCCCCCTCTCCGGAGATCTGCCGCGTCCCCCCACCGCCGCCGCCCGAAAAGGGGAAAACAATGCTCAGCGGTTGTGTCAGATTCCGCTTCTGAAACAGGCCGAGCCGGTCCTGAAACGGCATGAGGCTCATCGCCTGGGGTTGTTATAAAAGGGTTCGCCTTTGTTGATCTGCTGCCGACTGCTATTCTCCAGGGCTGGAGGAAGAGAACAGATTGCAACAACAGCAGAAACAGTATGTCGCAGAGCTCCGTATCGTCGGAAACTCAGGTCTCGGCGAACGAGTCTACCAAGACGTCTTTGAGCTTGGCTCAGGCTGTCTCGAGTCAGAAGCAGCAGCAGCACAAAGAGGCGGTTGAGAAGGACAAGAAGCGGAAGAAGCTCGTGTGGGGGAAGAAGGACCGGTTGCAGTTGCAGTTGCACTTGAACCAGAAGCAGGACTTCAGACAGCACAGCGGCGGGGGGACTCTGATCGTCACGAGTCCTGTGTTCTCTCCCCTCCGGTTGAGGTCCCCGCTGGCTCAGCAGAACATGAACCAAAGCCAGGGCCAGAACAAGAACAAGACCACCATCTCTCTATCGGCTAAGTACGCTTACCATTTTTTCCCGTCGATCTCGGTCACCGATGCAGGGTCTCCCTTCACCATCACCGCCACCGCCACCACGCCGGCCAAGAGGGCCGCATTTGGCTCGAACTACAACAAGATCACTCCGCTGAACTCGAACCAGAGACACTCTTCGAATGGCAAAGCCATAGTCTCGTATTCCAATTCGAACTCGAACTCGAACTCCAAGCAGAACTGTTACAAGAATGATTACTCCAACAACTACATCCATTCGGGAACGCTTCCTTTCAAATACATCAGGAACTCCAAACAGCAGGTGGAGGGGTATCCTAAATTACAGAAGTTGTACAAGTTGAAAGAGCAACAGGTGGAAAAGTACTCGACAAGGCCATATGGCGCCCGGGTCGATACAGAGAATTTGGCAAAGACGTTGAACTCCTGGGTCTACGACTATGACCTACAATTCGATGTCATCATGATTGGCGCCTTGACCGAGAACCAGCTTATCTACCCGCTCCTCACGAAGCTTCCGATCGACAAGTTGTGCTCGAAGCCGGGGTTCCTCTTCATCTGGGCATCGACGAAGAAGATATCGGAACTCTCGACGTTGCTCAATGACTCCCGGACCTGGGCTAAAAGGTTCAGGAGATCGGAAGAGTTGGTATTTATCCCTGTGGACAAGAATTCCGTCTACTACCCAAAAGAATGGTCCATTCCTGAGGAGCAGATTCTAGAGGAGGTGCAATGGCACTGCTGGATGTGTATCACCGGAACAGTTCGTCGTTCTACTGATAAGGACATCATCCACTGTAACGTCAACACGGACCTCTCACTGGAAAACTCATCGACGGGCAATTCGGCCGTGCCAGCACAGATATACAAGGTTGTGGAGAACTTCTCGTCATCAACGCGGAGGTTGCACATCATCCCTACATCCACGGGCTTGAAGAAGCACGTCAAGATGAGACCAGGTTGGGTCATCGTCTCGCCTGACATCATTCTCGACAACTTCGATCCCGATAGATACAAGAAGGACATCGAGTTGATAGGCTCAAAGATTCCGTACAACGATGAAATTGAGCAGCTCAGACCGAAAACTCCGGTTTGAGACCCTTATATAGATTGTACTCTTTGCTTAGATTTTAAACTCTGTATATACTCTAGAATTTGAAAACTATAAATAAATACAACCCCGTCAGATTTAGCCCTTCAAGAAAATGTCAAAGATTACGTTGTTGGTCTGGTCTGAGTAATTGTAGCCCAAGTCCTTCAAGAATTGCTGAAACCTTTTCTCCTCGTGGTCTGGGACCTGGATACCAGTGAGAACCTTGCCGATGTCATCGCCCTGGTTTCGATAGTGGAATAGCGTCAAGTTCCACTCGGCCTTGAGCAAGTCGAGGAACTTGTCCAAGGCTCCCGGACGCTCGGGGAACTCGAAGTGGATGAATCGCTCTGGGATCTTGTTCTTTCCGCCAACTAGATATCGGCCGTGAGATTTGGCGACCTCGTTGTCGGTGAGATCGTAAGGGAAAAAGCCTTCTCCTCGCATGGCGGCCATCACCTCTTTCAACTCCTTCTCTCGATCTTGAACGGAGAAGGAGGTGTACACCTCGGAAAACTCAGCATCTGTGGCCGGATCCGAGTTGTCGGTCCGGTAAGAGCATTCCGTGACTGTCCTCGGATGTATGATCTTCTGGAGCCTCCTGAAGGCTCCGGGGACGTTTGCGATCTTCACTGCGAGAAAGACCTCTTTACCCTCACCCAAAACCGCCCGTTCGGAGACGAATCTCAAACGGTCGAAGTTCATGTTGGCTCCGGACAAGACCGGGACATATGTTTTCGTCGAGTGATCGATTTCAGGATGGCTCTGGATGTAGCTCTTCATGCCGGCAACCGACAGCGCTCCGGACGGCTCGACGACGGATCGAGTGTCTTCAAAGACGTCTTTGATGGCTGCTGCGATCTCGTCAGTAGAGACACGGACGATGTCGTCAAGACCGTACTCCTGGCAGATGCGGAACGTCTCCTCTCCGACAAGTTTGATGGCAGTGCCGTCTGCAAAGAGACCAACAGAGTCGAGGTTGACCCGTTCTCCCTTCTTCAAAGACTCGTACATCGAGGCGGCATCGTACGTCTCAACCCCAATAACCTTCACCTCCGGGATCAAGCGCTTAATGTAAGAGACAATCCCGGAGATCAGGCCACCGCCTCCAATGGCAACAAAGATGGCGGAGAGCTTGTTGGACTTCACCTGGCGCAGGAGCTCCAACGCTACCGAGCCCTGCCCGGCTATGATGAGAGGGTGGTCGTATGCGGAGACGTTGGTATAGCCACACTCCGCTGCAATGCGTTCACACTCCGCACGGGCGGCGTCGAAGTCTTCGCCATAGAAGAGCACCTTGGCGCCCATTCTGGAGACGTTTTGGAACTTAATAGCCGAGCTGCCGACGGGCATCACGATGGTAGCATTGACGCCCAACTTCTTTGCCGAATACGCCACACCCTGGGCGTGATTCCCCGCCGAGGTGGCAATCACGCCCTTCGCCTGCAGCTCGGGCGACAGGTTCGAAATCATGTTGTAGGCGCCCCGCAACTTGAAGGAGAACACGGGCAACAGGTCCTCTCTTTTCAGGAACACTGTTGAATTCGTCTTCTGCGAGAGCAACGGAGCCGGCGTGATGGGCGACTCGTTGATCACGTCGTACACCCGGGACGTCAAGATCAGCTTCACGTAATCCGGCGTGCCGTCTGGGAGCAGGTCCGATGGCTTCAGCGCCGGATACTTTGACACGTAGTCGACTTTCGGCGGAGCTTTCGACGATAAAAGTCTTCCGAAGCGTAGCGGAGTAGCAATGCGGCGACGTGCGATAACGGAGAGAGACATTGCTGGGGCGTGTTTGTCAGCTAGGGCTTGCAATTGGCTCTTTCACACCAGCAGAGTCGGCTCTTCCCTCCGCCGTTTGCCACCTGGGATCCGACTCCCTCTATATACCCGGACCCCTCCCTCCGTCCGGGAGGAACACCGACACATGCCCCGTAGGGACGGTTTCGGAAGAGCGTCCCGAGTCAGAACGGGCCCAGAGAAGTCGGGAGAAGTCGACCGAGTGCCGGGCTGCTCTGACTCGAGCCAGGCCCGCCCCCGCCCCATTAACGGGGGATAGAAGGCCACCAGCTCAAGGACTGCTCTAGCACTGCTCTTGCATTGTTCTTGCGACTAATGTGTTCCCGGCCGTTGGCTGTCCCGGTGGCAGTGCCGGCGGCAGTCTGGTCGGAGTCGGAACCCCACTCCACAAGGGGCCGATAAGAGCCCTGCCGCATTGGGAAGTTCCGGCGACGGGAAAAAGTAAAGGCCCCCGGCCGATACGAAGTGAGTGAGACACTCAAAGTCGTCTTTATCTCTAGTATACAGTTATATTGAAAAATTATTATATACGTGTCAAGTATGTATGTGTGCATGCGTGAGTGGAAGAGCATGACGCCCGCCACATGCGACGCTTAAATCCTGAAAAAAAATTAACCCACAAAGTCCTGTGCAGACTTTATCTTCTTTATTTTTTGTACCAACCCAAATAATATACACTTCAACGCCACTTCAACCTAATATACACCATCATTGTGGCTCTTTGATTATACTAATTTATCTTTTTTTTTGCTTTTTGGTATTAGTATCTTGATAGTTTTTGTTTTTTGTTGTTTGTTGTTTTTTTTTCAGTTGACGAATGAACCAGCAAAGCGTCCTGATTCCAACTCGTCGATCTTTCTCTCAATGTCGTCGTCCTCTTCGTCCTCCTCGACAAAATCCACAATAGAATACTTGATCAAGTCCCACTTGGTCCAGAACGCCACGCAGTCGTTGTGGAGGTCAGAATCAACCAGGTCTTCAAGGTAGTACTTGGACTTGGTAAACCGGTCTTTCAACTCCTGAAGACGCACGTTCTCCGGAACTTCGGAGACGCGCCTGTTGTTGTTGTTGTTCTTGTTGGTGTTCTTTGTGGAAGCGTCGTTGAGCGTGTTATTGATCATGCTGAAAGATCTCATCTTGCTGCCGCCTTGGTTGTGGAAGTCACTGTCGTATTCAGTGACTGTAGTGGTTGCCGAGAACTCAGTCTTGTAACCTTCGTCATCATCGGAGGAGTAGTTGTTGGAGCTTGGGGTGTTGGCGACAGTAGCGCCAGCACCGCCGGGGGATATATTTGAATCAATGTCATTGTTTCTAGTGTTGGCAATACCTCTATTGCTTTTGCTGTCATCGAAACCGTAGGCCAAATCCTCATCATAAGAAGTTGAATCACAGTAACGAGCCCAGGCTTCATCAATGGCACCAACCAAATATTCAAAGCAACGCGATCTGGCAATGAAGTCGCAACGTGGGATGTTCCCACTGTGTTTCAAGCCCTTATTCGACATGTTAAAGGAGTGGAAGTTCTCGCTGTTGTGTGGAATCGAGCTGACCACGTCCGATATGTTGACCGAGTACCTCTTATTGTTCAAGAGACCATGCCCTGAGACATAGTTGACGTTCAAGATGTCGTTGGTCGACGTCGCTCTCTTCCTGTTCAAAGAAAAGGCTCTGTTTTCAGTGAAAGGACTAGACTTGCCGCTACTGCATAGGCCATTGGTATAGGCAGTTTGTTCGTCTTCGTGACGGCCTTCGACAGTGTTCCCATCATCGTTGCCGTCGTCATCATTGTCGTCGTCGTCGTCGCTGTATTGGGAAACAGCCTTGGAGAGCCGTGAGTCGACTGGAGTAGAGCAGATGGAGTCCGCAAACCTGATGGACTTAACCTTCAACGCGTTCGACCGGTCTGTAGCCTGCTCGACGTCTGAATCGTTGTCGCCAACATCGCGGTCCTCGTCGTCGTTGTCATCCGAAGAGGACGAAGCATCAAGCGTGCCTTCCCTAGTCAGCTTGCCAGCGCTCCTGTAGGCGCATAGTCTGTTCACAACAGAGTTGCTGTTCACGAGACACTGTCTCTTTGGCAGACCTGAATCGTGGTGGGATGACGTAATACCTCTCTTTATGGAAATGGACATCTTGGGAGAAAAAATCTAGCTGCGACAGGTTCGCTTGTTGCAAAAAGTTGAAAAAATGAGAAAATGAGAGAATTTTTTTTTATTGCGCTAAGAACAAAACAACTAAGTAGTCCTTAACAAATGTGTGTGGATGGGAAAAAAAGTGAGGAAAAAAGTGTGAAAAGCAGGAGAGGAGGGCAAATTTTGTAAGCTTTTTGGGGGGGAAAGTGTATCAAAACCAGTAGGAAACTAGTGCTTTACGCCGTAGTCAGAAACCAGATGTGTTGAGTAGAATGAAAGCTTTGTGTATAAGGCTTTCTGGAGGTGGGGGCCCTTGCTGAACTTGCGGAAAAGGGGGGAGGAAAACAAACAGAACAGGGCAACAAGGCCCGTCTGGTGGCAAATGGGCTGAGGAGGAAAGAAAATCTCTATATAGCAGCCCGCACGGTGCGGTCCTGCGGGCAAACCGGCAGCAGCCAGCGCAGCCAGCAGCCAGCAAAGCGAGCGCCGCGACGGCGCGGAAAGAGGCCAGCTGGCCTGCTGGGAACGGCAGCGCGGAGCGAAAAGGCAGCTCGCCGGCCCATCGAACAAGAAAGAAAAAAAAAGTGTCGTATAAAAAGTGCCGTGCTGGCGTTTACTGCGGGGGAGCGGGCGCGGGCGTAAACCTCGGTCCGGGACTTGGAGAAAACCGCATCAGCGGTCTGGTGCACAGATTTCTTTTTTTCTCTCTCCTCCTCGGAGATGGTCCTAATCGGTTCTTCTACTCTCGGTAAAGGGAAGCGCTGTTGATGTAAGCTTTCACTGACGGCAGAACCTTACTTTCCCAGTCCACAGCGTTTCCCTCACGCACAGCTCTGCGAATGCTTGAGGAACTGATGGCCCACTCATCCCTCGCCTCGCAGTAGAACACTTTCCCGCTCCAGCTGGCAGGAAGTGAAATTTTGTTCTTATCGTAATAACCGATTTCTCCATTTTGGATGCTTTGTATGAACTTCTTCTGCTCGCCGACGTCCATCTTGCTAGACATGTCGTTTCTCAAGAGCACACAGAGCTTCGACTGCTGGAAAAACGGGTCCAACGCCTCGACGATGGGCTCCTTGTAGTATTTAGCGTCGAAAAACCGGATCAGGGTGTCGAACCCGAGCAGGAAAAAATTGTCAATCAGACTCCTCTTTGCATCGCTTGACTGGCCAATCCAGCTCGCCACCAAGTGGCTCTTATGCACAAACAGACTGGCGTCGGTCAACGCCACGCCGCACGACAACCCGAGCTCGGAGCTGACATACTCCGCCATGAGACCGACCATGTGCAAACGCCGGGCGTACTCCTCAATGCCGACGCTGTCCTTGTCGGCGTTCTTAACGCTGAATAGAAGAAGCACAGCATTGGTGTTGATTGTGGCTATACCGTCGTGCCTGTCCAAGTTGAGCACGCCTTGTCTGATCATCGCCAGGTGCCCCCGGTGCGGCGGGTTGTAGGACGAGTCCAACACAAGCACCCTGCGTGTGGTCGGGCCGACCACATCTCTGTTGCCGTAGCACCGCACGAGCTGGAAGCTTTCGCCGCTCCTGGCAAATGTCTTCACAACCTTCAACGCCTCCATTTTGACACAACGTCAGAAGGGCAAAGTGGCAAAAGAGGGGTGGAGAGAGAATGTAAGAAGAAAGAGGAAAAAAAAGGCAGGAGGTCCTGGAGGGTGCCCCGAAAGACTCTCTCCCCCCGCAGCGGTACATGTCAGAAAACGCAAACGGTCGCACTCGTCTGTCTGTGTGTATTCTAAATCGGTCTTTAATTTTATTTTATATCTATAACAAAAAAGGAAGAGAGGGGATAGTATGGACAGTTCTATGGGGTGATCTTGAACACTCTGGACCACTCGCTCTCAACGTCACCGTATTGGAGTTCCTGGATCCAGTTCAAGACCTGCTTGGTGAGCGGGCCGGACTGCTCGCCAGGAAGCAATGGCACCTCAATGTCCTTGCCCTTGTAGCCAATCTCCTTGATTGGAGAGACAACGGCAGCAGTACCGGAGCCAAAGGCCTCCACCAACTCGCCCTTGGCGGCCTTGGCAACGATCTCCTCGATGGAACAGTATCTTTCGCTAATGATCCACTCGTCTGGGTTCAATCTTTCTCTGGCCAAGGAGAGAATCGAGTCTCTCGTGATACCTTCCAAGATGGTACCGTCTAATGGGGCCGTGACGAGCTCGTTCTTGCCCGTCTTGGAGTCCTTGAGCACGCAGAAGAAGTTCATTGTGCCCACCTCGGTGACGTTTTTCTCTGGACCAAACAACCAGAGGTTCTGCTGGTAACCTCTCTTGGCAGCCTCCAATTGTGGCTTGATGCATGGGGCATAGTTGGCACCCAACTTCTTGTCACCAACACCGCCGGGCCATGCTCTAGTAGCATAGTCGGTGGCTTCCAAACGGACGGCCTTGAAACCCGTCTTGTAGTATGGACCCACAGGGGAGCAGATGACGTAAAGAAGCGCCTCATCCGGGGTGTGCACACCCAAGCCGGCAGACGTACCAATCAACGTAGGTCTGATGTACATGGAGTAGCCTTTTTCGGCCGGGATGAATCTGTTGTCGAGCTTCAACAACTCGCCAATCAACTTGATCACCTCCTCGGAGTCGAACGTAGGCAAGCAGATTCTGTCTGCAGACTTGTTCATTCTAGCCATGTTCATGTCGGGTCTGAACATGCGGATGTCGCCCTTGTTGTCCTTGTATGCCTTCAAGCCCTCAAAGAGCTCAAACGCATAGTGGAACACACAGCACGACGGATCAAGTGCTAGTGGGCCGTAGGGAACAATCTCCGGGGCGCCCCAGCCGTTCTTGGCGTTGAACGGGATCTTGAGCATGTGGTCCGTGAAGGACTGGCCGAAAACCAACTTCTCGTTTGGCAGTTTCTCCTTTGGAGCAGTCGTGGTCACGACTGTGAGCCTTGCGGCGTCGATCGGAGCTAGCGTGGACGACATTCTGCCTTTTGGAATGGAGAGGCTTTTCGCAAGCGATTGTTTGAAAAATGAAGACAACATAGCGGTGCTACAGTGCAACGGCGTGCTGGACAGAAACAAAGTGGACGGGGCGGGGCAGGGCACGGGGTGTCTGGCCTATATATATCGAGTGGGGTGTCTAGCCTGAGGGGGGGTAGGAAAAAAAACACCACTGTCGTACAGGTCGCAGACAATAGCAATAGTAACGGCAGAGGCACAGTGGCTCCAACACAGTGCGACCGAGAGCATACTCCTCACCTAGTCCCTCCCGATTAGTCACCGCTTCCCCTAGAGAGGCCCCGCTTGCCATGTCGCCGCTGATCCACGGCAAGCCACGGGCACTTTAGCCGAGGCCTGTGCGGAGAGCGGGGCATCTTTTGGCGAGCTGCGCCGATCGGCGCGCCGATCGGCGTCCCGCGCCCGGGAAGAAAAAATGCCCTTATGCCGAGGCCCGCGAGCGGCTCTGGTCGAATTTCGCGTCGAGCCGCCGCAGACGCGCCGCACGGCCCTCATCGAGCGGCGGCTGTGCGGCGGGGCTGTTCATGTCCGGGTAGAGCCCATGGTCGCCGCTGAAGGCCGTCTTGAACAAGCTCACCTTCTCGGCCTCCTTGGCAGCAGCGGCAGGTGTGTCGGCAGAGGCACGGCCTGCGGCCTGGCCTTCGGCGTTGCCTCCGGCAGTGGCCTTGCCTGCAGCCTTCTTGGCCTTATTGCGCTCAATGGCACTGGCATTTTCCAGCCTGGCAATGGTCCGCTGCGTCTGCTCAAACACCTTCCCCTGCAGCAGGTCGTCGCCAAGCTCGCGCCGGGCGCCGTCGCCAACGACAGTACACTCCTTGATGTATGTGCCGCCCTTGCCGCTGAACACGTTTGGCGAGTTCACGGCAAAGAGGTACGACTGCATGCCCTGCTCGCACGACTTGAGAAAGACCCAAAACAACGGGTACACCAGCAGATACGCAAGCAACCCCCACACGCTGCCCATCGACACAAAGCGTCTCAGCCCGGGGCTGCGCACCAGCCCCGGGTTGACCACGTTGACCCGCACGCCGCAGGGCTGCTTGTCTGGGCGCTCGTGCGCCTCGAGCCGTCTCTGCAACTCCTTCGCAAACATGTGCAACAACAGCTTCGACGTGCCAAACACTTGCCACGGCCGGTTCGCAGGATAGCTGCGCTCCTCCCAGAGTAGGTCCGTCATCTGCACGTCGCCCACGGTCTCGCTGAGACACGAGGTCACTAGCACACGCACGTCCCGGTCCGGCGGCTGCACGCGCAACGCCGGCTCAAGCAACGTCAAGAGCTGGAAGTGGCCCAAGTAGTTCACGGCCATCTGGATCTCCACGCCGTCCACCGAGTTCGTCCTTAGCTTCTGCATGGGCAAGCTCTCCCCGGCAAGACACAGCACTCCGTCCAACCGCCTGGCAGGCGTGCTGTCGAGCCACTTTGTCGCAAACTTCCGCACAGAGTACAACGACGACAAATCGCACTCCTCCACGTAGATCAGCTCGTTCCCCGTCGCCTCCCGCAGATCCTCCACGTACTCCGTGAGCCATGTCTTGGCGCTGCTGTCCGTGCCTTCGCCCATCTGCGACGACAAGAGCACCAGCTGGGCGCCTCTCGTCGCCAGCTCCCGCACAAGCGCAGCACCGATGCCGCTCGTCCCGCCCGTCACTATGTACACCTTCCCGTGAAGCTTCCGCTCCCACGTGTTCGACGACCCGCCAAAGTACAGCTTGAGCAAGATCGCCACGATGAATGGAGGCGCATACCGCTTGATCTCCTCCCAGTACGGAACCCGGTCCGTCCCCTCCAAAAGCACTGTTCCCAAAAACTCAATAGGCATGTTCTCAGTTCAATTTCAATTTCCGTTTCTGTTTGTCTAACGCTTCTTCCTTGGCCTCTCCCCCCTTCCCCTGCTCCAGCAAAGAAGCTGAGCAATGGAGACGCCAAACAGATCGAAAAAGCGTTCCCTCTCTCGGCACCCTCACGTCAAAATCGCCTCTTTACGCCAATCGGCGCACTCGCTCCTAGACTCGGCCTCTTTCTTCCCCGAGTTGCCAAAAAAAATATTTTTTTTTTTTTCACTTCTGGATAGATAGATAGATCTACTGCCTCTAGGATAGATTGGAACAAGCAGAAGAGCTCCTTTTGTCACCCACCCACTTACAGCCCCTCACCTAGTCATGGACGAGCTCGTTTACTACAACGCCACGGGGAACCCGGAGGACAAGAAAAACCTCACGTCATTCTCGTACCTCTCCTCCCTGCACTCCACGAAAATATACCACCAGTACAGACAGTCCCCCTCCTCGCCAAACGCCTCGGTGAATCTCTCCATTGGCCACGGTTCCCACCTCCTTGTCGCCCTCCCGGAGAAGCCGATTCTCCACGTCTACCTCTACGGCAAGGAGTCGCCAGAACAGATCATCCCGCTGCCGGAAATCCTCACCTGTCTTACATGCTACCGAGACAGCGAGAACCCGCAGAAGCCAACACTCCTCCTCGGTGGGTCCGTCTCGGGGAGACTCTACGTATGGTCGATCAACTCTGGTCTCCTGTTGGCCGTCAAACAGCCACACTACCAGCCGTTGACGCACATCGCCGCATATTCCGGATTCATCGCCACGGGCAGTAAGGACTCCCGGATCGTCATCCACACTTTGAACACAATCTTCATGAACGCAAACGTCAACAACACCGATACAAACGATAGGCCATTCGCGACCATAACAGACAACACACTCCCAATCACTTCTCTTGTCTTCAACAGAGGGCTTAACAACGATGTGAAGCTCATGTCGTCGTCGCTGGACTCCACCGTGCGTATATACTCCTTGGCTGCAGCCTCGAAGGCAGAATTGCTCACCACAATTGTCGCCACAGGCCCCGTCACGACACTTGCAACTGATCCGGCCTTCCGGGCCCTGTACCTCGGCCTTGCCGACGGCCAGATACGAAGTGTGCCTCTCTTCAAGGTCAACCCAAAAACGAAGGTGATCGAGGCCGTCGGCGGCATGGGCAAGATCGTCACGCTCAAGCCGGACGTCGACAACCTCGAAACATTCACCTGTCACCAGGACCAGCACAAGCCGGCAGCCGACGTGTCCGTCACGCAGCTGAAGGTGTCATTCGACGGCACACTGCTCGTGTCCGGAGACAGCAAGGGCTCGCTCTTTGTCATAGACATCACGACAAAGCAGGTGCGCAAAAAGCTCAAGGATCTCACCGGAGAAATCAGCACCATCGAGCTCTGGACCGTCGACCTCTCCGACAGCAGGTTCGAAAATACTGGCGTCGACAAAAACCTCAAGCGGACCATCCCCGTGCTGAAGAGATCCATCGCCGAACCGGCCGACCTCAGCGGCGAGAAGCTCACCTTAAAGCTCACCGCAGAGCCGGAGACCATGGCCACAACTACCACGGCCTCGCCCTGGGACTTCGACAGCTGGATCGACCAGGTCCAACGTGAAGAAAAGGTCTTTGCAAACCTCTCCGCCGTCGACTCTCACACTCTCGGGAATACAGGCTTCTCTCTCAACATCGACAAAAACACCATCCGGGACCTCAAAAAAGAACTTCAGGACAAGGACAGCACGTACGCCGAGCTCAAGTCCAAGTACGACGAGCTTCTCTCCGAGTACACTGCCTCCGTCTCCAAATAACCTCTGTATATCTCATCTCCATCTCTATCACCATCTCTATCTCTATCTCTATCTCTATCTCTAGAATCTCTTGGCAAAGATTCCCCGTCGGCAAAAGCTATTCCCGCACTCGGTAAAAAAATTTTCGGGAGATGCCAGATAAGTCATCGGCCTGTTCTGTCGGTTATGAGCCTCGTGTACTCTGTGGCTCAAGCTGCTCTTCTTCTTCACGGTCAGGACAGCAACATAACGCCAATAGCAGCAGCAACTATGGGAGCCAGAAAGGAAGAGGAAATCTGCTATTCCATGCCCAGCACTGCAATGGGCGAGAGCGACCGGGAATCCAAGATAAGCGAAGTGTCCTCGAATCTGGCTCAACCGTATGCGGCAGAAGAGGAAGACAAGACGGACGCCTTCTCCGTACACGAAGCAAACTTGGAGAAGCAACAGACAAACTACTCGTTACTCTACACGGACAACGAGCAGCGGCCACCGGTGTTCAAATCGGCGCTCCACGAGTGCTTGTGTGTGTTCTTGTGCACGTTTGGCCCGGCAGCGGCCAGTATGGCCTCCTCTAGTTACCAGACGCTATTGCGGTCGACGAGTGAGTACTTCGGGATCGACGGTGGCCATTTGACGTGGTCGGTCAGCAGCGTAATGTTGGCGAATGGGGCATGCTTGCTCTTGATGGGTGGGGTGGCCGATGCGTTTGGACGAAAAAACGCCATGCTTATCGGGTTTTTCATGTACGCTCTCTTCTCCCTTATTGCGGGCTTCATGCACAACTTCGTCTTGTTGTGTCTCTTCCGAGGTTTGCAGGGGGCGTCTGTGGCATGTGCCACGCCGGCAGCAGCCGGGTTCCTCGGGTCCACGTACAAGGACTCGAAGCGGAAAAACATGGCCATGAGCTGTTTCGGTATCGGTGCCCCCGTTGGAGGCGCCTGCGGGTTCTTCATAGCCGGTGTCTGCGTGGTGGCCATAGACTGGAGAGCAGTTCAGTTCTTCTTGACCATCTTGTTTGGCTGCTTAGTCATCCTTGTGTTTTTGTTCATTCCCAACGACAAGAAGATTGACTGGAAACATAGCGTGGAGGTGTTTAAGCATTTGGACTACGTCGGGGCGCTGCTATCGTTGGCGTCGTTCACCTTGATCTGTTTCTCGTTGACAGATGTTGACTCGGCAGAGAAAAGATGGAGGACGCCATACATCATCGCCTTGTTGGTCGTCGGGTGCGCCTTGATCCTCGTGTTCGTCCTGTACGAGCTTTATATCCCGAGCCAACCTTTGATGCCGATGCAGCTGTTCAAAAACAAGAACTTCTGTCTCTGCATGGTGATTTCCAGCTTCAGCTGGATGGTCTTCTTCGGCATGCTAAACTATAACGCAATGATCTACTTTGAGTCCATCCGTGGATACTCCATAATGGTCGTGGCATGCTGTTTCTTGACACAACCCGTCTGCGGATGCTTGGTGAACATCTTCGCCGGCTTCACCATGCACCGGATCCCGGGCAGAATCCTCATGAGTATTGGAACCCTCGGGTTCACCGGCTCGGCTATCATCTGGGCGACGATGTCGTACCACCGGAACTACTTCGAGGGCCCCTTCTGGGCGTTCATCTTGACCGTCATCGGAGCAGACCTCATCTACAACATCTCGAATAGAGTCACGCTCTCTTCCCTCGAGCGGAAGCTACAGAGCCGTGGCGCCGGAACTTTCAACACCATCATCCAGTTGAGTTCTGCAGCCGCCTTAGGCTTGAACAGCACCATCATCATGTCCAAATACCCAGCATACGGCACGCCGAACCAAAACGACGACCTCTATGCGCTTTTCCATGCTACGAAATACTCCTACTACTTTGCAATTGCATTAGGCGGCAGCGCCTTCGTTGTCAGCTTGTTCTTGAAAGTGGGAGTCATCGGTGGTACGAAATGAGACAGCCGGCCCTCAAAGCTCTTTTCGATTTCGATGCATATAATCTACTTAACTTGTTCCCACTATAGACTTATAAACTACACTAATAAACTAATTGCGTATAAAGATGAGATCACATCTTCATTTTTTCTTGAGGGAAATCTTGATTCTTTTCCTGTCGCCTCTAGTTGGGGAAAGGTTCCTGTTGAATCCTCCCTCTCTGTTCATATATTGTCGATACTCGGTTTTTTGTTTGAAGCTAATACCATAGCAGTCGATCCCCTTGACGTGTTTGTTTTTGGTCGTGTTGAAACTTTCAAATCCCATCAGTCGCATCATATCGGACGCAGGAATCTCCTCTTCACCCTCTGTTTCCCTTGTTCTTTTCCTTCCCCTCGAAACTTCTTCAGAGTTATTTTGTTCGTCTGTTAAAACACGGTCAAAAACTGTCTTTCCCGAGTCTTTTGCCGAAAAATCGGCGATCGTTGTCTTCTCTTCTCGTATTTTCGATGTAGCTGGAGTTTTCTTCCCCGAAGCTTCCTCCGAGGACGTGGGCAGGCTGCTGACCTTTTCGTTTGTGTCCTGTGTGACTATATTCCGTCCTACTCCTCTACCTCGACCTCGACCTCTTCCGCCGAGACTCCCCCGTCCGCCATTTGCCAATGCGGTCCGCTGTCCTATATTAAGCGCAATACGTCTAGCCATGACTATCTAGCAGATCCTGCCTATCGTAAGTCCCGTTGCCACGGAATCTCCATCGTACCTGTATCAACTCATACTAATCTGGTAGTCTCTTGTATCTTCCAGACATGAAAAGGGGAATAAATCGGGCGCGGCAACGTTTTTTTCCTTTTGCATAACATTTCAGATGACGAAATTTTTTCCATACTCCATTCCATCATGCCGGGTGGTTAGGAGACATTGCCTGGCTCAAGTAGAGGTTTTCGACGAGCAAGTGTGGAAAGCAGGATGTCCGACACAGAAACAGCACCATCAGTCCAGAAGCTGAGTAAAAAGCAACTCAAAGCCCTTCGATTTAAGGCAAAAACGTCGAACAATGCCGCCGAAGAATTGAAGACGGTTGAAGAAACCAAGGCGAAGGAGATCGAAGACGCCAAGAAGAGGAAGCTCGATGAGGAGGAGGCTGCAGCAGCTGCCGCTGCTGCTCCTAAAAAGAAGAGGAAAACCAGACGGGGTAAAAAGCATAGAGGAGATAAGGAGGGAGACAATTCCGGGCCTCGATTCATCTTGTTTGTTGGAAATCTACCATACAAAGTGACAGAGGAAGACATCAACACGCATTTCAAGAACTGCAAGCCGTCATCGATTAGGCTGAGAACGGACAAGGGCTGTGCTTTCGTGGAGTATAAGAACGACGACTTGAAGGAGAGCAAGCGACAGATGGACATTGCTCTACGTTTGCACAAGAGTGTGTTAGGCGGGCGGAAGATCAACGTCGAGCTCACGGCGGGTGGAGGCGGCAACTCGCAGGACCGGAAGGAGAAGATCAAGGCGAAGAACGAGAAGTTGGAGGACGAGCGGACGAAGAGGACGGTTGCCGAGCGGGAGAAGAAGCGGAAAGCGGATGCTGCGAAGGAGAAGGAGGCCGGCGGAGAAGGTGAGACGCCTGGAGAGGACGGGGTGCATCCGGACAGAGCCAAGCTTTTGCAGCTCGAGTAATGGCTGGTGCCTTCTTACGAGCAAACTAGTCATCTAGACGCACGTGCTGGCCTCGCCAGGGTGGCCAGTCGCAGATCTTCTGTAACAAAATAATATTAGTCGAATCACACACGAGGTGAATTTAGCAACAGTAGAAAAAGTGTTTGAAGAAAAAGAAGGAGGGGAAATTAACGCAAAAGCTAATAAATCTAAAGTAGTAGTGGTAGTAGTGGTGTAATAAGAGTACATGACAGGAGGTTCTAATTGTGGCGCTTTCGTGCTGTAGCATATACTGCTGGGCACAATTAAAGAATGACACACTTCTTGGACTTTCTGACCTTCTTCGCTGGGATATGGGTCTTTGGGGCTTGTTTGATATTTCTCGAGGCGGTCTTGGCTTGGACAGTTCTGACGCCTGCTCCGGAGGCTGCTGCTACCCCGGCGCCGGCGCCGCCGGCAACGGCAGCGGCGCCGTTGGGGCGTTGGTCTTGGGCGTCCTGCTCCTCGGGTTCCTCGGGAGAGATGACCGCCTTGATGGCGCAGTCAAAAACCTCTCTGACGCCTCTTTGGGAGGCAGCAGAGCACTCGAGATAGCCGACGAGGCCGAGTTGCTTGGCGAGATGGGCAGCCTCGGGCTCACTGACGGGCTTGAGGCCCTGCTCGTCGAGCTCATCCATGGCGTGCGGGTCCTCTCTGAGGTCCGATTTCGTCCCCACAAGAAGCACCTTCGTGTCCTTCGGAGTGTGGTGTCTGATCTCGGGCATCCACTTGTTCTTCACGTTCTGGAACGACGAAGGCTCGACAACCGAGAAGCAGATGAGGAAGATGTCCGTCTGCGGGTACGACAACGGTCTCAAACGATCGTACTCCTCCTGTCCAGCCGTATCCCAAAGGTTGATTGTGACCTTCTCGTCGCCCACCATCACGTTGGCAGAGTAGTTGTCGAACACCGTTGGGACGTAGTCCTCCGGGAACTGGTTCGTGGTGTACGAGATCAGGAGGGACGTCTTACCGACGGCACCGTCCCCGACAACAACACATTTGATCGACTTCATGGTATCTCTGACGTCTCTAGCCTTGCTTGCGCTTCCTGCTCCTGTTCTTGGAACCCCGTCCCCGTCCCGGTTTCACGTCATCTAGGCACCGGTCCGTCCTCTTGGCCTCATGAGCCCGACCAGCTGGCTCGTCCAGAATGGCACCATTCGCCCGCTGCTGCATTTTTGCGGCCGCTGCCTGGCTCGGCGGATTTCCGCTTTCGTTTTCTGTCTGGCCAGCATGTTTTCCCCGGGCGGAAGGGTCGAGGTGGTGAAGATGCCAGACAAGACGAGAAGACGAGGAGACGGGAAAGACACGGGGAAGAGGGGATAAAGACCCGCAGAAGAGGCAGATTAACAGACATGCTCAGGCTGGCGTACGACTACCCGACGGTCGAGAGCGCAGAGCCCCTTGAGACCTACGCACGCACGTCGCCGCACCGCTACTCGTCGATAGCGGCCGCAGACAAGTACTTGCTCCGGTATGCGTCCAACACGTGGACCGTGCGGTTCCCGCTCTGCACGGTGCACCCTCAGAGACAGACGGTACTGATCCGGCTGGTCTTTGACCCCCGGGATCCTGGTGGGCCGCTCTCTCTCGAGATCCCCTGCCAGGGTCTTTCGGCGCTAGGCTTTGTCCTGGTGCAGGAATGCCTTGAGACAGCCTCTGTCACGCTCGAGGCCGGCTGCGAGGTCTACTTCCTTGCCGAGTCCGTCCTCGTGCGGTTGCCGCAGACAGGCCGTCTCAGCATGCTCTACCCGCAGCTGCCCCGGGATGGGCTCGCCTTCTCTTTCTCCTACACAGACATCCTCGGCCACCGCATCCAGGACAACCTCACGAGGCTGGGCCTCTCGTTGCAGGACTGCGAGCTGACGCTGTCGCCGCTGCAGCGGTTTCCTCCGCAACCGCTTGTGGCGGGAGTCTTCCAGCGCTACGCCGATCTGACACCGTTGCAGGCGTTGCAGCTAGTAGACGGCGCCATTGTCGACGGCACAGACCTCGTCCACAAGATGACCGAGTACACGCGGTCCGCAGGGTCGATGGGTACGAGCGCAGGCACAGGGGCAGGCACGGAGGAGGAGATGCTGCTTTTCCAGAGCGGTCAAGGCGACGACGACAACCACGCCGGTGATTACGCGGAGAACTACGCGGAGGACGACGCTGTCGGGATGCACGTCGAGATGGTCGGCGGGTTCAAGGCGGCGGGTGTGAAACGAGCCCGGCGGGGGTCCGACGACGTCGTGGCCACAAGCGACAACCTTGCTGCTGCTGCTGCTGCTGCTGCTGCAAAACATAAAAGACTGTATTCGCCTGGCATCTAAAGAAGGAAAGAGGGAAAAAGAAAGAATACACTTTCTGTATACATAAGCACCGTAGCCGATCACTTTTCTAGTCATGTCATGTCATATCTCTGTATCGATGAAAACACACTCGAACTCGTTGGAAAACCCGTTGAAGCTCGTGGCGGCGGCGCTCGTGTACGCTCCGGCATTGCGGAAGCCCACCCAGTCGCCGCAGTGCACGTCGTGGCTCAAGAGACACCGCTTCTTGATGCAGTCTAGGCCGTCACAGGTCGGGCCCCAGATGGAGTACTGCCGCGTGCTGTTCTCGGCAGAGTCGTACTCGCCAGCCTGCTCCCCGTAGACGAACCGGCCAGCAGACGTGATCACCAGCGGCTCCACATCCTGGTGGTCGTACAAGATGCAGTTCAAGTTACCGTACAAACCGTCGTTCAAGTACACCCGGACCTTGTCGCCGCCTTCAGTGCCGCCGGTGCTGACTTCCCTGCGGGTGCCAATGACGTTGGTAACCAACGTGAAGCAGCTGGCACTCAAGAACCTGCCCAACTCGGAGATGACATTCATCCCGCCACTGGCAAGCTCTTCCGAGAAGTGCGTACGGATTTCTCCGCCGAGCACTCTTGCTAGCTCGACGAACCCGTCCTTGCTGAACCCGCCTCCGACGTCCAGCATGTCGCAGCGGGCGAATTGAAGCCCGTTCGTGTAGTCCCACACAGTTCTGGCGTCTCTGACCGCCTTCGACAAGGTCGAGGCGTCCTCGAAACCGGACCCGGCATGGAAGGCAACCCCGCGGACGTGCACCCCAAGCTCGACACACCTGTCGACTATTCTCGTGGAGTAGGGGACGTCGGCGCCAAACTTGACGCTCAGCGGACATTGGGCACTCGAGTCGTCCGTAGTGATTCTCACCAAGACGTCCATGCCGGCTGCGTAGCGGGCAATCTTTTCGACCTCCTCAAGCGAGTCTACTGTGGTCAGGCCGACGTTTTGTGAGTGAGCAAAGCGCAAATGGGAGATCGGCTTGATCGGGTTGGCGTAAATGATCCTCTTCGTGTCGACGCTGGTGCCAAGCGCCTCGTGCGCTTCAAACACGGCCCGGATCTCATTCTGCGAGGCACAGTCAAAACCGATGCCGAGCTGTGCCAGTGCACTGAGGAAACCCCGGCTCGGGTTGCACTTGACTGCGTAGTATGGCTGGATGAACGGGAGCAGGGATCTCCAGAGGCTCAGCTGGCGCCGGGCCTCGCCAACGTCGCAGATGTAGAATGGAGAGCACTCGTCGTATTCCGGGTCCAGCTGGGCGATCTTTCCTAGCAGCGTGCTCTCCACGGATGAGGCCTGCTCACCAACCTTCACCGTTTCACCGGGAATGAACACAGACTCCGCAGACTCGGACGGAGTCAGCGGGTACGTGAGAGGCAAGCCCATGCCCATGTTTGTGCCAGGACCAGCACTGGCTCTGTGGATCACCGTTGACTGCGAGGCGGCTGTCATCTTGATCTTGGCGGCAAGCGATTTGAACATTCAGGCTCGAAACCTCTCTTGTTTGCTCCAGCGGTCTGTTCTGTAAACACTGCGGTCTGTTGCTCAACACGTTCTTCTGCACCGCTTGCTCCTCTTCTACATTTCCAGCATCCGCCCTGTCTCCTGCCTGCCAGAAAAATTTTACGCTTGCGTCTCCAGTCCCTTTCCCTCTTCGCTGAGCCAGCTGGATTAACCCGCTGAGCCAAACAGCGCTCGGCCAAACGGGGCGGCGTCGCCGACGCCGTCGCTGCTGCTGCCGCTATGTCTGTTATTTACAGCTGGGCGTAGCCTCTTCCCTTTTCTGCGGCACTGTCCGCACAGCTGCAAGACAGCACACACAACGAGCAGACAAGACGACACACAAAACAGCTGAACAGCAACAGAGGTGGTGAAGACGAAGAGCCGATTCATGTCGCCCGAGCAGTAGTTAGGCCGCCAGCCAGGAGGCTCTGCATTCATCCTGTGCCGCCGTCCGTTTTCGGCACTGCGAGCCAAACGGAAAAGAACACCGCGGCAAAGAAAAAAGGGGGTTGCGTACACGTGAAAGTCACGTGCCAACATGATAATTGTGATAGAAATACGGTGCATTTGTTACAAAGACGGTGAAGAAGATGGTACACAGAGTAGAAACGGGAGAAGAAAGAGATTAAAAAGATTAAAGAGAATAAAGAGATTAGAAGAAAAGGGAGGAGCAGAAGCCGCCGCAGCTTCTGTTGATTCCGGTGCTAGCGGGAAACCTCCATGGCGCTGTCGCAGTCTAGACACCGGTAGCTCATGCGCTTGCCGACAACGTTCCCCTGCGGATCGTACACGTCCAGCAGCACCTCCCCCCGCTTCACCATAAGCGCCCACTCGCTCTTAGACGGGATCTTCAAGCACGCCGGGTTGAAGCATCTCGCCTTGGTCTTGCGGTAGCGGAGACCGCACGAGTTGCAGAGTTGGCCCTCATCGGGCGCCCACGACGGCCTCCAACAGGGAGATAGAGACGAAAAGCACGACATGCACTTTTTCGCCCGCGCCGGGTGTGTCTGGTGTGTAGGCGAGACGGTGTGGCTGTGGTTGTGGTTGTGGGAGTGACTTGAAGTGTCGTTGTGTAGCTTGGCGACTGGCAGCTGGGCCTTCACTGGAGCCACGGAGAGAATGGTCGACTTGGAGAAATCGAGGGTCTTCTTGATCTCGCCAGCAGTGGTGCTGGCGGCGGAAGAGCTAGGGTCGTACGGAGGAAACAACAAGCTGTTGGTCTTGGCAACGTACGCCTGCGTCTTCTGGACAACGGGACTGCTCTTGGGCGTAGTTTCTACCGACGCTGGCACTTCAGCAGTCTTGATACTTTCGCTCGATGAACACCTCGACCTTGACGAGGATCGCGTCCTCAGTCCGTAACCTGTAGTCGTAGGTAACGACACAGCACCTTCGTGTTTATTGGCGGACTCGGAGGCTGCTCCGAAATTTGACGACCTTCTGCTTGATGAGTAGGACGATGCTCTCGACACTGGTCTCGAAGATGACGCCGAGGATGATCTTCTGCGTTTCGCCTGTGTCTGTGTGTGAGTGTGGGCAAGAGTGCGGGGGTTCTTCGCAACCTTGGAGACAGAAGCTCTTCTAGTCTTGGTTACTTTGAGTGGCTGCGTTTTGAACTGAGTTTGGAACTGCTTGATCGTCTTCCCAAGACTGTGGTTCTTGCTTTTCTCCTCGTCAGATAGGATATTGAGCTCTTTGCTCAAATCATGGTAGGCATTGCCACCCTCGTTCCTCGGTGGCTTCAGCGTGATAGGCGACTGGATTTGTGGCACTGACACCTTGTGTGTGTTGTCAGTCACCAATGGGATCGTCAATGGACAGTAAGATGCGTGAGGCTTGTATGGACCCCTGTATTGCGTACGGTTCATGTTTGCCGTAGGTGCATAAAATGGCTGCGTTGAGTTGGCACCTAGGCCACCATACTGCATGTGCTGGTAGTCATGGTTGAGAAGGCCGTGGTTGGCCACTGGAATAGGCAGGTTTTTCTTAATTTCCCTTCCATTGTAGAATTCCTTGGAGGCGGAGTTGAACACAATTCCCGGGAACTTCGAGTTCTGGTACTGGCTAATTTCAAGGGTCGATAAACCACTTGGATGCACGGTGGATTTGTCGAATGGAGTGAATTTGAGAATTTCGCTGATGGGAGGCAATTGCACACTCGAGGAATGCTTCAATGGATAGTCGTTCTTTGGCCTAGCAATTTCATGGCTTCTCAGGCCCAACAGAAGTCTAGCCTCGTATTCCGCCTTCTCTTCGCTGTTGTCAATTGGGCTCACAAAAGGATAGGCCAATTGGCCATATGCCGCTCTAGATATCTTGGCTGCAGAAGGAAATACTTTCTCATCAAATAAAACAGGTGGATTGATTAAAGTCTTATCGATTCTATTTCTGGCCGCCTCTGTCATGTTGGCAGAGAAGGCATTATAGTCTTTCAGAGCCTTGTTGTACTCGTGTCGAACCTTCTCGTCACAGGCTTCTCTCCATGTTTTTAGCCTCAAGTTCCCTTCGCTTCTTCCAATAGCACTACCAGCAATATTGAACGGATAACAAGTATCTGCATACAAGTAGGCATACTCGTTTCCTTGGCTTTTCCTGGATGGCATAACGGTGGGAGAGGCAATGGCTCCTGACGCTTGCTTTGGAGATCCACTGGTGGAATGGGGTGGAGTCACATTCTCCGCAGCGCTGTAGAACGTAGAAGAACGGTATTCGGGACTCCTTGGAACAGTGTTTGAGTATGTACCGCTAAAGTTTATAATGACGTCCTGCTTGAAAGAGGGTGTCTTGGGAGTTTCGTAGATGTCATGGCTATTCACCGGAGAGGAAGGGACAGTTTTGGATCTCTTGTAAGATCTTGGCGGTGTGATTAGCGCATCGTGGTTGTTGGAGTGTTCGGGCGTGATTAGTAAGTCCTCGTCAAACTTTCTTTTCCTATTCATATAGGGAGTGGAGACGTGCGACGGAGGCGAGTATGTCCTTGGCATTTCCAGATGGTAGGTCTTGTTGCTCTTCTTGTTGCTGTGGTTGGGGTTTTTCAGATAGTTGTTGTCGGACTGAGATCTTCCATGCACTAAGAATGGGTTCGGTTGCAGTTTCAAAGTTGACATGGGTGAGGAGAATGACCGGGAGAGCTTAAAATATTGGTGTGCACGATTAGTCTGTAAAGTGTATTCAGTCGTAATAAAATAAAGGAGGGAAACAGACAACTAGAGCCACTATGCAGTGCTGAGATTATTTGTGTGTGTGGAAGTAGTAAATGTTCGGTAGAGCAGATCTGTGGTAGTTGGCAACGTCGGAAACGAGTGTATTTGTGTGTAGTCTTCTCTCTAGTGATTATTTGCAGAGCTTGCTCTGTGCACGAAGGTAGTCAAGAAAGAGGTGAACAAGGAGAACCAGAACCAGAACCACAAGGCAGCAGAAAGAGGTAGACTCAGAGAAGGCAAGCAGCCAGGACAGAACAAAGAGGAGGCACCAGGACAGCAAAGAGCAGGAGCACTGGAGATCAATAGAAGATATCAGAGAACGGAGGCCCTGTGATCCGTCTGCATCAGAAACAGGAAACCGGACACAAAAAGTGGCTGGAAGCATACATCGAAAGCATAACAGAACAATGAACAACAATAGAATCGGTCCAAAAAACCTTCCCTCACTTTCCTCTTTCAGCGCTAATAGCGTACATGACGGTTCGCGCTGCTGGGCAACGATAACCGCACTGACGGCCCCGTCCTCCACTGTGGGCCTCGGGGGGGCAGGAGGCTGTCTACACTCTCTGGAACTGTCCTTCCGCTATTAAAGACCTTCCTGGGTACTTCAAGCACACATGGGAGCCATATAGGGTGTATTTCCACCCACCAATCGTCCTCACTGGCAGGAAGCCCCTAAGACGGCTTCCAGAAGGGGCCAATCCCCGAGGTCCGCAGCGACGCACTGTTGAGGCTGGGGGATTGCCAAATCGGGCCGTAGGGTAAACAAACCAGGGGCTTGCGCAGGAAAAAAGCCAATAGCATATCCTGATCAGTACGCTGGACACCTGCCGCTTCGAGGAAAAGGTCAACACACCAAAACGACTTCCGGACGCCATGTCGACAGTGACAGCCGGCCTCGGACCCTCGTGAGAACTAGTTAGTAGCAGTGTCCGCACAGCTCTGCTCCATTTCCTATTGTTGGCCAAGCGAGACGGTGCCTAGTCTGCTGCGATCCCGTGTGGAGCAAGGATATCCCTTGTGCTAGCGCTTGGTTCCTGGTCCCGGTGCCTGGCGGCACACCCGACTCTGCCTGGGATGTTATGTAGCCCTGTAGTACTGCTCATTTTTTCATCGCACGCGCAGAACGTGTATTCCAGTGCTTGCCTGTCGAAGCTTATGGCGACACTGATGCCACTGTATGTGGGAATGAGTGTGCGGGTTGGCGTAACCGCCGTTAAGGCGTGAGGAGCAAACCAGAGTCTGGATGGATGCCAATCAGGGGTAGGTTTCAACGGCAAACCACCTAGGAATATCTTTGAAGACTGCTGGAGCTGTCGAGTGTTGCTAACAAACGCAGGACGGGGAAGCGCCTAAAGAGGTAGCTCACTCTCTAGCAATAAAAGCTCCGCCCTTAGATCTGAGAGGATTACCTTTCTGAAAGACCAATCAATGTCTTCTATGATGTAACTAGTTACGTAATATAGCTGGGAAAGATTAATCATAAACTTTTGTTAAATAATCTTAACAATATATCTCTTGGAAGTAACTCCAATATCTGAAATAAAAACGTGGCATGGCACGTTATACAAAATGATTTGTGATGAGGAACTATTAACTAATGTTTAGAGAAAATCCGAGATAGTTTAGTGGCTAGAATTTCCGCTTGTCACGCGGGGGACCGGGGTTCAATTCCCCGTCTCGGAGAGTTATTTTTGAGTGCTTTATTATGATGACTAACAATGGAAAAGAGTGAACAATCTCCTAGTTTCGACGTTGAGGAGAAACCAGTTGCCTTCCTTCTGATATAAACACGATCTTTTAATTATTTTTAGAGAAAAGTACACACTTGTTGAGCTATCTGAAATTGTATTAGTTCAGTAGCATCTTATACCCTTCGATGTCGGCCAAGGCCTGGAGCTCCTGGGGCCAGTAATTTTCACCGATGATTTTGCCCCATTCCTCTTGTGCCTTACCTTCAATGAGACACAACCTCATGGCAGCTTCCCTTTGTCTTTTCTTCCTCGTAAGTTTCCCGATAATGGACTCTCTAATTCCCCCTGTTTTCTTTGAGAAAATTAGGGCGTTTCTGAGTAGATTCTTGCAGTTATTTTGTAATACTATGCGGTTCTTAACGGCCTCATTCACCTTCAAAAACGACCTTTCCAAAAAAATATCTGCACGCTCGATAAAAACAGAACATGCCAAGCTTATTTTCCCACTTAGCAAATCATTCTCCGAGTTGTTGGTTTTGGCTAACTCATCAATCTGAGAGCAGAGAATGGCGTTGATTGCCCGATACGTACTATCCAAGTTTGTCAAAATCAGCCACTTTGCTTCATCCGGAACCGAGATCTCAACCGTTTCAAACTTGTCCAAAAACGATCTGACTGAGGATGACTGCGTCAACTGCTTTTCTATAGTGTCATTTAATTCTGGTTCGGAAGTCCATATGCCAACAAAAGGATCATAATCCAATTGTCGTGAGGCACGCTGGCTCAACTTGGCAATCTTTAAAGTTAGTATTATATCATTTGGAATTGGATCTTGAACGAGCTTATTTGACACAGAGTCCACCCTGTCTAGATATCCAGCAGTGAAGTTATCCATAAAACCAATCAGTTCCGGCGTATAAAGCGTCTCATAAACAACAGAAAGCATCCTGTAGCTTTCGATGCAAACTGACGAGACTGCCTCCGGATTCACACTTTCATCTTCTACATTGTTTTCTAAAGTATCGTTCATGTAGCTGAGAACTTTTTCAAACATGTAGATGCATCGTTGGACCGCCTTTACGAGCTCACTCTTTTCGGAAAGATCTTGTAAAATGGAAGGATCTGAACATAATGTCTCAATATATTCAAAGTAGCATGAGGCACTATTGAAATAAAAATCCCAGCCCATAGAGCTTTCATTTCCTGACTGGATCAAGATATCTATACTCGACTCGAAAGTGCGACACAATGAGACTATGTCTTGGAAAAGTCCACCCGCTTTTGTATCGTTTAATGCATCTGCACAGTTGCTAAGATCATCCATAACAACCGAATCGTCTTTTGTATATTTGTTGTATACCTCGTACTCCAATCTTGGTAGATTATAGAGTGCATGCATCATTACTGGATCAAGTTTCAAAGCCTGCTTATAGCTCTCATGTGCACGATGGTAAAATCGTATCGCTTTTGATAAGTCTGAAGTAAACCACCTATCGCCAGACTCTTCATAGTTTACACCCTCATCATAAAAGTCTTTTGCAGTTGCAGGTTCAGAATCGTTTGTTTCTTCTGCTAAGTCTGGCCTCCGAAGGAGAACAGACTTGGGTAATCTCATTTGTCTTTTTCCACCTATGATACAAAACTATTTTTTGTCGTTGTTGAAAATGTTAGTATTGGTTTGAATGGTTGGCCAAAATCCGGCAAAAATAGAATAAACGGTACTTACTCTTCATCTTGTACTATTTTTCTATTCTGCTTGCCCCAAAAATGCCTATCTGAGTAGTCTTCACAACCCCCTCTAAAGCTAGGAAGAAAAAGCACAATGAAAACTGAATGAGGAAATGGAAATTTCGCAAATCATCTCCGAATATGGCACGACACGGCACGCCAAAAAGACGTTTTGTACCGGTCTTAATCTTGTTCTTGTGCTGAAGGAATTCATGTGCTTCTCGAGCAAAGCTAAAGTCAAGATATTACACACGCACAATGGGCGAGTCATCCATACCATTAATTACCGCTGAAGAAGTCAGTCTCGATGATTTTCCATCGGAAGGAATTAACAAGCCTCAAAGAATGTACCTTCTTGTTCTTGCATATTGTATGAATGCGTTCCAACATCAGTTTTCTATGCTCTATGGGACCGATTTCACAAAGCCAGAATACCTACAGCATCCGAGGATATATTTCAACCATTGCGAGTTGCGAAACGGCGAAGAATTGACCAAAGATATGGTGGTAACCCTTGATTGTCCTAAGCGCATCCTCGACAAGTTTTCAATGGAACATGGCTTACCAGTGGCGGATTTGAATCCCAACGAAAGCGTTTACAGTCAAAAGATTTTGATCGAGGCAAGTGGTTTGATGAAAAGGTACAGAAACACCATAGACTTTCAGCGAGGTATGATCAAGTCTTTGAGCAAAACAGACATCCTGACTCGGGTTAGAGTTTTAAAAGATCAACACCTCATCAATTTTTTGAAACGTTTACAAGACAATTGTCCATTATCATGGAATAGAGATCTAGACGAATTATACGGTTTGAGAGAGCTCGTAGATGATGTTGGTGCCGTCACTTCACAATTCGACGATGACTACGGTACCCAGCAAATCGAAACACAAGCAGGTTATCACACACGAATGAATTTCCGTCTTCTCAACGAGCAACCCATAAGACAGGGTGATGAAATCTCCAAGTACCCGGAATTGGTCCAACAGTTGTCCAAAGAAATCATCAAAAAGGAAGAGTCAGTAATTTTCTCTGATTCTAATGAAGTCTCTTCGACGTCCAACCGATCGACCAGTGTCTCGGCAGGACATGTGCCTGTACACAATAACCGTCTGACTGTAAACCACTCAGTGGGAAGTAACAGTGCTCTCGATGGAGTGATTCCTGAAACACAGAATCTTAACTGCGACGAGGAAAACAGTCTGGTATCTTCACCTTTTCTCCCAGAGCCTGATGCTAACAACTACAAAGAAGTTGCGGTTTGCGGGTTCTCGCCTAACGGGTTTGAGACACTGCTAGTGAAGAACATATACACAGCCAAGTATGAGATACTCGACACGTTTGAATTGTATCTGAAGCTCGAGGCAGACGACAAGAGCATCTACACTTTGACTTTCAGAAACTCCGAAGACATATACAAACTCGTATTTCCAAATGCTCAGGGTCCTTCACAATTCACTTCGGATGACGAAGACCTCGTCAGGGAGACAGTTGCCAGCAGATTCGCCCAAACATCTGTGATAAAGTTGCCGTTCCACATCTATATGTCATATAGAAGAGGTGCTCATGAAGCCGTCGCCCCTTCCTTTGCAGAGTCCGCGCCAGGGTCTTCTATACTCTACAAATGATGACAGTAGTAGAAGAATTTGTCTGATGTTGCAAAGTGTACTGAAAGATTCAGATCGTTCAAAGTGTAATAGACAACCAAGAAGCCAGAAGGGAAAAATTACGCCATGCCACCTAAGAAAGCGTCGAAGAAAAGTGTCAGAACCCCAGCAATAACTTTTGAGCGTGCAATCGCCAGCAAAATGAGATTTGGTGCTCACGTCGGTATGGGGGGAGGAGTTTTCAATGCTGTCACAAACGCTATCAACATTGGATGCAATGCTTTTGCATTATTCTTGAAATCTCCTAGACGCTGGGAATCCCCGGCAATATCGGCTGAGGATGCTGAAACGTTTAAAGAGTTGTGCAAGAAGCACAACTACAATCCACGGACAGACATTCTTCCACATGGATCATACTTTATCAACATGGCCAACCCGGACGATGAAAAATGGCAAAAATCCTTCGATTGTTTGTTAGATGATTTAAAAAGATGCGAGCAGCTTGACATTGGTCTTTACAACTTCCATCCGGGATCAACTTTAGGGATAACAGATGTAGCATCACATGAAAAGGCTGAAAATGCTGGAGTTCGCAGATTAGCAGATGGCCTGAATCGTGCAATCAAAGAAACCAGTTTTGTCAGAGTTGTAGTGGAGAACATGGCAGGTCATGGTAACTATGTGTGCGGCAACCTTGATGACTTTCATACTCTTTTTGATCTATTGGATGATCCAAAACGTGTGGGTGTTTGCATCGATACGTGTCACGCATTTGCTGCCGGCTACAACCTAAACAACGAAGAAGAATGGAATGGTTTTTGGAAAGAGTTTGAGGAAAAAGTGGGGATTGAGAATCTAGCTGCACTGCATATGAATGATTCAATGGCACCGTTGGGTGCTAATAGAGATTTGCATCAGAAGTTAGGATGGGGATTTTTAGGTCTAGAATGCTTCAGATTGTTGGCTAATGACAAAAGGCTGGAGGGTATACCACTCATTTTAGAGACACCGTTGGATGGAAATGATGAAGGCCATTATGGTCAGGAAATTAAGTTGCTAGAGTGGCTTGTAGGAAAAGAGAAAGACGATCCTGAATTCATTGCCAAGAGTGAAGAATTCCAAAAGTTGGGCTTCAAAAGTCGTGAGGAGCAGGCCGCCAAATTTGAGAAAAAGAAGACAGTGAAACGTAAAAATGAAGGAAAGGCAGACATATCGAATATGATGAAGGGAAGAGCTAAGAAAGCGAAGAAAAGCGATTGATCATATGTAACTTTATTCTTTTTCAAATGGACCTAAAAACTAATATACCTATTCACTAATAAACAATGCGTAAAAAATAAATTATATAAAATACGAATGAAGTGTGTGGAAAAGAAAAAGGAAAGACATCCACTGTGTCAAGGTGCATATATCGTTTTCATGCCATAATTTTGAAAGATTTCTGAATGTTTAGTAAATGTGCTTGACGTTTGAATTCTAATTGTTTAAACTCTCAACTATGGCATCCTCTACCTGTTCATTCAAAGGCTTAGCAATTGGCTGTTTGGCAACCGGTTTCTCACCAGAAGCTTTCATACGATTTGCGATCTCTTTAGCATTGTCGTGACCCGCATCAACAGCAGCATCAGCAGCACCAGCAGCATCAGCGCCCCCAACTACCCAAGCATCAGCAGCACCAGCAGCGGCAGCATTAGCGACAATGTCAGCATCAGCGGCCGCAGCTTCATCTGCAACAATAGCAGCACCAGCACCAGCACCAGCACCAGCACCAGCACCAGCACCAGCACCAGCACCAGCACCAGCACCAGCACCAGCAGCGACACCGGCAGCGGCATCTCCCAGAGCCACATCTTCATCTAATGGACCATTCAAACTTTGCTTTATTAATTTGGAGTCCGATTCGACCTTGGCAGCTTCAACCTGTTGGTTCAATGGTTTGGCAACAGGTTGTTTTCCTACCGGCTTTTCACCGGCTGCTTTCATACGCTCTGCCACGGCAACATTGTCAGCAACGGCCGAATCGAGTTGTTTTTTCTCCACTTCCATTTCATGTTCTATGAATTCAGAGTTGAACCCTTTTTGGATTTCATCATCCAAACGCATTTCTCTCATAGCTTCAACCTTTTTACTGTTATCAGGGTCCAACTTTTCGGCGTCGATGTCAGAATCATCCACCTGTTGTTTCTTTAATGCGCTATCCGCCTTTTCGGCTGCATTTTTTACAACGTCTTTAGGTATTCCCGCTTTTTTCTGCTCAACTTTCCTTTCTGGATCAAGTGGACTCACACCTCTAACCCATTCAGAACCAAAGGAAGCCCTATCAAACTTAGGCAAAGGATGCGCCTCTGTGTTAAACACCATATTTCTCAAATCCCACTTGTCCAGTTTACCGTTTGCCAATTGGCCTTTCGAGGTACCGGTTTCATCATCAAAGAGTAAGTACAAGTACTTCAATGTTTCTGCCAACCAGAAAGATTCCATGTTATCGCTAAGGACTGGAGGATTGACCGTACAGTCTTTGAGTGAAGTGTACCTAACAGCACCATCACCACCAGTAACTTTTGTGAACTTGACGAAGTTTTGAAAAATTTCCCAACCCCATTCACGATACTTGACGTCTCCAGTGATTTTATATAGCACATATAATGTCTCAACAGTCTCGGGTCTTTGGAGGTTATGTCTATCGCCGGACTTGATATAGAAGTCGCCATCGGAGCTGGATGTGACTTTACTTGGACCAGACTTTGCATTTAGAGCGGGATCTAAGTTGAATACCACAATTTCAGGTGAAAGGCCGGTACCTGGAGTATCATGATACATATGATAGCAAGTTTTCCCGATCTCCTTACCTAGGGCTAGCTGTTCTTCATGGAATTCGTCCCAAAATCCCTTTGTTCGAGCCTCGGCTTCAGTGAGACCTTCAGTTGCACCAAGTGCAAACAAACCACCAATGAAACAAACCAAATGGTCCATCTTGGTGTCTAGCTCTCCATTGATACCGGTTGGCAATTCACCTAAAAAGACGAACTTGTTTGGATAAGACTCTGCAAGCAGGTGTTTCTTAATACCATTGAATGCATGCTTGTACATGTCTAGATAAACTTCTTCGTTTGTTTGAAGGTATTGCTTGAGAAGGTATTCATAATAAGAGTCACCACGGGAGCCTAGACGGATCAAGTCCTTGTTGAACTTACCCGTGTGCTGATTGACGTAGATCGGAACAAGACCATCATAGTCTGAATTGTAGACACCGGGCGAGGAGAATTGGTTTGCATCCAATATGGACATGACCTTTTCTGCAGCATCCCAGAAGTATGCCTCACCTGTTAGGTTCGACAAGTACTTGAACTCAAGTTGTAAGGTTGCGATTTCTGCTGTGGATGCGCCCAATGCTGGAAAACCCGTCAAGCCCTGAGACTCTGAGTGCAAGTTGACTTCCACCACGGGGATTCCGGAAGGAGTATTGAAGGCTGAAATAAGCTTGTTTCCCAACTCTACTGCCTTTTCCAGGTAGACGTTATCATCACCCTTAGATAGATAATGGGCCGAAAGTAACCCTCCGAGCATTCTGATTGTTGTCTCGAAGACACTGACACTTGTGCTGACGTCGTAGGTCAACTCCTTGTCAACCCAGGACTTCGCATCTTCAAGTTCATCTTCACAGCCCATGAGCATCAGCGTGTCCAAGGAATCGACAATGATCCATCCAAGAGGCTTCTTACCCATGTCCTTACCGGTCTGCTTGATCGGAGCATAGATATCTGACCCCCAGCCGTGCTTGACATAATCATGCCAACTCTCCAAAAATACGTCTTTCACTTTGATTTTACGCTCATTCCACAGTGCTGAGTAAGAGCTGTCACCAGACTTGCTTCCAGCACTGTCTGAGAAGAATGCTGAGAATAGAGGAGATATCAACCAGCATACTGCCACGTACAACGCTGCAGCGATGAAGAGCATCTTTTTATATCTGTGGTAGAAGTTGTACCCCAAGCGGAGGAACTTGGACTCTGTGTAGTTGTTGCTGACGGCCTTATCTTTGTATGAATAAAATTGTGGAAGTCCATTACTATACTTGGATTTCGACTTTGATTTCGACTTCGGACGGAAAGAAGACATGTCTTTGCGATTGTCTCTGTCTCTCTGTCTCTTGGTGGCGCAGATACTCGGTGTCCTTACGCCTCAAAATACCTGCGAGACTTTGCCTCTGCCGCTGAGTTGCTGTCGGCATCTGTGTTGTCTTTCCAGGGCCGGATAAACCTTGTGTAAGTGGACTAGTTCCCCTAGAGGCTCTGTTTGGCGGTGCTCCTGCTAGAAATCGAATTTTGGCGACGCGGCGACGATGGGCCTGAAAAAACATTAAAGCATGGGGGGGGGGGGGGGGGGAAGAAAGATTTGGAGCAGATTAGTAACCTGTCTGGAGCTGTTCTTGGGCCTTCAGTGAGAGCCCCAGGACCAGACAGACAGGCATCAGAACAACCACAAGCCCGAGGCAAATACAACTGGCAGAGGAAAACGGCTCGCAGACTTTGAAAGCACGGAAGAACTTAGACAAACCAGTTCCATTTCTTTTCACCTGAAAATGCCATCGACAGCTCTACCATCGCAGTCCATTGGAGCTCCGATTCCAAACAATACGCCTCACGCCGTCTCCGTGACCCTCCCTACATGGGAAGCGACTGTTGGGTACGAAGAGGGTGAACCGTGGGTGGTTAACAAGATGCATTCGGGATACCCCCGTTTTTTCATTCACAGTGACATCCAGCAGTTGTGCAAACTGATTGAGTCATCGTACGCCAGAGATAACGAGAGATGCTTCATATTTCCGACTTACAACATTGCCAAACGTTGCAGAGCATTCATCAAGGAAAAGACGGCCGCCATGAACCCACCACTGCACCCGGCCGTGAGAATCCTCCAACTCTCCACACCTGCCCCGGCCAATGCACAGGAAGAGTCATACAAGATCGAAGCTAACATAGCTATAGTTTTCTTTCCTTCAAACCTTTTCTCGCTTGTGAAACAGTACTGGCAACACACAGGGGAGGGAATTTCTTCCAGACTGGGAGAGTACTTTTTATCGGAGATGAAGGGAAAGCTAGCCGAAGAGATCAGCAACAAGGGACCATCAGCCAAAGACTCAATTTCGTCCCGTTCTCCAAGAACTTCAAGATCCTCCAGATCGTCGAGGTCTTCTGTATCGGTGAATAACACCAACATCAGCAACAAACAGGAAAGTGCAACGTTCATCGAAGAAAGATTTGGACGTAATCTCGATTTGAGATATGCCAAGGAGGCAAAGAAGATTCTTCTTTCGAGACTTGCATCCGAGTACGACCCATCGTATGTCGACACAAGCAACACTTATCTATATCCCTCCGGGATGTCTGCTATCTTTAACGCCCACCGGGCGATTCTCGGCTGCGCCACTCCGGAAGACGCTCAGAAACTAAAGTCTGTATGCTTTGGTTTCCCCTATGTCGACACATTGAACATTTTGAGAAAATGGGGAGCTGGTGTTCATTTTTATGGATTTGGAGATGACGAGTCGTTGGATGACCTTGAGTTCCGTTTGGAGTCCGGTGAGAAGATTCTCTCGTTGTTCTGCGAGTTCCCATCGAATCCATTATTGAAGACTCCGGATATTATCCGTATTAAATACCTCAGTGAAAAGTTTGGCTTCTATATAGTCGTTGACGATACTGTGGCCAACTCCTCTAACGTCAACGTCATTCCTTACTGTGATATAGTGGTTTCTTCGTTGACGAAAATTTTCTCAGGAGATTCGAACGTCATGGCCGGGTGTCTGGTACTCAACAAAAAGAGCAAATACTACAGCCAGTTGAAAAAATTCATGGACGAAGACTACGAAGACTTCTTTTGGGACCAGGATGCCATCTACTTGGAGCGTAACTCGAGAGATTTCCAAGGACGCTCGCAGATCATGAACAAAAACGCCGACGAGGTTTTGAAACTGTTCCAGTCGTCGCCGTTGATTTCCCACATATTCTATCCTTCCGTTACATCGCCAGAGAGCAAGAAGAATTACGATGCCGTGAAGCGTGAAAACGGAGGCTACGGTGCGCTTATTTCCATCGTTTTTAAGGAACAAACAGACGCCGTCTGCTTCTTCAACACTATCAAGCTCTCCAAGGGTCCTTCGTTGGGCACCAACTTTACGCTTGTGTGTCCATACGCCATATTGGCGCATTTTAAAGAGCTGGACGAGGTGGCTAAGTGGGGCGTGGATCCAAATCTCGTCAGACTGAGTATTGGAATGGAGAAGTCCTCTGAATTGATCGCTGCCTTAAAGGAGGCCTTGGATGCCGCCCAGGAGCAGCACCTTGTTTGAACAGATAAGCCCTGTCTAGCGTTGTATAAAATACGTGTGCTGAAATCACAGGCCAAACTCACAACAAGCAAAAGTACGCTCCTGTGTGGCCTTGCTTTCTTTTAAGTCATAGAATCTTCTTTACTATAAAAGGTGAGTAAAATAAATAAATAGTTTTAATAAATAAATAAGTAGACATGAAAAACTGTAACGGGAAACGAATGAGTGATATCGGAGAATAACTGTAGCTTTATTTCATCGTCTAATCATCAGTCATGGTGTTCCACTCAATTATTTCAATTCAACTTCACCATTAGCGAATCTTGGGTTTCTTGGATCGTTAATGTATTCTTCGGTGTTGGCAAGGGCAGAAGCAGCCTTAGAGATTAAGACAGTGGTGATACCGACTATTAGTAGCAAAATGTGAGGTAGAAGATGGCACAAGATGTGTGTGTAAGTGTTCATGTTAGTATCATTTATTCGGCGTTGAAGAGGAGTGCCATGCCCGCATCAGGGAAACGGTTGAAAGTTAAATATTGAAGACGGGACGAGGCGGCAGCACGTCACCAGGAGACAACATGTCCCCTTGGATCTGTCCTAGTCCTGTCGTTCTGCGCTAGGACTGAACGTATACTTACAACCAGCAAAGAATGGCCAGTAGTACTTGACGAGTGGGAACTTGTATGCTTTGACACCCATAAATTGCATCTTGGAGGATTATCTGATATGTGCGTATTGCTGAAAGAGCCTTCTGCTACGTGGACCCCCAACAGGCTCTTTCTCTCCGTCTTTACGTCCTATCGCCTGCCCTTGCCTTCTTCACCGCCAGCTGAGAGACCCCCAGACTCCTCCTCCATCTGCCACTACCGGTGGAGCGCGCTCTCTTCGATTGGCCTGGTCGGTCCACGGGCTGCGTAACCCAAGACACAGACAAGTGAGTTCAGTGGTGCACGGATGCATTTATAATTGCCACGTGACTACATGAATTCGGCAACTTTCCGGTTTTGTTTTTCTATACTGATAAATATACGTAGTGTTTAAAAAGGTTCAGAAGAACATGGTATAAACGTGTTGTGTCGGGGCGGGAAAAATCGGGTCATTAGTAAATCATAAACTCATCAGGGTCATCAATCGGTTCCATTAATATCTTGTCGATGTCGGTCGAGAGGTCGGCAGTGGCATTGCCCATGCCGAGCGAGGTGGTATCGAACATCATCGCGTCGTCGTCGATCATCGCGTCGCCGCCGTTGAACGCGTTGAAGTCCACCAGGGAGCCTCTGCCAAAGAACTCGGCACTGGTGCCGAGGCTGTGCTGGGAAGTTTTGCTTTCGGAACGCCTCATTCCAGAGCTGGCCGGATCCGCAGCAGAGGTCTCGGCGGCAGCAGTCGTCTTCAGGACGAAAGAGTTGGTAGAGCCCGTGCTTCTGTCCTTCTTGAGCAAGAGCGGGTTCACCAGCGGCGTCGGGTCGAGCAGCAGCTCTGCATCGATCATCTGCAGTAGCTCGTCGTCGTCGTCCTTACCGGCAGTAGCAGCAGTCACGCTCGACGTCTTGGCCAGATCGTTCCGCATGCCGGTCATGGAGACGTCATTGATCGTGCTCATGCCGCAAATGTTCTCGTCCATTGGCAGTCCGTTCAGGCCTCCTAAGATCGTATTAAGGTTCGCCTTCTCTTTCTTGGTCGTGCCCTTCTTGGTGCTCTCGGATTTCAAGATGCTCGTCAACGTCTTTTTGTCGTCATCCTTCAACTTCTTCATGATCTCCTCCCGTTTCAAGATGTTGGTCAACGTGCTCAAGCCGTTGATGTTCGACATGTTGTTGAGTGTGTTGATGGAGGTATTGTTCATGCCCCCGAGCCCGAGCAAGTTAACACCACCACGGGAAAGAGCTTGTGCGATCGTTGCTGCAATGGACAAAGTCTGCGTTTCGAAACAAACACATTTCTGCCCAATCTCACACACGCCACAGGAATGATACTCCTTCTTCACGGTCGGCGGCTTCAAATCCTTGACTTGGGCGATGCTTTTGGCGGAAGTATTTGACGTGCTGGATGTGGAAAAGGTGTTGTTTGGCGACAAAGAACAAGGTGACCCGCTGCTTACTCTCTGTGTTGTATGGCTAGCGGCTTTGCTCTTGGCTGATGTTTTCGCTTTCGCCTTCGGCTTAAAGTCAGCGCTCGTAGAGCCCTTGTCTGCACGCTGCTTGGCCTTGGGATTCAAGGTGGCCGAGTTTCCAGAATTCATGTCCGACAGCTGCTGGACCAAAATAGGTTGGATACTGCTCTCCTGCTTCATTTCGGGGACTGGGTTGGAAATCTTTTGTCGCTTCGATTCTAAGTGGTATGAAAGGTTCATTGGGTCAATAGTATTTGCTGTCAACATGTCAGGTAAAAACTTGTCATCATTTACTTGCATTTGTAGCCTTTTATCCTCAACTATCCCAGAATCTTCATCAATATCCATTGTAGCGTCCATGATTTCTTGCTTCACTTCTGTAGGAGGCTCGGTCAATGTCGCTGCGTTGTCTTTTGATAACTTAGGAACACCATCTTTTGAATGCGCAACAAGACAATTGTTTTCCAAAGGCTCGACCTTGATGTTTGTATCTGTGGAAGCTATCTTATTGGCAGCTTTACTACTAGTGATTCCGGTTCCACTACTGTTCATTAAAGTGTTTTCCTCTTTCTTTTTTACGAGCTTTAAATTCTGGATCTCCTTGTTGAGTTTCAACAGAATCTTCTTCAAATTGTCATTCTCACGAGTAACATGCTGTAATTGAACTTCAAGCTCTCCTTCATCATTTGTGTATAGATTGATATTTGAGTGTATTTGAGCATTAATGGAAACTTTACCTGTTGAGGGCTCCAAGTACACACTTCTTATGCCCGGAGCAACACATGTAGTGCAGCCAGTGCACTCTTTTCGTTTGCTTTCTGTTTTGGTCGATCTTTTGCTAGCAGTAGAAACAATGTTACGCGTTGCTGCAGTACTTTCCTTCCCTAAATAATTCATCGAAGAGCTCTCCTTTTCAGCCTTTACTATATGTATGCCTGTGCTGCTGGTCAGTTTTGATGGATATGAAGTTGCTACTGTCTTCTTAGAACTGGTAGTTTTTGGTGACATTGCCGAACTTGATGGTTTTTGCGACGTGGCACGTATGCTTTTCGACTCTGTATTGCCTGTTGTGGGAACTCGCTGTATCGGTCTCTTGTCTTTTTTCTTAGAAGCTTTCTTTGTCTTGGGACGAGGTGGCAAGATCCAATTTCGAGAGGTAGTCAAAGTTATTGAACTGTCTGATGGTTTCATCTGATCCTTCGATGTGTGGATGCTACTTGCTGTATTCAACCTCGAAAAAGAACTTGACTTTGAACGGCCCTTCGAGGGAACCGGCTGAATTGGTTTCGGTTTTATTGCAATAGGATGAAAATATATATTTGTGTTCGGATGTGGTTGGGTTGGGGTAGATGGTCTAGCCACAGGCGTCGCAGCAGCGGCATTTTTGGCGATAGGAACAGATGATGTCCGTTGCATGGTTTGATAAGGAGATACCACTTTCATTACTGGTTGTACAGAGTTAGAGCGACTCATTTGTGCTGCTGGTGTGCTGGGCTGCAGCTTGCTGTTTCCAATAGGGGTTGTAATTGTAGCTACCTGTGGCGTGATTTTACTTTTGATAGAGTTATGATTAGTATCAGCCATACTATTTTGTTTCGGTAGGTCTTTGTTGTTTAATGTATCGTTTTTGCAAGCTATTTCTATTACTTTCTTAGGTTTAATGGTCTTGGGAGTTTTACCGATAGGTGTATTTGCGTTCAACAAAATTGTTCCGTCAGGGGTATTTATGTGTTTGGGCATGATCACAGGCTGTGCCGGGGCTTTGTGTATTACCTTTAAGGGCTTTGTACTTCCACTGCCAGGAGTCACTGCACTGGAGCTAGCATTTGTATTATCAGTCCCTCGGTCGGCTTTCTGATCAATAGCTTTTTGTACTGCATTGGGATGGGGTTGTACTGTAGTCTTCGGCTGAATCGCTATATTTTGAGGCACCTTCTTCGGCACTTCAGTCACCATCGACTGTGATTTTGCAGAGTCTAAAACACTGAGTTGCTCGTTCTGGGGTTTTGCGATTTGACAGCTTGATTTTCCCTCAACCTGAGAATCTTCCATTGCTTTTCTCTTGTGTCATAAATTAATAAATCGGTTTCTTCTTGAAAAAACTTCGTTACGGGGTCTTAGGTCGAAATACAGAGTGATCCAAAGTTCAAAATACCGAGCCTGTCTGTATTTTAAGCATAGGTTTTCTTAGAGAGCGTCGAAATCTTTTGATGAAGTTGAAGGGAGTTCGCTGAGTGTGTGGGGGGATGGGGGGTGTCGGAAGAAAATAACAGGGCCAATACGTATTTTTTTCTTTTGTCACCCAGAATAACCTCTTAATCAAGTTCCTTGGAATAGCAACTGGTTTGCAGGTGAAAATGAGAGTTGCGATAGCCTGTTCACAGGTTTGGTCGCTTGGACCCGACTCTGGCAACGGTCATTGTGCATGATCGATCGTTCCATACACCGAGGCCTACCTATCTCGATTTAGTTACTGAGAATGCCTCGGATGCGAGGGAATAGGGGGAATCTGTCGCAAGAGATGCGTCGCGTCACGACAGCCGGAAGTGTGGCATGTAATTAAACTGAATCAAATTCTGTGTTTGGATTTGTATGGAGTTTTTTTCTTATTTTCTCATTTTTATGCATTTTCTTAGGCTTTTTTTCCTTTTCGTGTTGTTTATTTTGTTTCGTGTCTTTCTGAACTTCATCTGAAATTCTGTACAAACGAAAGGGCGTTTATGCTGGCACTGCTTCGAAAATCGAGTCACCACGTATTCTCTGTAAGAAGTGTTAGTACTTTTTATACCCCAGAACAGTCAAGTGTAAAACGTTCTTTTCTTGTTACAACATACCACACGTTTCGTACAGGTTGCTACATTCGAAAAATGAGCAGTGGTAGTGGCAGCGACGCCTATTACAGCTCCGACGAAGAGCCGGTTACGAAGAAGGTCAAGACAAACGGCTCGAGAGCAAAGTCAAAGCCTAAAACATCAGCTTCAGATCAATACCAAAAGTTATCTCAATTGGAGCATATTTTGAAAAGACCTGATACGTATATCGGATCAGTCGAAAAACATTCAGCAGAGCAATGGATTTTCAATGACACTACCAAGTGCATGGAGAAAAAAGTTGTTTCGATTGTTCCAGGTTTGTTCAAGATCTTTGATGAAATCTTGGTGAATGCCGCCGATAATAAGATCAGAGATCCGACTATGAAAAAAATCGATGTCGTGATAAATGCCGAAGAGAACATCATATCTGTCAAAAATGACGGTAAGGGTATTCCCATTGAGATTCACGATAAAGAAAAGATCTACATTCCAGAGTTGATTTTTGGTAACTTATTAACTTCCTCAAATTACGACGATGATCAAAAGAAAGTCACTGGTGGTAGAAATGGTTATGGTGCTAAGTTGTGTAATATTTTCTCGAGGGAGTTCACTGTACATACCGCAGATAAGTCAAATGGTAAAGAATACAGCCAAACTTGGAGGAACAACATGTCTGAAAAGGGGACTCCGAAAATTACAGCGTACAAAAAACAATCCGAATTCACCGAGATTATTTTCAAACCTGACTTAGAAAAGTTTGGTATGACAGAGCTGGATGAGAACATATTAGGTGTCTTCAAAAGAAGAGTTTACGATGTAAGTGGATCAGTCAGAGGTATTAAAGTTACATTGAATGGCGAACTTTTGAAGATAAACAACTTCAAGCAATATGTCGAACTCTATGTCAAAGCAATCGAGAGAGCGAAAGAGGAAAACCCTCACGTCCCTGTACACATCAAGACAGAAGGTGAGGAGGGTGTTGAATCAGGTAACGAGCCCGAACAAAATGGGCTTGAGTCTCCGCCTTCGGTGCCCGAAAAATTACCAACGATTGTGCATGAAATCGTGAATGATAGATGGGAAATTGCTTTCTGTATTTCAGACGGTAACTTCAATCAAGTTTCATTTGTTAATTCTATTGCAACGACTGTTGGTGGTACACATGTTGACTATGTTGCTAACATGCTGGTAGGGAAAATCACAGAACAAATAAAAAAGAAAAATAAAAAGGCCATCATCAAGCCATTTCAAATAAAAAGTAAAATGTTTTTATTCATCAATTGTTTGATTGAAAATCCTGCCTTCACTTCCCAAACCAAAGAATATTTGACAACTCAACCTTCGAAATTTGGTGGTAAAAGATTAGAGCTTCCAGAGAAGTTCGTTAAAAAAGTCCTTTCTTGTGGTATTTTGGATGAAGTTTTAGATATTGCCCAAGCAAATGCTGATAAAGCCCTTAAAAAGAACGACGGATCAAGGAAAAGTAGAATTACAGGATATCCAAAATTGGAAGATGCAAATAAGGCAGGAACTAAAGATGGATTCAAATGTACACTAATCTTAACAGAAGGAGATTCTGCTAAATCGTTGGCTGTTGCCGGTTTGGCCGTTGTTGGTAGAGATTTTTACGGATGCTTTCCTTTAAGAGGTAAACTTTTGAACGTTCGAGAAGCCAGTACCGATCAAATTATGAAGAGTGGTGCTATCCAAGCCATCAAACAAATTATGGGTTTACAGCATAAGAAGCATTATGGTCCAGGTGATATCAAGGGCCTGAGATATGGTAGAATTATGATCATGGCCGATCAAGATCACGACGGTTCTCATATCAAAGGTCTTATCATAAATTTCTTGGAAACGTCATTTCCCGGATTATTGGAAATACCGAACTTTTTGATTGAATTCATTACTCCGATTGTCAAAATTACCATAATGAGTGGTCCAAACAGGAGAAAAACTATTCCTTTCTACTCCATGCCAGAATATGAGCATTGGAGAGAAACAGAAGGTACTACTTGTTCTTATAAACAAAAGTACTATAAGGGTTTGGGTACTTCTTCTGCACAAGAAATGAGAGAGTATTTTGGCCAGTTGGATAAGCATTTGAAAAAATTCGACTCCTTGAAAGAGGAAGACGTCACATCAATTGATTTAGCCTTCTCGAAAAAGAAAGCCGATGACCGTAAGGAATGGTTGAGAGCTTTCCAACCAGGGACTTATTTGGATCCAACTTTGACTGATATTCCAATTTCAGAATTCATCAACAAAGAACTTATTTTGTTCTCCATGGCGGATAATGTTAGATCCATTCCTTCGGTTATGGATGGTTTCAAGCCTGTTCAAAGAAAAATTCTTTATGCTTGTTATAAGCGTAACTTGAAGGACGAAATCAAAGTTTCTCAGTTGGAAGGTTACATTTCTGAACATACAGGTTATCACCACGGTGATGCATCATTGATGCAATCCATTATTGGCTTGGCACAAGATTTTGTTGGTTCCAATAACCTAAATATTTTAATCCCCCATGGTGGTTTCGGTTCGAGAGCAGCAGGTGGTAAGGATGCAGCCGCAGCGAGATACATTTTCACTGAACTATCCCATATCACCAAGAAGATTTTCAATCCCTTAGATAACCCTCTACTTAAATATCTGCAAGATGATGAACAGACAGTTGAGCCTGAATGGTACACTCCTGTATTACCAATGCTATTGGTGAATGGATGTGAAGGTATCGGATCTGGTTGGAGTACAAGTATTCCACCTTTTAACCCAGTTGATATAATTGAAAACATTCGCCTGCTAATGAAAGGCGAAGAAATGAAAGAAATGCTACCATGGTTTAAAGGATGGGAAGGGTCCATAACTAGAGAGGTCAATAAGGATAGGTGGAGACTTGAGGGTAAGATCGAGGAAATAGATGATAATACCCTAGAGATAACCGAATTACCAGCCAGAATGTGGACCATTACAATGAAGGAATTTTTATTAAATGGCTTAGCAGGTTCTGATAAACAGAAGGCATGGATCAAAGATATGGAAGAAGATCATGGAGTGGGTGTTAAGTTCATAGTGAAATTATCTGATGAAGAGATGGAAAAATCTAGAAGAACAGGACTTTTGGAACGATTCAAGTTAATTTCAACTATAAGTAGCTCCAATATGGTTGCATTTGACCCAAACGGCAAAATCAAGAGATACTCAAATGTGAATGAGATCATACAAGATTATTATTACATCCGTTTGGACTTTTATCAGAAAAGAAAGAACTATATGGTGAAAGAGTATTCTAATCAGTTAGAAAAAATCAGTTCGCAGGCGAAATTTGTGAAGATGATTATTGAAGGCGATTTGATCGTTGGTAATAAACAGAAAAAGATTTTGATTGAAGAATTGAAACGTTTAGATTTCCCAGGTTTTGACAAAAGCAATGAACCTGTCGATTTGAAACATTCTTCCACGGTCAAGGTTGAAGAAAAGGACGAAGAAGATGACGAAGAAGAAGTGGAAGATAAAGAAGTAGATGCTGCGACTACAGGTGCAGCAGATACAACAGGGATGGAGGATACTGGGCTGGTTGTTGTTCATAAGAAGAATCTTTCGCTTTTGTACGATTATTTGCTTGGTATGCCGATCTGGTCTTTGACAAGAGAAAGATATGAAGCTTTGCTAAGATTGAAGGGAGAGAAAGAAGAGCTACTTAACACCTTGTTGCAGAAATCACCTAAAGATTTGTGGAATGAAGATATTGAGGAGTTCTTGCTTGAGTGGGAAAAATTTTTGAAGAAGGATGAAGAAAATAGAACTAATGTCGTTTCTAATGGCGGTGAGAAGAACGGAACCAAGAGAAAGCGCAAGGCACCAGTCAAGAGAAATCCTGCTACAGCCAAGGCTAAGCCAAGGAAGACGCCTGTGAAGAAGGAGAAAAAGGAAGACAGTGCTGAACCGAAGGCAAAGACGCCACGTGCCAATGGTAAGGCCACGACGACCAAAATTAAGAAAGAAGAAGATGCTGATGCCCTAAAGGAAGAAGTTAACGATTTGAATGACTTTGATTCTATATTCAAGGAATTTACTGCAAGTTCATCCGCGTTTAAGGATGGCGATGAGGATAAGAAGGAATCCGCCTCATCATCTGCATCATCGACGGCACCTGTGAGATCGTCTGGCAAGAAGACGGGAACGACGAAAGCTACAAACGGCAGGAAGAAGAAGGCGCCTCTGAGCAATGATGAGGACGAAGGGTTTTCTCAAAGTGTTGATTTGACCAGTGATGGTGAAGACGAAGACGTCGCTGTCTCTACGAGTGCTCCAGCGAAAAGATCGACGAGAGCAAGAAGATCGAGAACTCCGGTCCAGAGTTACACGTTGGACAGTGAGGAAGAAGCGGCTAGCGTGAATGATTCTGATGATAATTATTCTGAATTTGATTAAGCTGCGAAAGTATAAAAGTTATATATCATACATCTATGCCAGTAATTATAATATTGTGGAAGGAAGGAAGGAAGGAGGAAGGAAGGAAATGCAGTTTTAAAGGAAAAGTGAGAGAAAAAGCCCGAGAAAACAAAGAAATGTAGAGTCGCTAAATGTCTTTGCCCAGTGTCCTTTGAGCAAGGACGTAAAGGTAGCCCTGGTCGACGATGTCGCCCTTTTTGTCAAGATACGCCAGGTCGAATTGGCCCATTTCACTGTCGTAGTCGAGGTTGCAGCGTCCGGCGTCTTCGAAGTCGAGAGCAAACTTGTTCATGAACTGGCCCCAGTTGTCTGCGATGACGTACTTTGTGTCGTACTCCCTTCCGAAGATAATGACCTGGCCGAGAACGCCGTCTGTGTCCGGGTCCAAGTCAATTGCGATGTGATTGCCTGTGTTGTCTGTTACGAGGGGTATCCAGTCCGGATTTGCGTACTGTGGCTTGACCTTCTTTGGAGGGTACGACTTCTGTTCAGGGAGCTTTTTGATGTAATCGTTTTTGGAGTGGGTGGACATGTTTCTTACCAAGTCCGGGTAGTTCTGGAGGTCGTTTTTGGAGATCCTGTCGATTTTCTTCACGATCCGAAAGTTCGGGTCGTTATCGATCAATTTCTCTTCCTTTTCGTAAAGTGCCTGTTCTTGCTTCTTCTCCTCCTTTACGGAGGAGTCCTGTGCGGCGAACCGGGCGTTGGACTCCTTGCGGGAAACTTTTCTCCAGTAGTTGGTCATGGTGACGACCTCTGCTAAGCTGAGGAGCTGGAGGCCGTACATAATTCCTATTTTGCGGGTTGACGACGGAGGTATTTCCTGGCCATCATGCACCAGGAAATACTGTATGACTGGGAGGGGCAGTTTTACGCCGAGGTGTTTTTGCGCCACCTGCAAGTCCTTGACGGTACAAGGGCTCGAGAGGGAGTTCAGAAAGTCCTCTGCATCCGGGATGTCGTCTATGTCGTCAAGCTCGTCCTCGTAGTCGAGGTCGTAGTTCTTCGGGTTGAGCGTAAAGTGGCTGTTGGAGCCGTCGGCGGCGTCCTTCATGTCGAGGTTGATCACGTCCTCGATGATGTGCCAGGCGTCCAGCACCAACTGCGCCTGCTGCTTCTCGTCCGCCGAGTACCCGGACTCATCGAGCTGGTCGGAGTACCCGCCGCCAGCAACTCCGTTGGCATCCTTCATCTCCTCTGCGTCACTGTCGTCGGACTCTGTCTCGAGCGACCTGACGGCCTTGGACGAGTGGTAGCCGGCGTAGCGGTCGTTCGAGGTGAGTGTGTACACTAGTTCGTTCCACTTCTTGCCCAAATAGCCCATTGCGTGTTCTATGCGTGCGCTGGCTGTAGCTTTGCTTGTAGCTCCGGTACTGGTCCTCCTACAGTGGCTGCTGAGCTCCCCTTGGCTCCTGCTGTACTCCTCTTGGAAGGACCGACAGTCTCCTGAGCACAGCGGCGGGCCCCAGTCGGGGCAGCGGTTACGTCAGACACCGCGATGTTTCATGATGGCGGCTAAACTCGTCGGAGAGATGATAGGAATAGAATAATAAATAAGAAGATAGAAGATATATATACGGGTTACTGCAGAGAGACGGCTTGTGGCCGTGGCGTATCCTGCGTCGCCAGGACGGGTCCGTCAAGAGGCTCCGCCGCTCCGTGGAGACGGACGCCTGGCGCCGGCAGAGAAGTGAAGTTACTAGTCGATGCGTAGGTGGAGCTCGCTCATGCAAACAGCAAAGCCAAGGCGGAGATGGCAGTCAAACCCAAGACGGCATACCCAGTCTTGTAGACGCCCTTGATGTTGGCCTCGTGACCGGAGTCCCAGATCATGTGTCTGACACCGTTCCACGCGTGGAAAGCGAAGGGAACGCCGGCAACAGCCTTGAAGGCGACCTTGGCGGCGACGGGGAGGCCGGCAAAGAAGGTCACGAGCGAGGCCGTGTCGACAAGGCCGACGGCGTACGAGCTGGTCACGACGAGGAAGCCGGCGGCTAAGCCGACACCGGTGATTCTGTGGAGCGCAGACAGCACGGCCGTCAACTGCTTCTGGTAGATCTCCAGGTGTGGTGAGACTGGTCTGTTCTTTCTCTGGGCGACAAGGATGGTCTCCTCCTCGGCAGGGGTGGCTCTGACAGTGATGAGGCTTCTCATGTGGAGACTAGGTCTCACGATGCCGCTTCTGGCGGAGCTGGCCATGGAGGCCCGTGTGAATCTGGCGAGGTTGGCTGCGGTAAACATGCTGTGAGTGCTTGTTGGTGGTTCGTCCTGTTTGTTTTACCGTTCTGTACCCTCATCTCCCCCCATACCCGTGCTCAGCGGAAACAGCTCAGCAGAAACAGGCTCATATACCTCTTGCCCCCCCCAGCTGGAGGAGTGGGGAGTGGGGATCCCCCGGCCGCGCGTGCTTGCCCAATCACTCGCGACCGATTTCTAAGGACGGGCCCGGGGCCGGGCCTCGGCTGCAGACGTGTTTTATCCGAACGAGAAGGTGAAGATCGAGAGGAAGAGATGGTAATATAGCAGAGCATTATTCGAATGTATATTTACGTTATGTTTATAGAACCATAGGGGAAGAGCTAGAAAAAGTGTTCGTGTTCGTGTTCGTGGAAATGGTGGGGAATGGCTGGGAAAATGACAGGGAGAATGGCGGGGAGAACGAGGGACTTAACACCACATCTTGTAGACCTTGTAGTAGAAAGGCTTGGAAGCGATGTAGGCCCGCTCTTCCTCGATCTCCTGCATGAGCAAGTCCCAGTCCTCGACCCGGCGGCCCGTGTCGAGGTCAATGTCTTTCGCTCTCACGAGCAAGGTCACCTTGAACTTCTTCCACACCAAGAAGATGAAGAAGAAGAAAACAAGCACGACAGCGTTCAAGTAGTTCTCAAAGAAGTTGTATGCGTCCGGCTTGTTTGTTGGGAACAACGAGAACCAGAACTCCGCCATCAAAATCAACACGTTTAACAACACCCCCCAGAGCGAGCCCCAGACACCCGAGAGCGCCACAAAGGACAACTCCTTCGTGCTTCTCCCCTGCAACTGGAGCGCTCTTCTGAACCGCACGTGGGTGAAGCAGATCGACATCCACGTGAACACCGACGACAACCCGGAGATCGCCATCATCCATGCAAATGCAACCGCCTCCTTGTCCGACGCAGCAAGGAAACAGAGCAACCCAAACGCGAGCGCAATCCCAACTCCGACAAGTGGACGGCCCTTCCGGTCAATGTAGCCAAACCACTTAGGCCCAAACCCCTGATCGGCCAACGACGCAATCGTTCTCGACGAGCCAAACACCGCCGAGTTCGCAACAGAGAGAACAGCTATCAAAATGACAACGTTCATCACCGATGGCAAGCCCTTGATCCCGGCGTTTCTGATCGCAATGACAAAAGGCGATGCTGCGGCATCAGCAGAAGAGTTACCCATTAACCTTGAGTCGTTGTAAGGCACCAAGAGACCAATCAAAACCAACGAAACCATGTAGAATAAGGTGATTCTCCAGAAAACCTGCTTCGTTGCAGATGGCAACGTCTTTCTTGGGTTGGCGGTTTCAGCAGATGTCAAACCAACCAACTCGGTACCGGAGAAGGAGAAAGCAGCCGTGGTGAAAACACCACACAGACCCTTGAAACCATGGTGGAAGGCGCCCGGGTTGTGCCAGAACTTACCGCCAATGTAGCCACCAACAGGTCCACCTCCACAGTTCAGCACTATACCCAAGATGATGAACCCAAGAATGGCTGTCACCTTGATCGTCGAGAAAATGAACTCCGCCTCACCGTAACCTTTGACACCAAACAAGTTGATAAATACAATCAAGCAGTAGAAGATCGAAACCCATGCGGCAGAATTGATCTGGTCGTTCCAGTATCTGATGGTCAACGACGATGCAACCAACTCCAACGGCATGACAATGATCCATTGTAGCACGTAGTTCCATGCCATGCAGAACCCCCAGATCGGAGAGATGAACCGCGTGTTCAAAGAAAGGAAAGACCCTGCCACAGGGAATGCCACAGCAAGCTCACCCAAGGCTTGCACTGTGCAGAAGATCATCGTACCAATGAGAAAGTAACAGATGACCAACGACGCAGGCCCACCTGTGTGCAAGGCTGTACCGGAACCAACGAACAAACCCGTACCGATGGCACTACCAATCGCAATCATCTGGACATGTCTGTTTTTCAAACTACGCTTTAGCGGCGTTCTGGAAGCAATCACGTTCGCCCGTTCTGCTTCGGTTAAATTTGGGTCGATGTCGCCTAAGTCGAGCTGCTTGAAGCCGTCGATAAAGTCTCTCCAGAAGCCTACCTTCTCGCCCGTGGCGCTGGCTGCGTAGGCATCCTTCGACCCTACGGAGCCTGCGTTGCTAATGGTTTCGTCCTCGTACGACACCATTGGATCGGCCTTGCTCTCCGCGTAGGACACCGTTGGGTTGACCTTGCTGTCCGGGTGTGTCGGGGTCACCCCTTCGCCGAAATGTTCCATTTCGTAATCATCAGCAGCAAATGCAGACATATTGTGGTGTTACTTCTGTTGCCTTTGTGATTTCTGCTTCTGTTTTTCGATACAGGGCAGGAGGAAAAAAGGGCGAAGGATAAAGAAAAGCAGAAAAGAAAAGAAAGTAAGAGGAAGAAGGAAGAGAAAGGAAGGGGGAGGAGTGGGAAGAGCAGACGAGGAACAAAGGAACCCGTTATGACGCTGCTGATGATGATGACAAAACGAAACAGGACATGAAAGCAGGGAACCGGGGATATGACAGAAAAACAGAAAACAATGAAAAAAAAACAGCGTCTCGTCTCTTTCTGACTCTTTTCGCCGAGTGATGAGCTCCACTGATAAGAACATCGAATGAAACTCCTCTCCGGCCCGTTTCTCCGTCGCCGTAAAGCTTGCTAATGCCAGCAGCACCGGCGAGGCTGCCACGTTCCGACGGCGTCTTCGCCAGGAACTTGCTGGCTCAATGCCCGCCGCTGACACACTATTCCGGCGCAGGCGTGTTCACGCTCCTCGGGGCAGTAGTAGACGCCCCGCGTGTGGGGCTCGCACAAGGCAATACGCCCAACACGCACAAGCAAGACAGGCATTACATGTCAAGTAGCCTCCACCGGCGCCAATGCCAGGCCTGTGCCGACGGCGGGCGCTTCGCCGGCTGCGCTGACAGATGTGTCAAAGAGCTCTTTGACGTCAAAGGTGTCAAAAGTGACACTTTTTCCACCTGCCAAATGGCAGGGGCGGCGCGCCCATAAGGCGTTTCGGGGGCATTATGGGCAATGCCCTAAGGGCCTCGGCATTCCTGCGACTGGCAATTGTACGGGGCTACGTCATGCACTGGTGGGTATGTGGTCGAGGGGGTAGAGGGTAGCGGTGCAGGCAGAGCTTAAGATTCGTTATTATAGAGTTAATATAAAGAAGCATGGAAGGAGTAAGTTTATAGAAAGAAGAAAGAAGAGAGAAAAGAGAAAGAGAAAACAATAACTAGGCTGGTAGATGGGTGGATGGATAAATAGATAGATATAGATAAATAAATAGATAGTAGGGAGGTGAAGAGGTGAAGAGGAGGATGTGAACATGAAAATGTAGATGCAGAAAGCTTATGGGAACAGAACAGGAAATTCAACAATATCAACAACAACAGTAATAACATTAGAACAATAATAACAATAACAGCATAGCAAAAACGTATAGCATAACATGAGGGATGTCGAGACACCGCAGAAGGAAAATAATAAAAGTGGGGAAAAAGTAGTAATGAAATAAAGCTAACGAAAGCAAAATAAAAGTGAAAATGAAAATGAAAATGAAAATGATAATGGACAAAAACAATGAGAATCAGAATGATAATGAGAATGATAATAATGATAATGAGAAATGAGAATGATAGTGATCATATAACAGTAATATAAGTAGTGGTAAAATTAGTGGTAGTAAGAGTTTGAGTTGCTTCTAAGCAAAAGCAAGGCAAAACTGGCTCAAAATTCATAACTTGCAACAACATAGGAAAACTTGCAGGGTTCGGAGATAGATGAGAAAGTGGAGAAAGTCTCAAGAGTTGTAGAGGTTCGATCCAAGATCCAACTGGTCGAGGTTTCCATCCCGGGCCGCTAACAACAACTTGTTCAACTTCAGCTCATCGTTGGAACTCATGCTGGTGTATGGGATCTGTTCGTTTTGGAAGTTGTACTGGTCCACAGAGTACCCGTTCAGGTTCAGCATCGTATCGTTGACATTCACATACGAGTCAAACAGACCCAAACTGTCAGCCATGTTCTGGTTCTTGGTCATGTTCAGCAACACGTTGATGTCGTTGTTGGAAAGCTGGTCCAAATTCTGAGTCGACGACGACGATGACGTGGACGACGCAGGAGCAGGAATTTGCACTAGATGGTTGAGAGAAGGGTGCTGCTGCTGCTGTTGTTGTTGTTGCTGCTGTAATTGAAGTTGTCTTGCAAACCAACTTCTCTGAGCAGCTCTAGCACCCCAACTAACTCTAATCTTGCATCCTCCACCAATGTCGTAGCCCTGCATCTCGTTGATCGCCATTTCTGCACTTGCCCTATGGAAAAACTGGACAAACCCACAGTTTTTGCCTGCAGGGATCTTCACATAGCTGATGTTACCATACTTGGAAAACAGATCAAACATCTGCTTCTCAGTAAAGGGAACATTGAGTCCGCCAATGAAAACAGTGGTATTTGCAGGATCATTAAAATACTGGACAGACGTGTTCTGCGGTAATGGCTGTAGTAACGATCTATTGGAGATGTTTTGCGATGGGTTACCAGGTTGCTGTTGCTGTTGCTGTTGCTGTTGAGGTTGCTGTTGTTGTGAATGGAATTTGTTGACCATTTGTTGCTGTTGTTGTTGTTGTTGTTGTTGTTGTTGTTGCTGTTGTTGTTGCTGTTGCTGTTGCTGTGGTATACTACCATTGGCGTTGGCTGGAATAGAGCTATTTGAAGACATGATAGTGGATGGTGACATGTTGGTATTCAATGATGTGTTGGACACATTCGAATGAGAAGTAAGGTTTGTGCTCAGTAATGGAGAGAAGGCGTTGTTGTTTGGAGCAACATTTGCATTGTTGTTACCATTATTAGTATTTGGAAGAGAGGAGTTTGATTTCGAAGCTGTTGACACCCTGATGGCTCTCCCTAAAAGAAGGCAACCTTGCATCTCAACCAGTGCTTTCTTCTGTTCCTCTTCATTGAGGAACTTGACGAATCCGTACCCCTTGATGTTACCTGTTGTTTGGTCAACCATTATCTTCACGCTAGTGCATGAAGGATACTTGGACTTGAATGTCTGTAAAAGAATCTGTTCGTTAATGTTTTGAGGCAAATCACCAACAAAAATCGAATACTCGATAGGGTTTGAGCATGCTGCCAATGGTAAAGTACTTGTTGCGGCAGCGGCAACTGCTGCAGCTTGGATGTTAGCCGAAGACCAGTTTAGCCTGAAATAGTGCTGGTTGTTGGTACCCGGGATTGGTTTTCCATTGAAGGTGTTCAATACTTTGGAGGCGTCTTCAAAGTTGTGGAACCTTATGAAACAGTATCCTGCATTGGCCAAGCCCAACTGAGAGCTTTGCTTGTCCTTGATCAGTTTGACGGAGTGAACAACGATGCCCATGGAGCTCAACAAACTTGTCCAAATCTGCTTGATGGTCAACTCGTCCCATCTTTGATCCAGCTCTCCCATCCACAACTGTGGGATTTGACCATTAGTGTTTAGAGAGGTCTGGGAAGATGACGTGGAAGTGGGGGTGTTAACGGGATTGCTGAGCGAGTTCATGGTATTCAGGGTATTCAAAGAGGCCTGGTTGGGATGGGCGTCGTAGGAAGGATTGTTGCTGTACATGATGATTTGGAATGCTTGTTTGATGTCGAAGAGTGAGAAATGTAATGTTTATAACTGGAGTTGATTCTAATTAGTGAATGATCAGAGAGCATAAAAATGGTGGCAATGGCAATGAAACTGTATTCGGTAGACTGAATATAGGATGGATCAGTATGGATGAAACAAAAGTTGGAAGATAGTAACAATGGCAGTGGCAGTATAGTAATAATAATGGATAGAACGATAAGAAATAAAAGCAGTAATATAGTCTATGCAATAAAATGTAGGAAGGGAATAGTTATTGGAATAAATATTAGTTCTCTCCGGAGTCTTTCAGTTTGAATGGACTGGGTTCAGCAGTAGTGTAAGTGGTGACGTGGGTGGTGTTGATCTTTACTGGAAGGCTTGAATTCCATAAACTGTTTCAATAAGATCGAAATGAGGTGGAAAGAAATGAAGTAAAAAATAAAGTAGGATAGAAGGATGAAAAACAAAGGAGAAATGTCGATCTTTTCTACCAACGATAAAGCAAATGAAAAATAGCGTGGAGTGAAGAATATAATAGGGTTGGGGGAGATGGAGTCAGATATGATTTCAGGCGCTGTGAGAGGGGGTGTTGATGCTGCTGAAGGACTGTTGATCTGTCTGTTGGATGAGTCGAGCGAAAAGTGTGTGTATGCAGCTTATCCCACGGTGAAGTAGTGTTGGCTGGTGTAGGTTGTAGAAGTGTGCGTGTGCGTGTGCGTGTGCGTGTGCGTGTCTGACGTGTCTATGAGAGGGTGTGTGTCAGAGGGTGTGTCAGTCTGAGAATCAGGCGTGCTGTACATACATATACGTTCCTCCCGGGTGCGTATGTCTCTCTCACTATATACGAAGATATACAGAGGTGTGCTGCCGATCTATGGTGGGCAAGACGAGACGGTTTGGGCGAAACACGGGTGGCAAGCAGGAAAAGACGAAACAAGAAGGCAAACGCAGAGGCTCCAAGGAGGGAGGCAGACCGAGACTGACACGGACGCAAAAAAAAATCCAGGACGAAGCTGAAAAAAAAAGAAAGAATACATGAAAAAACGGAGACTCGTTCCTGGTCGGTCTGCCCGACCGCTGCTGGTGATGCTGTCTCCTGCCGCTGGCGCTTTCTCTGCCGCCCGCTGCGGCACGGGGCCGTCCAGCCTCCTTCTTCCTGTCCGGCCGCCTACCTCCCCGGCCGGCTCCCGGGGCCCCAATCCGACTGCAATCCGACACGCCAGTTCCGTTTTCTCCCAGCGCGCCCGTCCCGGCTTCGGCCGTCGGCTCGGACAACAAGGAGGGACGGGACGGACACGCACGGAGGTAGCGTGGAGGCGGGACGGGCATTAGCGTGGGCACTAACTGCTCCGTCACGCCTCGGCGGGCTGCATGGCCGGCAAAGACGGCGTGTCGTTTTATTACCCCGGTCCGCTGCCGGTCATCGCTGCCGGCCATTAGTAATGTTGCCGCTTCACACCCTCGGCGATCGCAGCAAAGCCTTGATCAGCTCTCTCCGCACGCCGTGAGTGAACATATCACTTTCAACACACTCCCGGATGCTTAGACGTTTCCGGCTGTCGACCTCGAGACAGCCCTTGACGAAACGCTTGGACGTATCGGAGACAGCTCTCCAGCGGGCGCTGCTGTCAACATAGAGAGCACCCCGGCGGCTCTTGGAGATAGTCTGCTCGAGGTCTTCGCTGTAAAAGGGCGAGATCCCTGAGAGCAGGATGTGGCTGACGACGCCCAACGACCAGCTGTCGACCTTCTCAGTGTACTTGCTGTTCATTGTGTCGCTGTCGCTGTCAGCGTCGTCGTCCTTGCGGATGAAAAAGTCCTCAACGTTGTTCCGGCAATCTTTCTTCCGCTTCGATAAGTTAATCTCAGGCGCCGCATACTCAGCAGTACCGACCATGGTATTCATCCAGTACGCCTCCCGGCCCCGCCCTCGTGTCCGGCTGAGGCCAATGTCCTCGATGTTTACCACCTGCGACTCGCCGAGCGGCAGATGCTGCTTCGCAATGCCAAAGTCCCCGATGGCCAAATGCGGGTATCGGATCGGGGCACCCATGACGAGTATGTTGTCGAGCTTGAGATCCCGGTGCACGATTCCACGACGGTGTAGGAAGTACAAGCCGTTGCAAATTTGGTAGAGTGCCACCACGGCCTCACTCTCTGGTAGTGCCTTCAAAACCTGGCTGTCTTGTGAAAGGTAGGAAAACAAGTCACCTCCAACGGCTAGCTCTTGGAACAACTTCAGTGTCCCATGCTTCTTGTCGATTATGCTTTCTCGGATTCGAATAATGTTCGGATGCTCAATCTTGCTCAAAATCTCATGCTCAACCTTGCTACGCTCGTTCTCCTGACTCACCATGATGGTCTTCACGGCGTAGTACCTGCCTTTCTCCATCTTGTTGTAAGCAATCTGGACCTGTATTTGGAAACAATAAGGAGATAAAAAAGTAATTCACGTTAGTATCGTGGTGGTGCAACGAGCCTCCAAGTTATCAAAAAAGAACATACCTTGCCAAAAGTACCAAACCCCAATACTTCAGGGAGTACCACCCAGTTCTTGATCTGGCAACTCCCATCCAGGCCTATTTCTGTAAACTTTCCTCCCGTCTGGTTCACTTTGTATTGAAATCCAATGTTGTCATACAATGTGATGTAATCCTTATTTTGCAAAACACGATATTTCCCCTTACCAACAGGCACGTTGTTAACAAAGCAATTGTTCGTGGATACATCCTGAAAGTAACAAACAGGGGACGTATCTGCGTCGAACTGGATCATCCACACGTAGCAATGCGTTGAAGAAATATGTGGATCGTCAATTTCTACCCTGAAAACTCGTTCATCATTCTCGTCATGTGGTAATCTTCCAAATGCAATAATGCAATTTTTCTTCAAGGGAATGCTCATTTCCGAGTTCAAAAGCCATCCACTTGCTTCTTCGCCATACATTGTATCTTGTTTTGTCTTTACTGCAAAACAATAGGTTCAAAAGAAAAGATGAAGAAGAAAAGAAAACCATGCAGAAAACCCTGAGCCACCTTTTTATTTCCATTTTTTATCGCTCAGTTATAGCAATTGTTGTAGTGACAAAAAAATTACAATTCTATACATGCATGTTTATAAATCCGCTGTCAACAACAGAAAAACATCCCGTCTACAGTAGACAATTTCGTGTCTCGCCCATTATCCGGATACAAATCTCCGTAGTACCGGTACATAGGGGACATCTGTACCTCCCTTAGTTCAGTTTCTTCTTGCTTTAAACAGGCTTTCATGATCAGCGCCAGCTGTTTCCATTGATGTGCATCAGCAGCAAATGTGTTCAAAATGCTGACTTCCTTTCCTCTCCTATAACATACAAAAATTCCCATATTAGGTGCATATGGACCCTCCAAGCACCATTTTTTCAAAAGTCTTATCAAATCATTAAGTGTAGCTCCCATTTGAAGCTGTAAAGATATCCCCGCTCGGGAAATCACCTGTAAAAAAGTTATTCCGTAATCTTTCACATAATCGCTATTTTTACCTTGTTCAAAATGCAAACTGCCCAAGCTCTCCGTGATACTTGCCTCCTTTTGCAACATGGAGTAGTTGTTATCATCATCCGTTGAGTATTCACTTTCATCCATTTGAATCGGTCCTAAGTAGGCTTCTAAGACGTGACTGTTCTTCGTTATATCAAAATAGACTCCATGCGTGCGCCAGTTTTTATCTCAATTGTCACAAAGAGCTAAAAAAGAAAGGATCATTTAACGGGTCAACAGTTGATATTGTTTATATTTGCGACCGCTAGTTAACTTTCCCCGCAACAATTACAACACCTTGCCGAACCCATAGATAAGCTCTCACCTCAAAGCGACAAAAAACAAAAAATTGTTTTCTTTGCTTCCCGTTCCGGAAAAAGTTTGCCCACCTCCTCCAGTCGGATCTTGCTCACACAATGGACTCTTCTTTCGTTTCCACGTAGTACCATTTGGTCCCGACATTTAGATTGAACGGATTCTGATCTATACTATCTTTATTTTCATCAGTTATTGCGTGCTCTTCAATTTTCTTGATTCTGCCAACAAACCACTCTTTCTCTTCTAGCTTGGAAAGATCTTTCAGTGTGTTGCTTTTCAGATAGTAGTTAGGAGATCCGATGTTGAAAACAGCCCACGGTTGCTTTGTTGCATCCTCTGTATTGGCACCTTCGGTGATCGGGACCAATGTCTTGAGAAATAATACCAAATCACCACTCTGAAAGTTACGCAAAACAAGTTGCTGCGATAGTTTCTTGGTGAGAGATTTTATCTCACCTTTGAGCTTAACCTTCTCCTTCTGTAACTTCCTAGCTAAAGATTCGACATCCTCAAAACGTTTGTGCACACGACCTAAAATCAGATCATGCTCAATCAACGTATGTTTGATAAACTCGTTATATTTTTCTTCCAGATCCGCTTCTGAATACATTTCAATAACGGATCTCAGTTTAACATCGTAATTATTAAGTGATTCGAATATCCCTTCAATCTCTTTAATTTTCGAGGAGTGTAACTTCTCATTTGTATTCTCCACACTCTCACTTTCTCCAAACTCTACTTTATCGCTTTGATAAGAAAGTCCCTTGAGCTCCTTAAATTCTTCCTCCATTTGTGGAAGCCATTCTAGCTTACTTTTCGAATCGTTGATTAGATCCGATGCAACAACTTCCAAGAAAAGCATGTCATCATCAGCCTCATCAACACTAGATTTTTTCGAAAATAAATCCTTCTTCGTATACCTTAATCCTTTAACTCTTTTGATTTCCATACCATTCTTTTCATCCACTAATAATAGCCCCATAATCTCCAAGATTAAACAGAATGTTTCCATATCACCATACACAAGTTTACTGAGATCACGTAACTTAATGAAAGCAAAAGACAAAATTGACAAAACGTTGTTAATTATACTATCTGTGTCTTTAACCTTGTCCATAACCCTATCATACTGGTTTTTAATGTCAAGTAATTCTTCAATTCGTAATTTAAGATCATTCTTCTCCTTTTGATTTAGTTGGTTCTCGTTCATCAATTCATTTTCTTTATGCGACATGTTTTCCAATAAATCTTTATTCAGAATATTTAATTCAGTAATGTCCGAGTTCAATTTATTATTTTTACTCTCCAGATTTTGATTCTCCTCCATAAGCTTCACAATCTGCTTTTGCAGACCTTCAATATGTTTATCCTTTTCTTCAAGGTTCCTGGCATTATCGTCAAGTCTAGCCTGGTATTTTTTGACTTGAAGTGCATTAACCTCTATTCCTCTTTTCATTTTCGTAATTTCTTCGCCCACCTGGCTTGTCTTGAGTTCTTCTACTTCTTGATGCAACCTTCTGTTCTCTCTTTCAAGCTGTTGGATTTTCTCGGTGTAGTGACTAGGAGGTAACTTAATGGTTTTCCTACCTAGAACTCCAGATGAGGTCACAACAAGCTGCTCTTCCGCGGAATTGTCAACATTGGTGATATTAGGGGTATTAGGATTAGCCTGCGACCATCTATTGTTGAACTGTTGAAATCTTTTTTCATGCAATAAGTTTTCAAGTTTTTGTACCCTTTCTTCGTAAATTCTTATTATACCTGTATCCACGGGAGGATTCTCTGCTTTTTGAGTTCCTACTTTGATTTCAATAGTAACCCCACTTGACTCGAAGCTTTTAATGAACTTTTTGAAAATTTTCATATAATGTTGATCCTCATAATCAAAACTCCCTAGATCATCAATATTACCAGATTTGAGAAGAACACCTTTTTCTTTATTAGTATTAAGCTTTGTAGGTTCACTGAGGCCTATATCCTTCATATATGTTTTTAGCTGATTCAACAAACTTGTCTTGTACTCTGAATTCTCTAAACACTTCAAATAATCCGTTATATCTTTCATAGTCACAGAGGTTAGTAGGCCCTCAAAATATGATATACTCGAGTTTTTCAGTAAGTCATTGTAGACCGTAGTATTGCTCGGAATCGTGTCAAGCTGATGATTCTTATTTGGGAATCCATTAAAGTTTTGAATTAGCTTGTTAAACGAAGCCAAGTAATTACTTGTATCTGAGCTTTGTCGCTTGATTGTGGGGTTATCGTTGATTTTACTCTCATCATCAGAAACTAAGTGAAACTGGAAAAGGTTTTCTACAATGAACTTATTCTTATACTGACTGTTGCTAAGAAAAATAGAGTCCGCCTTCTCTACCCCTATACCTTCAATAAACTCGTCAAGCCATTTGGTTCGGTTATTCCTTTCAATATAATTTAGCATTTCAAAAACTTCATTGGACTTTCTTGAAATCTTCTTTAGTGAGAAGCCATATTTGATATTTCCCAAAAGGGCAATCACCCAAATACCGAACAGCAATGGTAAATCTACAACTAGTGATAGCTGTAGCTCGTTATTTCGCAGAAGCTCAATATTGGAGGCTAAATCGGAATTAAGCAATTTTGTAGCATCCCGAATTGACAATTGAATTTGAACAACTCCAAATAACATGGATTTCACAACTTTTTTTTGGAGTTCTTCTCGTACAGCAGAGTACTTGTGTTGAATCTCGTATAACTCATTCGCTAAATTTGTTATTTGCTGAACATAATTATCACGCTGAGATCTATATTGGCCAACTAAGGACATAATTTTTTGTATCGCATCTTGAGACAAATAAGTTGATAGTTGGCTGGATGTAGTTATCAATTCCTCGAAAGAAGGCAATTTGTCACTGTTGCTTGTCATTTCATTCACAAAACCTTCTAATTGTAAAAAAATCTCTTTTGATTTCATCATTGTTTCTCTTTCTGATATCTCCCACTCAGGCTTTAGATATAACGCCTTGTAGGATTCATATTCATTTATTATGTTTTCTTTTTGTTTGACAATGTCATTTTCAACTAAAGACCTGAGCTCGACAAAGAATTTGCTAATTTTTTTCGAAAGTATTTTGGATTTCTTAGAAGCATCGATAGTTTGATCCAGGTCAATAAGGTCGGAAAGATTCAATGTTCTTTGCTGCTTGCTTGATTTGTCTGTATAGGAGAATGATATCTTTTCTAGTAACCTGAAACAACTTTCCCATTTACCCGACAAACTATTCACATTGAGATTACTAAAAGTATCTAAAACGGTGTTGAACTCCTTTTCCAAATTGACGAATAAGTTTGATACATATTGTATCAAAGAATTCAAAGCTCGTAAAATATTCTCAACAATCTCATAATCACGATAATAAACATTGTTAAAGAGGGCACTTTTCATATCCGACAGTAAAGCAGATGCCCAGCCTGAATTTCTTTTGAGTAAATTCAACAGAAGTCTTAAACTATCAAAGTCTAAATCAGAAGAATTTATCTTAACGTCTTCAGACTGAGAGGTCAACCTCTCTATAGCCTTGATAAAACTATCCATGTTTGCGTTTAAAATAGGTGGTTCACGAGGTTTAATCATGAATATCAGTTCATCATTAACAATAGTGGACAATAACTCATTTATTATCACATCTTTTCGATCGGCTCTTACCAGCATTGGATTAAAAAATTTCCGATCGAAGGCAAAAACTTCATTTATTTGCTCATGAACAATCATGGAAAACTTCAATTTTATCCCAAAAGGTGTCAATAGAAACAATCGCTCGATGTCAATCTTCAAAATCTGAGCAATGTAGACCTTGAAAGAGTCCATATTGTTGAAGATATCGAAAGGTGCAGTTACCTTCACTCCTGTGAACGCATTGTATATGGATAAGCTCGATTCGGGATTGGCATTTGTATCTGACCGATTTGGATCCAACAGCGTTGAACCTTTCAAAAATGTAGATACAATAGAAGCTGAAAACAGTCGGTTATTGTTGTTGTATACAGAATTACTCATGTTGGGGGTCGAAAAACAAAACTTGGCCGAATAAGATAACAAGATTAATGTACCGGTCACTTATCGGACTTTGATTTGACTGTGGCAAATAACGTTATTGCGCTCCTTTCGTAGCAAAAAGTGTTCTTACCCTAAAGTTGTAACTTTTGTGTTGAAGAGTTCTTCCTAAAAACCTCCAAGTGTAGTACTTCCACTTGTTTCCTACCTCAAACCTGTTTCGAAGTGATTGATCACATTCATCTTAGAGTGAGAGATGGATAACTAGCTGTGTGTGTCTAAGTAATGAGCCACTTCCTCGCGGTGCACGGGGGGGAAGGCTCAATGGGTCACATGAGCTATTGTATGGGGACCGTCATTTGGCTGTGTTCCTGAAAGGGGCAGAACTGTATAATGGCACAAGAAGTAAAGGGATCCCATGAATAAAGCAGGGATTCGCAAGTAAGAGGACGAACAGATCATCTATGGTGGAGTTGTCTGATATAGAGATACGAAGTGTATGTTTGGACACGTCCGTGCAGAGTCGAGAGAAGATTGATCAAGAGATCGCCGACGTTGACGCGATAACTAACAAGCATTTGAGTGAGCCATATTCGATCTATGTGTATCGCTTCTTCATCAATAACTGGCCCGATCTCTGCTTGCAAGCTTTTCACGATGGAAAGCTTGTAGGGAATATAATAAGCAAAGTTGAGCCTCACCGAAACGCACGTGTGAGAGGGTACATTGGAATGCTATCAGTGGAAAATGAATACAGAGGCCTCGGCATAGCCAAAAAACTTATATCTGACAGCATAATGCTTATGATCAACAAATACAACTGCGATGAGATCACGTTAGAAACGGAGGTCATCAACAAGAAAGCCCTCAAGTTATATGAGAACTTTGGGTTTATCAGGATCAAGCGATTGTTCAGGTATTATATGAACCGGCACGATGCCTACAGGCTTGTTTTACCCGTGACGGAGAAAGCTACAGTGCCCTCTTCCCAGCTTCTGGAGCTTGAAAACGCGGTTGAAGCAATGTACTGATATTGCAACCCTAGATTGTAAATAGACAATTTTCTTAATGACGAAATTAAATTATAAAAATAAAGAGTAAAATACACAGGAACTGTAGAATGGGGTGGGAATAAAAAGCGAAAAGACTAACAGGACTACTCTTCATCCTCGAACTTAGGAGCCAAATAGTACCTGAGGTATCCACTTGGTAGCTTGAATTCGAACAGGGCAGGTGCTTTGTCTGTCAACTTTATGGTGATGGTGGAGGATAGAGTTGAGGCTTTGACGATATCGTTCAAGTATTTTGCACCAAAGGTCAAGTTGACTGGCTGGTTCATGTCAATCTTGATGCTTTCGTCTGGGTTGTCTAAGTCTGTGTGTGGTTTGAAGATAACGCTACCAGAACCAATCTGGCCTTCCGCCTTGAACTTCACGGATTCTTTGGTGACAATGATTTGGAGAGATTCACTCATCGTCTTGAAGTCTCTGGCAATCTTGGAGAAGTCTGCAGAGGGCATTGTTATAGAGCAGTCGTTGTCCATGTCGTCAATGGTCAACACGTCGGAGTCGATGTCCATCAGCTTGAGAGAGAACTCGGAGATTCTGTCCTTCTTCTTGTCTTCGAAAACAATCAACAAGGAGTCTGGGTTGTCTTCTGCAATCAAAGTTAAGTAGTCTTCATTGTTACCCTGCTTCAAGATCTTTCCGAGAGACTCCAAGTCGAGACCCAAAACCATGTCTCTGTCACATCTGAACTCCTGGAAACAGCCTGGGTCCATCTTCAAGGCAATCAAAAGGACTCTGGAGTCGTCAATGGCTTGCACAGTAATACCGTCATTCTGGGAGCAGTTGAAATTACAAAGCTTCACCGAGTCTCTGATCGAGTCGATAATCTGTACAAGGCAGTCGCAAAACGCAGCAATGCTTCTTGGTTAGTATCTGTCGTTGCATGACCATGTGCTTAGAGCAATAAAAGAGCTGATAAAAACTTACTTTTTTTAAAAGAGACGCTTGGTCAAATTTTCCTTCTAACATCTTTTGCTGTGTGTTTGTCTGTCTGTGTGTTCGTCTGAGTACTGGTGACTCTACTACTCTTCTGAACAAGAAACGGTGCAAGGAAAAACCGCCATATTTCACGGCTCGCAAGAACAGCTACGCGTCCGCTGCTCCTTTGCCTCGTCCTCTTTCTCGTGCGTTTCAGCCCGCCTCTTTCGCGTCGCAGGCTACTACGCCGATCGGCGTCTCCAGCGGCCGCCTGGGTCCTCTTGGGTCTTCTTTTTCCATCAATTGACAGCAGCAGTTAGCCCGATAAGGAAGACCGGTAAAGGACATTCTGCTCAGAATGGGCCCGTAGGAGCATAAAGGTCACGCCGGGTTCCACCACGAACCGTAGAAACATAGGAAACACCAGTCCTTCGGTATGGACCTCGTCAAGAATGTAATATGGGGACCGGATCCCAAGGAACAGTACAGGAAATGCCTGCAATCTCTGCGAAAGAACAAGAGGCAGCTCGATAGGCAAATCCAGGACTTGAATAACGTGGAGAAGAAGAGCAAGTCGCTGATCAAACAGGCAGCGAAAAAAAACGACATGAAGTCGGCCCGGCTGTATGCCAAGGAACTCCGCAACACGCAGAAGGTGAACGAACGTATGCATGTTTCGAGAGCTACGTTGGATTCGATAGAGCTAAAGCTGAACGAGCAGCAACAGCTAATCAAAATCAAAGGGTCGCTTCAGAAGTCGACGGCAATTATGCAAGACATGAGCCAGCTTGTCCGCGTGCCTCAGATAAGCAGGACGGTGCAGGAATTATCCAAGGAGTTGACCAAAAGCGGCGTCATCGACGAAATGGTGTCGGACGTATTGGATTCCGCAGAGTGGGAAGACGAAGACTTGGATGAAAACGAAGAGATAGAAGACCTGCTCACAGACATCTTGGGTGACAAGGAAACTACCAACGTGCAGGAACCTACCGTTCCTACCCCAGTTAAACAAAACGCACAGAAGGCAGAGCCAGTTGCTGCTGCGATCGAGGCCGATGACGATGACGATGAAGACCTTATTCAAACAATGAGACAGAGGCTTAGTGCTTTGCAAGAGTAGATAGAACGGTTTTGTGTAATGTATGTTGTTATATATTTATGGAGATGTAATAAAAACACTATATGTTGTTGAGATTTACAAAAGTGTGCCATGTAAATATGTGTACTATTTTTTCATTTGTTCAACGTAATTTGTAAGTTGTTGGAAAGGGCTGGGCTAACCATAAACAGTTACTGACACTAACTCGCTTCAACTTAAATCAATATAACACCTGAAAAGACAGCCAAAATAAGTCCGAATAAGGAAGCCCAATAGCCACCTTGGCTATGGGCAAGATTTTCAGAGGTTGTCATAAGAGATGCATTCGTTACCTTAGTTCTGGTGTATATTGATTCATCTGCCCCGGAGCTTTTAGAACTCATAGTATTGTTCTTGTAAGAACTGGATGTTTCGAATTGCTTGAAAGAGGAGAACTTAGAAGATGGGTGGACAAAAGTAGATGTCACAGAAATAGTCGTATTTTCAAACGTTAAGGAAGAGGTGGCAGGTTGTTCAACATGCTCCGTTTCAGTAACACTAAATGGATACGAGTTCCATGATTCAGGAGATGTCCATACTGGTGTTGTTTTCGTATATTCTGCCAAAGTTTCAGATGGTTTCCCTTCAGCATCAATAATTGAAGTGATGATCTCCAAAGTCCACGTACCCGTTGGAATATTATTTTCTGAAGTTGAGATCACCTCCGACTCAGTTTGAGGATTTTCCAAATGTTCATGAGTAGTTACTGGTGTTGTGAAAGTAAAAGGCTCATGATCAGTCAAAGTTGCTATTTCGGTGCTTTCATCACTACCATCCTCAGAATAGTCGCTATTGGTCTCATCATTGTACAAGTCGGTTGTTGATGTTGAGACCCACTTTTCATTATGAGTTGTGGTTGGATCAGCTGTCTGAGTTATAGTGATCCCATGAACAGAAGTAACTGTGGTTGTGGTGTAAACTGTTAACAACCGAGTTGAAGTTTCAAGATCTCTTTGCTCAATTTCTGGCTGCATGTCAATGTCACCAACCCCAGCAAAAAGCAACTGATCAGTATTAAGCAACTTGTTTGTTTTTTCGTTTACATTACAGTCATCTTCATCCTCAAACCAATGAAATAGGCCAAAGTTACTGGTATCCTCATCCTCACTACTCGTTCCCCCGTCTTCTTCTTCATCCTCATTTGCTTCTTCTTTTTTCACCATTTCGTCAGTTCCATGCTGATCAGGTGAATTCTTGTTGACTCCTATCCTCATAAATTTTTTTGAGCCAAAAGGAAAAAAATCGTCCGCAGTTGGGCTATCATCGTGTTTCAGCCATCCGAGAGGAAATCCTGCAGCCGAAATATTCTTCTCCTCTATTTTAACAACATTGGCAATATCTGATGATTGCACCACGCTGTTATCATTTCTGATAAACCTATATCCCAAGCCGAGGGCAGCTGAAGCCATATCTGCGTCCTCCTCCGTCGAGGGCACTACATAGATCTCCCCCGACGGCGACTTCCATTCACTGAATTTCACAAAAGTTGATCCAAACTCCCTGTTATCCAAAATAGTCTTGAATATCCCATGTGCGGTAGCATGGGATAACTCATCTCTATTTGAATCACCCAACCCGTTTGGCTGTTTTGCGAGAACCAAGGAAAATGCAGGAACTATAAATTCTGACAGAAACAAGTAGTTCAAAAACTTCATGGTTTACAATTAATTTTTTGTGTTTTTTTATCGATTGTGTACGTATGTTTTTAATTGATTTTCCAAAGAAAATATGAAGTGTTTTTATATGTTAAGCAAAGAATCTCCGCTGATAGACAGAGTTTGATTGTACCAAAGGAAATAAAAGAAGAAGGAGAATAGAAACAAAAAGAATGGAAGGAAGAAAAGAGGAGGAACAGGAAGAAGGGGAACAAAGCAATAGAAGAGGAAGAAGAGGAATATAAGAGTTAACAAGAGCCAATCCTTTTGTCCTTTCTCTTGAGGGGCAATATTTGCTTGGCCCCGTTTCCAAAGGGTACTTTGAAAACACAACTGCCCGATTAAGCAATTCTATTTCGAGATACTCATTTTGTCACGTGATCAAAGTCCTAATTTGCCCTTTATTGTCTGTGCAGCCATGTAGTATGGTTGAGCAAGAGGAGAGTCTTTCTCAATAGCAATGGGGAATCCTTCGTCAGCAGATGTACATATTTGTTTGTTCAATGGAATGGACGCAAGATGTTCTATTCCTAGTTTTTCTGCCTCTTTCAATGCTCCCCCGTCACCAAATAGATGTTCTTCGTGTTTGCAATTTGGACATATGAATACAGACATGTTTTCAATTAATCCAAATATAGGGATATTCACCTTGTCGAACATAGCGATACCCTTTTTGACGTCTAGTAGTGCTAAGTCCTGGCTGGTTGAAACAATGACAGCACCATTGATTTTCAACAATTGGCTTAATGTTAGTTGAACATCGCCGGTTCCCGGTGGCAAGTCAATAACCAACACATCTAGTTTATCCCATTTAACATCAAATAGTAGCTGCTGTAGCGCCTTTTGTAATAAGAGTCCTCTCCATACAATGGGACTGTCTTCGCTAGGAATCAAATAACCCATAGACATAGTCTGTATTCCATAATTTTTCAATGGTAATAATTTAGAGTCTTCAGACAATCTAGGCTCTCCTTTCAAATTCATTAGCTTTGGTATACTAGGACCAAAAATATCAGCATCCAATAAGCCGACATTCAAATTGCAGTTTCGAAGAGCAACAGCTAGATTTGCCGAAACAGTAGACTTTCCTACCCCTCCTTTTCCCGATGAAACCAGTAAAACTTTCGCAACATTGGGCAATGTGTGCTTCACAGGGAGCTTTGTATTGGGCGATTTGAAGTTTGGTAGTCCCTGAAATAAGGCAGAGAAGGCAGATACGCTGTTAGTAAAATGTTCTTAAATAAAAAGTCGACGGCTGACTGGGGCACTGTACGTACAAGAGGATTTTGGTGACCTCTCAATGAAGCTATAGCTGAAAAGTTTCTTTTCAAGAATGATATACTATACATAATTGTAGTTCAAGAGTATCCCTGGCCGAGAGTGCCAGCTAAAAAGTAGGTCTCAGTGAACTCTATTGGAGAGCTGGAATAACAATTCAGATGCTCGGCACCCTCAGTACCTTTCTATTTTGCGCATCTCCATTATTACTGGGTTAAACAGACTCGTTTTATCATTCGACAACAATGTGGAAACGGACCTTGGGTTTCAGATATTAGTATCAAAGCATTGGACCTTGAACCCCACATCGAATCAGTAGTCGAACAAAAAGTCAAACATGCAACGGTTACTGAGCGGGCTATCTCCCCAGCCCTTGTTTCCCCGCCTGAAATTGAGACAATTCAAAAGATGCAATAGCAGTGACCCAAAAACAGCAAGCAGCATATCTTTATCGCAAATCTTAGATGATGCAAGAAGCTATTTTGGGGTTGATCCAAAAGTGCTAGGAAAAATTGACTCAATAAGTAGGATAGCTCCTTCTGGTACGATAAAAGATTATAAAGTATTTGAGCCAAAAACTGTTTCGTTGGGAATTGTCCAGTCCAGTGATTTGAAGCCTGGCCTCTTTGTGGACTCCTTGGTTGTTGACCCACTATCAAATGACAACAAATATGATAAATTGATACAGGAGTTCCGTAAAGCGAATGCGACATCAAATATGAAGATAATTTATGGTGCTAAGAGTGAGGCCATCAAGGGAGGAATATTCACGTGTAAGTCTCCCATATTGAATCATGAGCTCCGTTTAATACAAGATGCTAAACCAGGTGATGGTTTGGGAAAAACTTTGAACCGTGATTTATTCAATGATCTCTCGTTTGTTGAAGTCAATGATAAGAGTTTTAGTCAACATGTTAAGATTGATGGAGCAGATAGTTTAGATTTCAACACATCACCACAAGATAGCCAAATCACACAGTCTGACTGTCAAATATGGGTCTATGTTACCTCGCCCAACACAAATATTGAGAGAATCAATGATTTACCTTATTTCACGATAATAAATGAATCGCAAGGTTTGTCTGTCGGCGGTAGATTGATGGAAAATCACGATCCTAACAGCTTTGAAATTGATCTCAATAAGTTGAATGAAGCCAACACATTGGTTTCTGAAAGCATAAAAAATGTGTCGAGGTACTTGGAATTATACCAGCAATCTAACATGAACGAGTTATTATTTACACTGAATAGAGAAACGTCTGGATACAAGCCATTGATTTTACTTTTACGCAGTTTGCTTAGAGATTTACACCTGAAAAACTCTGACGATGTGAAAATTGCCAAGCAATTAAAAGAAGAAATTACAGAATGGGCGCAAAATTCCCATTTTGAGTTGCAGAGCAAGGTGACTCCATTTCTTGAAAATGTTTTATTGAAAGAACTCACCAAAATAAGCCAATTGATAATCAATTCAGGAGATCTCACCCTTGTCATATCAAATCTATTGAATGGTACAAGAGCATCTCTTAAGACCGGTTTATTTGCGAAAGAGGTCGGATGCTATGGATCCTTGGAAGATGCAACTGCCAAGTCCCACTATTTGGAAGGTAGAATTGATGCACTTTTTCCTGAGAACAAGGTGCAGAAACCAGAGAAAGGTGTTGATGAATTTATAGTTGAAATGAAAGGAGAGGTTGCCAATGAGAAGTTACCAGAGTTGCAATCTCGTATAAACAAATTCTTAACTCAAGAAATAATTGCTGCCCCATTTACGATATTCACGTTGTGTAACGTTGGATATTTATACGATTTCATAACACTGAACACTGCTTTTGCAGTGACAGCATTGAGCATTGCGGTTACAGCCAACACTTCACAGAAGAAAATAATCTCCATCATTTCCGAATTCAAAGACTGGTACCTAGAGAAACTTAGATTGTACATCGACAGTACGACTGTTTTCTTGGGGAAACGTCTCAATGCCAACATTGCTTCTTATGAGAGCACTCAAGCTAGAAAGAAACAAATCATAGAGCAATTGCAGTCTGCAATAATAGAGATAGAGAAGACAGATAAGGTGTTGAAACATCGTGGTGTCGAAGTGGAAGAAAAGATGGGTGTGAAAGAGAACATGTAGAAACTGTAATCATTTTAATTTTTTCTCCTCATGTATAACCTAGTGGCCGTTGCCAAATCTATAGACTAGAGTGTAATTCTTTTTGCTCACTTGTTAATTTACTCATGGTTGTTTCATAGCCCAGATAAACGAGATCGGAGAGATGAGATCAGCGCGTTTTGGCGCCACTTAGTTTTCCTGAGGTATCAGCATGATTTGAAAAGAATGGCGAATTCGGTTGGTTAGTTAATGATAAAGATAGCGTAGGGTGGAGAAATACAGGCATTGAGAAACACAAGCTTTGCTAGATGTTTCTGTTCAAGGCTAAAGGGTTTGACCCGGACAAGTTTGAGGTTGAACTCAAAAAGGTTACCAATAAAATTTCGTACAATGAGAAACGACTCAAGAAACTCAAATTGCAGAAAAAACATTATCAGAAAATACTGTTATTATATCTGACGGCAGGCTATGTTGCATACTTTAGTTATGTCTATTACATGGAGGGGAAAATAAAGCAACCCAAAATTATTATGACTTTAATTCTGAGTCCTCTTGCCATGGGACTACTATATTACACGGTTTTGACCGTGTACAACTATCTGATCAACAATAAAGAGAGCTATATCGAATTCTTGAAGGCCGAGCACAACGAGAAACTTTCCACGTTGAAGGAAAAGACCAATTTCGACAAGACGAGAGATTTACTTGCCCGGTTTTCGGATGGCGAAGACTTAAAAGAGATGGAAAAGGAGGCCGATGATATCCGTCGAAAGAAGCTCGAATACGTGCAAATGATACAGGATGGGGAGAAGGGGAAGATTTTGGAGGACCTACAGAAGCAGCAGCATTCAAACAGCGGCTTCTACGATCACTTTTTGAACGCTCTTTTGGGCGAGAACGAGCTTGGGCCTGACAAGAGATACGCCTTGATCTGCTCCAGCTGTCTGGCACATAACGGACTCGCTCCACCGAAGCAGTTGCCCGACAAGGTTGTGTATGTGTGTCCGAACTGCGGGTTTTTGAACGGCAGAAAAGACGCCGAAAAGAAAAGCGATCTAGGGGAGACTGACGATACGGAGGTGGTGGCCGAGAAGCAAGTCTCAAAGGAGATTTAATAATGTATGATATGAACAAAGTAGTATTTATGCATACAGGAAGTTAACATGATATATTACGAATATAAACTGTCATTTATGTCGCACCGCTAGACCTAGGAGAGGGACATGATGGCGTTGACGATATCACCATTGTGTTCCTTGAGGGCCTTAATGGCCTTGTTTCTCGAGGCGTTAGTTTGCTCCATGATGACAGAGATGTCGGACTCCTCGAGACCGGTGGCGTCGGCTGGCTCGCCGTCGTCGGCTTCGGCCTCGGCAGGCTTGTCTTCAAGGGAGGCCTTCTTCAAGTCGTCCTGGATGGAGGCAGCCAAGTCTTCCTTAGGAGTGTTGACGGCGTCGTTGACCTCTTGGGCAGCCTGTTGGGCAGCCATAGCTTCTTGATATCTCTTGTTGAGATCCTCGACCTTGGCCTCACCGAAGATGATGTAGGAGCCACCTAGGGTTCTGTACACCTCTGGCTTGTCGATTGCCAAGATGGTGTTGTTCTTCTTTCTGAAGGTGACTCTGGAGATCTCCTTCAATGGCTTCAAGCCGAGCTTCAAAAGAGCATCCTTGGCCTTCTTCTCGGCCTTTGGAACGATGGTGACTTCAGCACCTTGTGGGATTTCTTCAATGGACATTGTGTGTTATGTTTGTTGCGTGTTGCGTTTGCCTAACTGCTCCTTTAAAGCTTTAAAACGGCGGCTCTTCCTTCCTCTTTCTGAGTTCGGTGGAGATCCTAGCTCCAGTGAAAAAAATGGACGTCCCCCCGGCCGCTTCTCCTCGTCCTCGCCGCTGCCGCCGTCGTCGTCGAGTCCCAAAACGGAAACCGCCTGGTTACGCAACCCTGTTCCGTCTATCGGCGCAAAATTCTGCTTGGGTTACTGCTTACGTCATCTTTTTCATTTTTCAGATTTTCTTATTTTTCGGCCCTTTTTCTCGCACTTTTTTTTGTTTTTCTCCAGCCTCCCGATTCAGCCTCATCGGAACAGAAGCTATTGTATGGGCTGGCTCTAGCATCAATCAACACAGACCGAGTCTAACAGCGAGAAAGAGACACGGTGGTGCTGCTACTCTGGGCGCCTCGGGAGGTCGTTGCTGGCGGCGGTAGATCATCAAGAGCATTGGAACAGACAGTACGCAAGGCACTGCAAGAAACTGTGTGTTTGTTTCTTTTTTTCCTCCGTCTGACAAGCTCGAGGACACGTGAATAAAGCTCTGCATAGACAGCACAGCATGAAGACGGTGGAGGAAGACATCAGAGGCCTTTTGAACAAGGCGTACGAGCTGTCATTCAAAAGATGGTTTGACAAGTCGGGCCGACAGGCGGATGCAGATGCGGTCCGGGAGATATATTACAACCAGAGCTTGCCCGAACACATGATCGACCAGAAGACACACAAAAACAAGACGCTATACACGAGAAACAAGATCCGGACGACGAAGTACACGCCGCTGAACTTTATCCCGATGAACATCTTTTTTCAGTTCACGAACATCGCCAACTCATACTTCTTGTTCATTATCATCCTCGGATGTTTCCAAATCTTCGGAGTGCAGAGTCCTGGAATGCAGGCGGTGCCCTTGATCGTCATTGTCGTTCTCACAGCTTTCAAGGATGCATTCGAAGATTACAGGCGGGCCATTTCGGATTACGAAATGAACAGCTCCAAGGTGCACAAGTTGTTCGGGGTCGACAACCACAATGCCATGGAGGACCACGTCGGTGCTTGGCGGCGATTCAAAAAGGCCTGCACCCGAGCGTCACTGAAAGTGTTACGCCTGTTCAAGAGAAAAAGGAAGCCCACGTCGGGAGACTCGAACTTGGTATCCAACCACAGTGATCTTGAAAGCGCAGACTTGTACACAATCCGTTCGGCACGGTCAACCATGGACCATCATTCAACCCGCAACTCGCTCTCCTCCTCGAACTATCCGTTAAAGTTCAAAAGCACCCAATGGAAGCAGGTTCTTGTTGGTGACATTGTGCGAATATGCAAAAACGAAGAGATACCCTCCGATATACTGCTCTTGCAGTCCAGCACAAAGAACAACATCTGTTACGTTGAAACGAAAAACTTGGACGGTGAAACCAGCTTGCGGACTAAAAATGCAATGAGTTTCTCTTCGTCAAAGATAAATAAAATAGCAGATTTGGGTGAATTGGTGTTCTCGGTTTCCACAGAACAGCCGAACAAAAACTTGTACTCCTTCCATGGTGTCGTCCACTACGAGGATCCCGAGAGTGTGGAAAAGACATATTCCGAAGCAGCGTCAATTGATAATGTTCTATTGAGAGGTTCAGTCTTGAGAAATACAAATTATGTCATTGGGATTGTTCTTGCTACCGGTAGTGAAACGAAGATTATGCTCAACTCCGGTGTCACTCCAACAAAGAAGTCTAAGATTTCAAAGAACTTGAACTACTTCGTCTTGATCAACTTTTTCTTGCTATTCATCCTATGTTTTGTCTCCGGTTTGATCAACGGTTTGTTCTATAGAAAATCCTCCAATTCGAGAAATTACTTTGAGTACAAGCCATATGCTCCCACTCCTCAAGCTAATGGTACACTAACGTTCTTTGTTGTCCTTATCATGTACCAGACCTTGGTCCCTATCTCTCTATACATCACTATCGAAATTATCAAGACAGTTCATGCATTTTTCATCTACTCCGATGTCAACATGTACTACGAAAAACTGGACTTCCCATGCATGCCCAAATCGTGGGGTATATCCGATGATTTGGGTCAAATTGAGTACATTTTCAGTGATAAAACAGGAACTTTAACGCAAAACGTCATGGAATTCAAAAAATGTGCAATTGCAGATAAATCTTATGGATTGGCATACACATCCGCTCAAGAAGGTTATGACAAAAGATTGGGCAACATCGATGTCCCAGCCAAATCAAAGTACATGAAAGAGCTTATATCCAATTCTCGTAGCCAAATGATACCCCAGTTGAAATCTTCGAATCCATTTTTTAAGGAGGAGAACTTAACCTTTGTCTCCCCTGAATTCATGGATGAAATGAGTGATAAGCGTAACCACGACTTTTTACTTGCATTGGCATTGTGTCATTCTGCTGTTATTGATTACGAAGATATGGATTCTGCAAACGATGAAACTATTATAAACTATAGTGCCGAATCGCCAGATGAAATTGCTCTCGTTTCTTTTGCAAGAGACATGGGGGTTGTTTTCCTAGGAAAAGAAGATGATTATTATCTCGTGTATGACAACGGGAAAGAACTGAAGTACAAAGTTTTGTGTATTATCCCTTTCTCGTCTGCTAGAAAAAGAATGACGATTGTGCTCGAATGTCCAGATGGGAAAATAATAATGTACATGAAAGGTGCCGATAACGTAATTTTACAGAGAAGTGCTAGCGGTGAGTTTGACGATGAAATTGGGAAGAATTTAGAGGAATACTCAAATGAAGGTCTCCGTACGTTATGTATTTCAGCTAAGGATTTGGATCCTAATGAGTTTTATGACTGGTATTACCATTACGCCGGTGCAGGGAAATTACTGGATGAACAAAGAGAACTAGAAACAGAAAAACTCGCAGATAGGTTTGAAAATTCTGTTGTTCTACTGGGTGCCACTGCGATCGATGACAAATTGCAAGACGGCGTTCCAGAAACTATTGAAAGCTTGAGAAAGGCCGGTATAAAAATTTGGGTTCTAACTGGAGACAAAGTCGAGACGGCGATCAGTATAGGCTATTCTTGTTCTATGCTCAACAATAACATGGATCTACTCAAAGTTCAAAGTGAAAGTGTTAAAGACTTGGAAAATACAATTGATGCTTTATTGACAGAGAAGTTTAATATTGATCCTAACAAAGCTGTGAATCTGAAGCAAGCAAGGTCAGATCACTCCATTCCTGATGAAAAGCATGCTTTGCTTATCGATGGTAAAACGCTAACGATTTTGTTCGATGAAAGTCCCAGAGAAGTCCAACTCAAATTTTTAATGCTAGGCAAAAAATGCTGTTCTATTTTATGTTGTCGTGTGTCCCCCTCCCAAAAGGCAAGTGTGGTTAATTTGGTCAAGAAAAATTTAGATGTCATCACTTTAGCAATTGGAGATGGTGCAAATGATGTTTCTATGATTCAAGCAGCAAACGTCGGAATTGGTATTGCCGGTGAAGAGGGAAGACAAGCTGCAATGTCCTCCGATTACGCTCTTGGCCAGTTCAGATTTTTACAGAGGTTGTTACTTGTTCATGGTAAATGGTCATACCAAAGACTATCGGAAATGATTCCTTGTTTCTTCTATAAGAATGTCATTTTCGTCATGCCTTTATTTTGGTACGGTATATTCACCGATTTCGACGGAACATACTTATATGAATATACATTTTTGATGCTTTTCAACTTGTTTTTCACATCAATTCCTGTCATTACTCTTGCAACAATGGATCAAGATGTTCCTGATTACGTTTCACTGATGATCCCTCAATTGTACAGGGAGGGCATAAACTACAATGAATATGCTACCAATGCTAAGTTCCTCTTTTACATGGCTGATGGTCTTTATCAATCTGCGATTTCATTTTTCTTTCCATGGTTACTTTTCCGAACAGGAAACGTAACCACACATAACGGATTAGGAATTGGGCAGATTTTTTCAGTTGGTACTTTTTGCATCCATATTGCAATTATCTCCTGTAATTTATACATTATCTTGAAACAAAGAAGATGGGATCCAATTACTGTGTCTTTGAACTTTTTATCTGATTTATTACTTTTCATATGGGTCAGCGGATGGTCATCATCTCCTTTTTCAAACAACTTTTACAAAATTGGCTTGAGAAATTATGAATCTGCAAGTTTTTGGGCCTGTCTTTTCATTGGTGTTCTATCATGCGTAATACCCGGATTTGCGTGGGATCTTTTCAAAATTAATTTCTTCCCTAGTGATACTGATAAAATAAGGCAAATGTTGAATATTAGCTTCTTTGAGCAACGTGATGCCGAACATGTGGAGAAGCATCTAGAAATTGCAAGAAGAATTGGCAATAACTCGGCACCTAGTTCCGAAGATGGCAATAAACCTTCAAAAGATGTTGATGCTCAAAATATGCAAGGCGCTTCCGAATCCAATGAGTACGACAAGTCTTCAGATTTCTCTTTCCAGAGAGTGTGAGGCAGTATTGCCAGTGGGTATTTTATATGTATACTATGAGTTTTGGATATTAGAAATTCCTCTATACCTTTTTATTTATGTCGTATTATCAATTTTAAATGTAGATAACTAAAATGTTCCCGGAGAGAGAAAAAACTGGGATGTTGAGAGACAACATCATGGCTGTGCACAGGGATGAATTTTCATGGGGAATCGATCGGGTATTTGAGCTTCTTTCATTTTGAAGTTCTGAAGTGTAGAGGGTACACTTCTACGCTCCCTGTTAAGACGTTATTTTGCCAAACAAACCTCATTGATGTCAGTAGATTCAAAAAGCAGGGTCAAAGTGACTGCGGTCGCCGAGAACCAACCCGTCGGTATTTTCCAAAAGTGTTACAAGACTTTAGGCCATTTGATCTGGACACTATTATACGATCCAGATATCGTTGGCCCAGTATGTGTGCTATTGTTTTTGTTAGAGGCCATGCTTCTCGAATTCATCATAATCAAAGTTCCATACACAGAGATTGACTACAGCACATACATGCAGCAGATTGATCAGATCGAGCGAGGCCAGTTTGATTACAGTAAAATCAAAGGTGACACGGGACCAATAGTGTATCCTGCGGGTCATGTTTTCATTTATTCATGGATGAAGGTAGTGACTGATGGGATGAATAATATCGGGAAAGGGCAAGAATTGTTCAGGCTCTTGTATTTGGTGTCATTAGCACTAACTTTTCTCATATATATACAAGCTTCCGGAATCAAGAAGGTAAAGCCATATCAGCTTTATCTTTTGGTTCTGTCTAAGAGACTGCATTCGATCTACGTGCTCAGAATGTTCAACGATTGTTTTGCCACCTTTTTCGTTCTCGGAACTATCTTTTTGTTACAAGTTGCTGCGAAGTTTAAGAGCAAATCGTATTTGGATAAAGACCCCGAGGTACGTTCGGAAATGGCTCTTTATAGCAACCTCGTCAGTCTGCTTGCTGTGGATAGCTACTGCTTTGGCGTGAGTGTCAAAATGAATACGTTGTTGTATCTCCCAGGATTGATCATTGTTCTCTATTTTTTGAATGATGAGAACCTAGTCAAGTTGTTTGGTATGATACTTTTCGGTGTTATTGTTGAGTTTGGAATCAACTTCCAGTTTCTCACCCAGAAAGAAACAGTACGGAAGCACTTTATCAAAAACGCTTTTGACTTTGGTCGTCAGTTCATGTACAAATGGACTGTGAACTGGAGGTTTGTCGGCAAGGAGGTTTTCCAAAGCAACTCGTTCCACAGCCTGCTTCTGGTGCTGCATATTTCTGTGCTCCTGCTCTTTATCTTTACCAGATGGCTCCACAGGCGTGAGGCAGGGAAGGGCCTCTCCGAACTCATTTTCAGAGACGGTATTCTCAGCTTCTACAAAAACACCATGGACGCCAGACACGTCATCCTCAACCCAGCCAAAGGCGCACACTACGTCGCCTCGGTGATGATGACAAGCAACCTCGTTGGTGTCCTCTTTGCCCGCAGCTTGCACTACCAGTTCCTCTCGTGGTACTACTACAGCCTGCCGTTCCTTCTCGGCGAAGCCGGTTTCTCGCTCCCGGTGAGCGTCTTTCTCGTCGCCGTGCACGAATGGAGTTGGAACTCCTATCCTTCGACGGCGGCAAGCAGCCTCTCACTCGTCTGCATCCTCTCCGCCCTAGCTCTGCGCCTTCTCTTCGCCAGCCCTCCTGCTCCAGCAACGTCCGATAAGGCCAAACACGAATAAATGAAGGAAAAAACATGTTAGGGCCGATCGGCGGCCTGCCGCGAAAAACGAGGAGCCTTTCTGGGTGGCAGCGGCAGCGGCTGCGGTGACGGAGGGGCAGCTGGAGACGAAAAGAGCAAAAGAGGTGGTGACGGCGATGCTGAAGATATCGGCGGTAGGGACTTTCTGGGCTTCCATTTGTCATATTTCTCCGCTTTGAGGGGTGTAGCCCTATATCTGTGTACCTCTGTATCTCTGCATCCTCTATCTGTGTGTCTGCATCTGTGTCTGCGTATCCACCCACGCAAACTCGAATCCAGTCCGAAATACTGTTTTACTGCCATTGTGAGCACGGTCGGTTGGTCCAACAGAAGGTTACCACTCGGAATAGTGCAGCTCGGCAGTGCCGAAGAGAAGGAATAGCAAATAAAGAGGCAGACAAGCAAGTACCTAGACAGCGTATAGAGGACGATAGCGGCTGAATCACAGGGCAATTGCATCAAGCAGAGCTTCATGCTATAAAGAAAAAAGAACAATACAACAAAAAGTAGAGATTTTATTATTGCATAGACATCATCAGCAACATAAATACGGAGATATAAGCAATCACACGCATACATTATATACACACATAAAGCTACGGTCCCGGTGATGGATATCAAGAACAACTTTTCTGCACAGGAGGCAGAACCCCTTGTTAAAGACTCTGCTGCCTCCAACTCGAAGGAACTACTCAATGCCTACATCTACGACTTCTTGTTGAAATCGGGTTTCGACTCGTCGGCCGCCGCCTTTTTCAAAGAGGCAAACGTGCCCATAGTTAAGAACAGCGAGAAAATGGTCGATAAGTTCTATTTGCTGAATTCGAAGGCAAGTTTGCCAAAGTCGAAAATGACAATGGACACTCCTCAGGGCTTCATCTATGAATGGTGGCAGATCTTTTGGGACATTTTTAACGCTCGTACAAACAGAGGCAGTTCGCAGAATAGTTCCCAGTACTATCATTTCATCAACCTGAAACAAAAGCAAGAAGCAATGAACCAACCTGTGAACCCAAACCAAGCTCAAAATCAGAGCCATAACCAGAATCAGAATCCTAATATGAATCCTGCCGGACAAAATCCAAACGTTTCCGCTCCTACAGATCTTGGGATGCAAAACCCTATGGGTGAAAACTTCAATGGCTGGAACCATAGAAGGCAACAGGAATTTTTTCGTTACCAGCAGCATCAACAGCAACAGCAACAAAGGCATCCAGCGAACATGCAATCTTCTGCACAGCAAATGTCCCCTGATCCGCAGGCTCACACATTGAACATACCTACAGATTCTCAGCCACCTTCGGCACAACAGACGCAACCTCCACCTCTTCCTCCGCAGCAACAGCAACAACAACAGCCCCAACTTCAACATTCCCACGTTCCTCCACAACATGTCAACAACGTGGTGAGAAATCAGATGGCCGGAAACAACGTTAACAACGAAATGGTGATGAACCATCTAAATTCACCAACAAACTTTGCAAGACCTCAGCAATCGCATCGCCCACCTCAACAGCAGCCACAACAGCCTCAACTTCAGCATCAGCAACTTTCTCCTCATATTAGCCAAGCTCCCCAAACTCCTCACTCTCCGCATAATTTACAAAACTCGCAGATGTATATGCGTCAACAGCCTCCACATCCATCACAGCAACTACAACAACAGGCTCAGCAACAAGCTCAGCAGCAAGTCCCTTTCCTATCCCAGCAAAGTGCAGCTCCTCCGAGGAGAGTACTTCAAAATCAGCAAGGCCAGCAAATCCCACTTTCCAACTTACAGCAGCAATCTGTTTTGAAAAATCAAGGACAAGTGGTTCCGCCAAATCATCACTTTCAAATGGCCAATCAACTTCAGCAGCAGCAATTCTTAATGCAGCAGCAGCAAAGAGGTTCTCCTTCATCTCTGAACCCTAAGCAGCCACAGCAGCAACAGCCAGTGAAGCAACCACCTCAAAAATTATCACCTAACAAAAGACAACGTCTAGATAGTGATATGGTGAGTCCTTCAAACGTCTCGGGATTTTCTCAGCCTTCAGTACCGCCTTCTCAATCTCAGTCTCAACCACAGTCTCAACCGCATTCGCGACCTCCATCTCAATCTCACTCGCAGTCTCAAACTCCTGCAAACATCTCCGACCTTCCTCAACCCCAACAACCTTTCGTTGTTCATCCAAGTCAAGGAACAGCTGTTCAACAGCAACAGGGACAACAAGTACAAGGGCAGTTTGCTGGCCCAAATGGACATTCTTCTGGTAGTGGCACCAAAAGGCAATTTCTCCCTGATGGTGTAAAAGAGTATGGTGAGGGATTACGAATGTTGGAGACAGACAATAGGAAAAAGCTTCAAGATAGAAATGTTACTGATTTGGTGCATTCCAATCACATGCACCCTGGACACCCGAATATGATGACAAGTACATTTATTCCCTCCAGTGGTAATGACCTCGGTGGTGCAAATGGAAACTCACACTCAAACTTGAATCCTAGCTCTAATTCTAATACCAACGTGAGTTTAAATGTAAACTCAAATGCCAACTCAAGTAATTTGAAAGTTGAGCCGGGCTCCCAATTTGCAGAATTTTCAAATATGCTAGGGCAGTTGCAACAGAATATATCATTGTCTGGCAACAATGTCAACGGTAATAATATGAGTAACTCCCCTGCAAATCATGCTATTTCTCCCTCAATGAGGTCGCCTGCTATTAGAAAACCAACCGCAACAGCTCCAAGTACTGCAGCTCCTACTCCTTCTTCTGGTTCTGTTCCGATGAATCCAATCCCTCCAGGAAATATAAACAATTCCAAAAAGAAAGTGAGAAGAGCTAGAAAGAATTCAACATCTGTACCGGCCACTCCAAAAACTCCAAATAATCCTGCAACCCCAACCTCTATGAACGCAGCAGCAATTAACAATAAGCGTGGGAGAAGGAAAGCGCCTTCAACTGCTAGTACGCCTGTAATAAAAGAAGATGGTCCATCACAATTGAAGAGCGTAACAGAAGCTGCTAGCATCAGCCAAAATGGAGGTGCTGGCGACGCTAAAAGTTTGGCAGATAGTAAGAAGGTGAGGAAAACTAAGGCTATGAAGAGAGTATCTTCTTCTACAGAGAAAGGAGCAGAGAAAGATTCAAAATTGAACACGCAAAAATCATACCCAGCCTCGAGCCAACAGCATAATGGCGTGGCCAATCAGCAGCAAACATCACATGGAGCCGAACTTCGTAATCCATCTACAAGTGGCTTCAACATTAACAACGATGCACAATTTTTGGGCGAATTTAATAGCTCAGAGCAGTTTTTTGATTTTGGTCTTTACTCGACAGAAGATGCTTCGGAAATGTTACCTGACTTTTGGGGTGATCCTGTTGACAGGAATGAGCTATCATAGTAACCCCAATTTATAGATTACTCTTTTCAAAATTACTATTGCCTCCAACTGAAAGGCACCTTTTCGTTTTTCAGTTTTTTTTTTCTCCTCTTTGTTATTCTTACTATTTTTATTAATTTTTCTTTTGTTGCTTTATTACTGCCAATTGTCTGATCTAATTAAGAGGACGTTTCTTGCCGCAAGTAGTACAAGATTTCACCTCAATACTTTTCTATTTTAGTTAATTTTGTACACTTAATATTTATAGGATTTATATTATGCTCTATTTTCATCAAACTGGTGTTACAAGACATCAAATCAAGAACAGCATATTCTAGAATACAAAAGGATAGATCTGCTAAGCAGAGCAATTTTTTACTTATCTGAGTACCTCTACCTATTCATGTATTACCCATCCTACTCGATTACTTCCTTTTCGGCTTTGGCTTTACCTCATCCTCTTTGCATACATGAATTCTCACAGTATTTGTGTAATTAGGAGTGTTCCCTTCATAGCCTTTACTCCAATCGTAACTTAAAGCATATGCAAATAGCATACCCGTCCGATTGAAATTAACAACGGGTATAGTAGCTCCCAATTGAGGATAACCCTTCAAACGATGTCTAGAGTCTTTATCCCAGAATGAAAAGGATCCATCCGATCCAGCAGTTGCAAATGTGCCAAATTGTGGATTGAACACTACGGAGTTCAAAGAGTAGATGTTGGTTTCTTTGGTTGTTGTCTTATTTACTCTTTGGCATTTGAAAGAAAACCCAGATTGTTTTTGCTGCATATCATCAATGTATTGAATACCACATCTACCTTCTATAGATCCAATCGCAAAACCATCACCCTTAGGATAGCATCCAATGCATCTAGTCTGATACTTCAAAGGTGATATTGAGGACTTGAAAATCTTATCAGGGTTATCTAGGTTTATGATAACAACGTGCCTCTCGGCTGTACCCACGACCAGTAATTTCTGTGACGCATCCATTGTATAAACTCTTTCTGGCATATCAAGCGTGCATATAGGATTCTGCTGTCTTGTGTCCCAATATCTAATGGTTTTATCCCACGATCCACTCACAACACACGGGGTGTTTTGAGGACCACATGTGACATGCCTGACAACACGAATTGTATCATTGTGTACACCAATGGTTTGTGCTTGCTGTGTTGCTAAGTCAAACAATTTCACCTGCTTGTCAGCACCACCACTAATTACTTTGGTGCCATCCAACGTGAATCTTGTCGACAATATTGGGCCTTCATGTTCATAAAGTGCTCTTCCTTCAACCTGTCCGTTATTGGTGATCTCAAAAATACGATTTTTCTTATCCCAGTTCGAGACAGCCATGAACTCTGCCTGTGGGGAAAAAGCTATGTCACTAACACTATCATCACCAATGTTGTTCACCACTATATCATTTTGCAAATCTTGTAATGTTCCTGATGCACTAGTTGTTGAATTTCCGAGAGTTGAGACGTTGGCTCCGAATCCTCCCAATCTTGAACCAAAAGACATAGAGCCTTCTTCTATCTACAGGTGTTTTGTTTGATTTCTACCAAAAATGGCTTTTTTTCTTCCACAGTCTCTTTTAATCCTTTCCTACTTCTATTCAAACCAGCATTGAATCAATCATCTACAAAAAAAGATCACTCTAACGCCCTTCGCACATCCGGGTAACATTTTGGCGAAGCGACTCTTTTCGAGAACCATACTGATGTTATCAATTGGAAAAAGTTTATATTTCTGGCATCCGTTGCATGTACATACACACGTGTATACGAATTACTATCTACTTGTATATAACTATATATCAGAGTCATCATAGTTTCAAAAGTCTTAATGCCACCACTGTGTCATTGATTGAGGCATCTTCTTCACCAATAACTTCCTTATCTGATGATGTTATGTGCTCCATTGGAATCTTGGTACACTTCAATAAGATGTCAGCATGATCCTTGATAATCTTTTCGAGATCGCAGTCATCTTTCTTGACTTCATATTGAACTTGAACTTCGTCCGTTTGCTCAAGACCAAACTTCTTTCTCAACCTTTGGATTCTGTTAATTAACTCTCTGGCAATACCTTCGGTTTCTAATTCTGGGTATAAGTTAATATCCAAGATGATCAAAACATCACTCTCAGATCTAGCCTCTTGACCACTTGCATTCATAGAGTCTGGTAAACCTCTCAAGACGTTCAAATCTTCTGATCCAAGATCAATACCACTCACTGTAATCTTGCCGCTCTTCAAGAAGTCCTTGACTTCGTCAGAAGTTAATTTAGGTAATCCTTCCTTGACAATCTTAACATCCTTTTTCAACTTCTTACCTAAAACTGGCCAGTCCGCAACAGCCCTGTATTCCACGCCGTACTTATCTTCATCGGCAGTGATGATAATTTCTCTCACATTCAATTCTTCAATGATGTACTTCTTCAATGATGTTACATCATTCAAGTAATCTGGGTCGGAATTTAATACAACCAGTTCTTTCAATGGTGTCTTTAATGAAATTGTCTTCTTCTCTCTGATGTTTCTACCTAGATCAATGATCTTTTGCATTCTTGCAACTGCAACTTCAATCTTTTCATCGAAAAGTTCTTCGTTCACAGTTGGGTATGCTAAGAAGTGAACAGATCTGTGGTCGACGCCATATTTATTCAGAGTTTCTTCGGAAAATAGTGGTCTCAATCTTTGGTAGATGGAATCCGACAAGAATGGAGTAAATGGAGCCATCGCCCTAACCATAATAAACATAGTTTCAGTCAATGTGTTTAATGCTTTCAAACAGTCTGGAGTGCCATTTTCACCCTTTAATCTTCTTCTGTTAAGTCTGATATACCAGTTGGTCAATTGATCAATTAATCCTAGCAATCTTGGAACAACAGTGTATAATCTGTATTCAGTCATTTCTTCGTGAATGTACTTAATCAAAGATTGAAGAGAAGCCAAAATCCATTTATCCATAACATTTTCTGATCTAGAAGATGGGTCAAATTTGAAGTCAATATTTTCAGTCTTCTTTAATAATGCAATTTGACCTTCCAAGAACTTGTAAGAATTCCACCATGGTAATAAAACCTTCGAGACAACTTCCTTGACACCTTCTTCTTTAAATTTCAAAGTCTCGGCTCTCAACACAGGGGAATTGATCAAATACAATCTTAATGCATCGGCACCATACTTGGTAGTGATGAGGTTTGGATCCGGGTAGTTCTTCAATCTCTTCGACATTTTCTTACCGTCACCAGCCAAAATGATACCAGAAACAATAACATTCTTATATGGAACAGTGCCAAATAAGTGAGTGCCCAAAACAGATAAAGTATAGAACCAACCTCTGGTCTGATCTAAACCTTCAGAAATAAAATTAGCAGGGAATGCATCTTTGAATTGCTCCTTGTTTTCGAAAGGATAGTGCTTAGAAGCGTAAGGCATGGAACCTGATTCAAACCAACAATCGAAGACATCATCAATTCTTCTCAATTGACCCTTACCTTGCTTAGATGGAATGGTAATGTTGTCAATCTTGTCTCTGTGAATGTCTGAAATGGTTTGATCACCAGATAAATCTCTCAATTCTTGAATGGAACCAACACAGACGATTTCCTTAAGATCTTCAGAAACCCAAAGAGGAATTGGAGTACCCCAGTATCTGTTTCTTGAAACATTCCAATCTCTAGCATTGGCAATCCAGTTTGAGAATCTCTTTTCCTTGATAACATTTGGGACCCATCTGGTTTGATCCACGCTTTCAAGCATCTTAGGAATGATTTCCTTGACTCTAACGAACCAAGCTGGAACAGTTCTATATAGCAATGGGGTGTCAGATCTCCAGCAGAATGGATAACTATGCCTGATTTGAGAAGCCAATAATAAGTTGCCCTTTGCAGTCAAAAACTTGATAATTTCCTTGTCAGCATCTTTGACATACAGACCTTTGAAATCAGTGACTTCAGAGGTGAGCTTACCTTCATCGTCAACTGGATTTGGAGGTTGAACTTTTTCGCTGATAACACCAGCAGCAGTACATGCATCAAAATCTTGTTCACCAAAAGCTGGTGCCTGGTGGACAATACCAGTACCGGAATCATCGGAAACGTATGAGGCACCGATAACTCTGAAACCAGTTGCACTGAATTTGTCTTTAAAGTAGTCAAATAATGGAGTATATTTCGTGCCGACCAACTCGGAACCCTTCACTTTACCGGTAATCTTGTATTTGGCATCCTTTGGTTTCTTGTATAAATTCTTGATCAAAGATTCTAGCATAATGTATGTAACTTGCTTTTCTTCATCGAAGATTTTGACGTACTCAAATTCAGGATTGACACACAAAGAAATGTTAGAAGGCAAAGTCCAAGGGGTGGTAGTCCAAGCAACCAAAAAAGTGTTTGGGTCATCAGCCAATGCGAAACCAACAGTAACGGCAGGATCATTGACATCTTTATAGTTCAAACCTGCTTCGAAGTTAGATAAGGCGGTGGTGACACCTGTAGAGTAAGGCATGACTCTCAAACCTGCATAGACAGAATCTTTCTTGTAAAGCTCTTTGAATGCCCACCAAACAGATTCCATGAAAGATGGGTATAAAGTCTTGTAATCATTTTCAAAATCAATCCATCTACCCAATCTGGTGATTGCATGTTTCCATTCGGATGCATATCTCATAACAATGGCTCTACATTCTTCGTTATATTTGGCAATACCCATATCCATGACATCTTGCTTGGAAGTAATGCCCAATTTCTTGTCGATCTCATGCTCAACTGGTAAACCATGGGTATCCCAACCGAATCTCCTTTCCACCGAATAGCCATTCATGGAAGCATATCTTGGAATAATATCCTTGATAGTGGATGCCAAGAAATGACCATAGTGGGGGGTGCCGGTGGCAAATGGTGGACCATCGTAAAAAGTAAAAGCTGGTTTACCTTCATTCAATTTCAAAGAGGTATGGAATGCGTCGATGTCATTCCAGAAACTCAGGATCTTTTCCTCCTCTCCTGGGAAGGAAAAGTGTGCAGATTGTTCTTCAGTCATCTTTGTCTGCTGTAATGATAACGCAGAGTACAACCTATTCTGTAACGAAAAGGCCAAGCATCTCTAAAGCTGTGTTGCCAAATGTCGTTGGCCAGCTCCCTCTCCAGCTCGAAAACTTTTTTGCATATACCGTCCGTCTCTGCGACCCCGCGAGGAATAAAGTGCCCTCAGTCGGTTTCTTCTCTGCAGATGAGTCAACGAAGACGAATATATGGATGATCGAACTTTCTAGTAGGAGAAGATGTATGGGAAATTTAGCATTGGATTAGTCTCAATGAGACAGTTTTGTTTGACATATTGTAAACTACATGTGCCACAAAGGAAGGATATCGGTAATCTATAAACATCATAAATAAGGCAAAAAAATAAACAAAAAAACTTGCGTAAGCCGGGAATCGAACCCGGGGCCTAACAATGGGAATGTTAGATTTTACCACTAAACTACTTACGCTAGTCGAAAGACGTTGGCAATGAGGTGCCCTACGATGGTGCTTACAAACAGTGATGTTGCGTTTGACAACGACTACGAAGTAACTTATTGATATTTATAGACATTGAAGTGGAAGTAAGATGCCAAAGCCGATAAGGATCTTCTTTTATCTTGTAAGGCCCTATTCTCATCTTATCTCTTACCTATTGCTTGTCGAGATAGCTTATATCAACATACTCAACATTGCTCATATCTAGATCCTTATTGGCTTTGGCATCTAATCTTAACAAAAATCCCATCTTTGCAATTACGTAGTCATTCTTTTTGAAGGACGAGTAGAAAAATATAGTTAGGTTGTAGTTTACCATCAGATCCTACATAATGTATGATGGGGCTATGGCTCAATGGTAGAGCTTTCGACTCCAGATCGAAGGGTTGCAGGTTCGATTCCTGTTGGCCTCAATCATTAAATTTTTTTCAAATTTCATCTTTTGATGGAAGAAGATTTATGATTCACTTTTATGTATTATATTTATATTGTTTCTATCTACTAGGACAAGTATTAAGATTTGTCATTAATTTCTCTTATCCTTTTTCTTTCCCTTTTTTACTTTGGAAGGTGGAGCTGCGTGACCTGTGGAATTAACATGCTGAAAGAGTTTGTTTCTACTTGCAAAAGATTCTCCACAAATCGAGCATTTCTCGGTCTGATTTGGCGATGGAAAGTAATCATGTGCTTGTCCATTGTCAGAAGCTTTGACTCCGGGTTTTTTAGATTTGCTTTTACCTTTTTTCGTCTTCGTTTTAGGTTTTGAATCCCCCCAATCATTGGAATCATCCGATTCCAATCCCATTCCGTTCAAGATTTTAGAAAGTTCTTCATATTTCTTATCAGTTTTCCATTCCTGAGGTTCAGCTGTAGCTGTATCAATATGATTTTCTTCATAAATATCGTCATCAATCTGATCATCAACTGAAATGTTTGATCTCTGGTCGAAATCTTCATTGCCTGCAGCATTCTTACCGCTAGTCTTATTGGCATTAGCATTCCCATCGTTCTTTTGGGTTATTTGTTGATCGATAATATATTGCAACTCTTCATTTGTAAGGTCATCGAGATCACTTAAAGATTCCAAGGCGTCATCGAAATCATCAAGTTCCTCGTTGGCACTTTCATTATCATCCATATCTTTGCCATTATCGTTGATGAATCCGTCATCATCTATCCCTAATTCTATGCCTTCTTTCTTCATTTCCCATTTTAGCTGTTTGAGCAATTTCAGGTGTTTTTTCGACCTTTCATGATCCGCAAACTGTTTCTCACTCTTGAAAGATTTGTCACAAATAATGCACTCATAAATTTCCTCGTCGTGTTCTTCATCATCGGATTCTTGTCCATTGATTTTTTTTTCTTCTTCATATATCTTATCTAATTGGGCTTCAATTTCAGCTAAATCATCTGGATCAACTGTTTGCCACTCCTGTTCTTCAAACAGCTGTCGCTGCCGTTGACGCTCCTCTTTCTCAAGCTGTGCCTGCTTTTTCAATTCTTGTCTTTTCAGTGCAAGCTGTTGTTTTTCATACTTTTTCCTAATAGCCGGATCCATCCTCGGATCAATCTTTTTGATGTAGGATATGAATTTTTTCACAACATCGTTATATGCTTTTCGTCCTTGATCTCTCAATTTTTTGTTCTCCTTTTCCATGATTCTTCTTGTTCTCCTATCGGGAGCAGTTGAGTATCTATACTCCTCAATCCAGTTGAATGTTTTCACCGTCTGAAAATTACCCCAGACTTTATAAAAAATCCTAGTCATTTCAAATTCGGTTTTTGAGTTACCCATACGTGGATACATCAATTCCTTAGGATCACACACGGTTGCGAAAGAGGTGTCATCTTTAAAATTTTGGAATCCAGGTAGCTTCTGTTGTTTTCCGGCCGAGACTTCTTCAGACGCTATTTTATCTAACAAGACAGAGACAATGCTATAGAAACCATTTATGGAATCGCTAAAGTTTTGATAAAGGCTACTGCTGAGATATTTTTCAACGTCTTCCACCGTAGTCCCCGCATAGTATGTGTTGTAGTCATCACCAACATCATCGTGTCCACCAGCAGAATCTCGATCTCCATCCTCCATCAAGATCTGAAATTTGTGGGAGTCGTACCATGATCGTTCCTGTGGATCAGATAACGTCTCGTAAGCCACCCTCACTTCGTTGAAAAGCCGAGTGGTGTTTTCGACATCGTCCGGGTTCTTATCAGGATGCAATCGCAATGCCTTTTTCCTGTAAGCCTTTTTCAGCTCTATGTGAGTGGCCGCTTGCTCTACACCAAGAAGCTCATAATAATCTGTCTTCATACGGTGGCGTGGATCTTTTTCGAAAAACAGCCAAAGACCCCTTATAACTTGAAAAAAAGAAAAGATTGGACTATTTCAGAGTGTCGAAGACAAGTTCATCTGGAAAATAAACTCATCACATTTGGAAAACAGATCTGGGTCTTTGCTTACACACCCGTGCACCTTCACAAGGAACACGCGTCGACCGACGAAACTCTCTTTTTTGGCGTTTTCTTCTGCTTTTTCAGCTTTCTCGCCATCTCGCCGAGGACAACGCATACATGCCTGAGTGGTTCACTCGTTGTTTTGATCTGGTGAGCCTGGAACTGGATTCGGCATTGGCCCCTGCATTTGGTCCAATTGAAAGAGCTCAGCTGCGCACTTGCTCGACAAGCACATCCACCTCCACACTCCTAGAGTTAGAAAACTGTTCATCTTGGAGTTTTAGAGTTACTTTGATAACCTATTGTTGGAAACACTTACACGCCCCAGAAATCAGGTATTAGTAAAACATAATGGTCGTGTTAGCTGCTTCCGTCTGCACACACGGTGGTAAGTTGATTATCTCCAGACAGTTCAGAGAGTTGACCAAGGAAAGAGTGACTGCTTTGCTCTCAAACTTCCCTGCGCTCCTCTCAGACTCAACGCAATCACAACACACTGCAGTTGAAGATGAGTACGTGAGATACATGTATCAGCCGTTAGAGGAGTACTATGTTGTTCTAATTACAAACAAACATTCCAACATTTTACAGGACATTGACACTCTACACCTATTTGCGCAATCTATCACATCGATTTTAAGAACCGTTGATGAAAAGGAAATTTATGAAAATTGCTTTGAACTACTAAGTGCCTTTGACGAAATAATCTGCTTGGGCTATAAAGAAAACTTAACTTCCAGCCAAGTGATCAATTTCTTGGAGATGGACTCTCATGAAGAAAGAATTCAGGAGATTATTGAAAGAAACAAGGAATTAGAAGCTGCAGAAGCAAGCAAAAAGAAAGCTGTGGAATTGCAATTCAAGGAAATGATGAAGAAGAGCAATATGCAAGGTATGGACCAATACTCACAGCCTGTCCAAACCTACAACCCTCCACCAGTTGCAAATGACCGTGCCGACTATACTACTTACGCTGAGGAGCAACAATCTTCTCTCTCGTCACAAAATCAAATCAAAAGAGGTGGCATGCAATTGGGCAAAAAGTCTGCTACATTTGGTGACTCCCAACCGCTTTTAGTGAGTACGCCAGCTCCACAGAGAAGGGTGGCATCTCAATCACAACAACAACCCCAATATCAACAACAACAACAACAACAATACCAACAACAGCATCAGCAGCAGAGCTCTAAGCCTCATATCGACAACAATGGTATTTTACTCACTATAAACGAGAAGTATTCCGCTCAAATTTCTAGAGAAGGTACCATAACCTCAGCTGAAATTAAGGGTGACTTACAGATAAGAATTAAAGACCCTTCTTTGGCACATGCACAAGTGAAGTTGACCCTTCAAAATGATACCGATATCACCACTCAATATAAAACCCATCCTAATGTCGACAAGAAACTATTCAACTCCTCGTCAATCATTGGTCTCAAGGACCCAACAAAACCATTCCCTTCAAATGATCAAAACTTGGGTGTGTTGAGATGGAGATCGACTAGAAAGGCTTTTGACGAAGAGGGCTCTTCAGGCTTGCTACCTATAGTACTGACCACCTGGGTTAACAACAATAATGATGGTACTGTTGGCTTAACTTTCGAGTATGAAGTTGATACTTCAAAGAATGTGGATGAAGTATCCATCATTATACCGATTATAAATGCTTCTTTTGAATCAAGCGATAACGACAACGCAGCATTAGAATACACTGACAGTGGTGTGAATATCAAATTGACCGATCTGTTGAAATACGAGTCAGGATCCTTTGAAATATTATGCAAGGGCGTAGATGACGAGGAAGCTCTATTCCCAATGGAGTTATCTTTTGATGAATTGAAGAAGATTGAAGCCTCAGGCTCAGAAGGTATCCAAGTTAGTGTAGACAGCGTTGTCAATTCGGAATCTCAAGATGGATTACCTTTCGATATTTACATTAATTCTTCGAGTGAAAGTTACTATATCGTTTGAGTTCGAGTTCAAATAGTGAGCCCTTTATCAGGATGCTTCAAAATTTTTAAACCATCTATTTATAACCAGATAGAATCTTAAGTAATGTTATATTTATTAAAGTAACCACCGTCGAGCGGTGAATGAAAAGGGTGATTGTAAATCACGTGGAGAGGAAAATGCAAAATTTCACTGTGGATGCGAATTTGATCTGGTTCATCTCTCCATCCCTTCTTCCTCCAGATCAGGTCCACGAGAGCGTTAATTTGCATCACAATTGATTTTCAACACTAGCGCATACCATTATTATAACCAATTACCAATAATACAATGCTAAACACTTTAGGTTTGGCAAATAAAGTGAAACTGCATTTGACATATTCGGTGATATGGTCCAATATTACTACTGTAGTAGTTGATCAACCGACAAAATATGCGGCACAAAACGATAGTTTAGAACAATTTGGCAGTGGAGGAGCAACGGCAACTTCCAAAACCTATGTATTGAAGGGAGAAAATCCAAAGTCCGGGGAGATTGAGTACGTTCTAGCCATCAGCAAAAGGAGGAAACTTACACTCGAAAATTTGGACTTGATATTCAAGGGCATTGAAGAAGCCGAACACAAACAATTTGAAAGCATAGACAAAATTCTAATGGCTATTGTGGATTCAGATGGCTCAATTCTTTTCTATTATGTACATCGTGGGGTGAAAAACGTTAATAGCTAAAATGGGAAGTCTAACACGAAGATTTATAAATGGTTATATAACTTGGGAGACATAACTGCCAAGAGCAGTCGTTAAAGAAATTTTATTAGTCTGAGCCATACTTCCAGAGATAATCATTTCACTGATTTCTTTGTTTAGTTCAGGGTATTCACGTTTGATCCAACTGGAGATGAAGTTTTCTGGCAACTTCCTTTCAGTGTTGCATTTGAGGTAGATAAGAAGTATGGTATGGAACATTTTATCGTCGAGGATGGACTTCATTTCTTGGTGTTTTTGAATGACTTCTTTTAGTTTCTTAATACATTGCATATTAGCAATGATGTATTTTTTTTGACTTATTATATCAAGTTGCTTGTCGATTTGTAATTTTTGCATGTCATTAATAACGGGCGTTTCACGCAAGTTCTTTTCCTCTTTCCTCAGTTGCTGTAATTCATCTTCTAAATCAGATTCTAAGTAAGTATAATCCGAGTTCATGAGGTCGTCATCGATTATGCCTTCATTGAGACACATTTCTTGAGCATAGTGTCGAAAATCGAGTGGTGGTTTGTACTGTGTAGGCCAAGGAAGATAGTCCTTAAATGAGCCACGAGTGAAACCTTCATAGTTCTGCTTTACCACAAAGTAGTTGTATAGAGTTATGATATTCATATCTCGAGTAATCTCATCCATATAAGCCCTACGCAAAATTTCAAGCGTAGGATTGACATTTTCAGCCTGTTCATTACCTATGTGAGAATTGGAAACAATAAAATTCCAGATTTCAACAAAACCTTCAATTTGTAGTGATTCTGGTCCTGTTAAAATTGGAAGTCTTCCTGAGTGGGAGTCAAAGATATTGGAGTTAGGAATTATTTGAAACGTTTCGTTCAGCGAGTGTTCGTTTATCAGATAATTAAGTATGGTAGACGACACATCAAATGGGGCGATTTCTTTACCGTCCCCCCACGCAGATATCTTGTATTGTGACATTATCAGTTAAAGATCAAAATGACACTTGGTGAACCTAACCAGCGATAGGCAAACGAAGTGTCTAGTGAGATCACATAACTGGTTTAGTGCATGAAAAAACTCATGATAGTGTTAAAGTCTTTCAAGTGCGGACGGCGTGTCCTGCCCGACACATTTTTCTTTAATCAGTGCTTTATTCAGGAAAAGTTGTGCATCGCTCTTTAGGCTCGCATATAAAATCATATTGGCACCACACACAAGATGTCGATCGAGAAAAGGAGGGTCGAAAGTGATAATGATGAAGGACAACCACAGAACAAGAAAGTTCAAAAGGAGACTGCCGAAGCAAAACAAGAAGCAAATGCCGAGACAGAGACACAAGGGGCTGTAGGACAAACCATGGACCAGAAACTAGAAGCAACAGAACAGGCAACCGAAAACTATGACGACTACACACATGATGATTGGGTGCAGCTTCTTAAGAAAACTCTAGAAGGAGGAGAAGAGGAAACAATCACAAAACTTTTTGAAGAATACCTAGCACAGTACGTTAATGATGGAGAACAATGGACAGAATATATCAAATGGATGATGAAAGGTGATGATGTTGAGAAAATGGATAAGAAACGTATTGAAAATTCTTTTTTCAAAGTCCTGACTAAAGTTTATAATGTCAAATTATGGAGACTTTATTTACATTATGTTGAATTAATCAATCCGATTACTCCAGATAATGGAGAAAAAGCTAGAAGCATAGTTCTAAAAGCATACAATTTTGCAATCGAAACAGTAGGCCATGAATTCTTCAGCAGTAATGAGATTTGGGGTGATTATCTGAAGTACCTTTACCTTTGGCAGGCAGTCAATCCCAATGAAGCCTCTACACGAGAGGATTTGATTAGAAAAGCGTTGAAGAATATGATTAGTTACCCAAGTTTAAACTTAGAGGAAAACTGGAAGATTTTCACTAAATTTGAAACAGACCTCAATTTGAACAAGTCAAGAAAGGTCATCTCTGATTGTAAGGGTGATTACTTGAAACTGAAAGGACTCAATGACGAGGTCATTGGATTAACAAAATCCATTAAAAAAGTGGATGAAAGGAAACATAGTTTAAGACAAATCCGAAGATGGAACAGTTGGATCAATTGGGAGAAAGAGAATAAACTGAAACTTACGGAAGAAGAAGCCAACAAGAGGATCAACCATGTGTACAATTTATCTATCCAGTACTGCTATCTGATGCCTGAAGCATGGTTCAATTTCTCCAATTATTTAATGGTCGAACGCAATAACACCAAGCTAGGATTGGAAATCTTGAAAGATGGTATCAAAGTAAATCCATATAGCCTAATTCTCAGATATCAACTATCCAATCACTATGAAGGTACGAACAATTTGGAGGGCATCAAGGAAACGTGGCTTGACCTTATCAAAAGGGTTGAGAACAGTGCCAAGAAAGATGACAGACTCATCACTTACTGCTACTCTGTATTGATGAGAGTGGTTAAGAGGATCTCTAGTATTAAAGAGGTCCGGATGATATTCAAACTCGCTAGACAGTTCAAAGGCATCAAATGGAACATCTTTTACCAATACGCGATGATTGAATACTATAACAACGAGATCAAGATTGCCAGCAGAACGTTTGCGCTTGGAATGCAGTATTTTAGCAGTGAGATCTCATTTGTGCAGAAGTACCTACAGTTTTTGATTGACATCAAGGACATGACCACCTTTAAGAAGACGATTGAGCTGTCTCTAGAGTCTTTCAAAGAGAACCAGTCTGCTTCGAAGGTTTTGTACCGGATGTACTTCCAAGTTGAGCAAGAGTTTGGGGACATCAACTCTATCAATAACTTGGCAAAAAGATACACCCAGGCGTTTGGCAGAAACTCCCCGTTCGAGCTCATAAAGGATGGTCTGAAGAGCGAGGAAGATGGGTTTGACGGGATCCGGGAACTAGACGAGTATAAACAGGAGACTGCCGGTGCCAACAGAAACGGCCACAGCAGCGGCAACGGCGGTGGTTCGGGGGCGAAGGGAGACAAAGACTCCGAACAGGAAGACGGGGGACACAGGGGACGAGGAGAAAAAGAGGGAGAAGGTGACAAAAACAAAGACAAATACGTGCATGCCGAGGACGGCGACGACGTCCAGATCACAAGCGTTATCGACGGGTTGAAGGAAGAATCCTCGGAGAGTAAGAGCCAGATGTCGGAGCCAGACGGGAGCGACATCACTGCCAAACTCTACAGCTTCCTACAAGCGTTGCCGCAGGACGCAGCGTACCAGGAGCAGGTGAAGGACTTGAGCATTGGCCAAATTCTCGAGTTCTTTCGCAGCATCGACCACTCCAACTGACTCACGGATACATCATACACATATATATATATACATAGTAGACCTTAGGTAACTTCATAACATCGAGCAAACGTTCCTAGAGCAAGTCCGAGTCGGCGGCTAGACGGAGGGCGCGGAGTGGCGAAGCAGTGACGTCTCCCGAGTGTGGGGCAGTGCGTGCTCCCGTGCCCGCTATATAGCGGCCACCTGCGTTCTGGCGAATTGATGGTTCTACTTCCTCTCCTGCTGCTTCGCTGGAGAAGCCTGCTCCCGAGATCTCGCTTGCTGCTGCTACCAAGACACAGAAACAAAAAGGTATGTTACGACAGACACCACAGACAATGCTATTTGTGTGTGAGGACGTGAGACCCTTGAGCCCGGGCTTCCGGCGCCCCGTCCGGTTGGCGAAGCGGGTGGGTGATTCGGAACGTTGCTGAGCTGGGCGTTCTCAGGCTCCTTCTCTTCAGGAATTTGCCGCCGATCGACTCAAAAACATGGAACCCGGAGACTTCTGGCCGCCCGTGCACCGCGCCCGGTTTCCCGACGCCGACACCGTTTCTCCGGTACCCGGTGCCCGTGTTTGTCCGCTGCCGGGCCGTTTTCCACTGGCGACTGCTCCGTGTTTGTCCGCGGGCCGTCCCCCCGTGCTTTTGGCCTCGCTTAGCCGCACACCATATCCGATGCATCAGCCGGTGCTGGCTGCTGGCGGTCCACTCACCGTCTGACTCTGTGAGAAATGCAGGAATACTAACTAGCGATTCCCCCGCTTTGGCTCCTCCACGTCAAACCGGAGGTTGTTGCGTGTGCGTGTTGTGTGGATGTGCCACCGACGGGCTGGCCCGGACAATCCACTCATTCCTATTGTTACAGCACGGTGGTGTTTTCCTGTCGACACACACATCCGCCCACGTACACGTTACAGCCCGCCGTTTGCTTTTTAACAGACTGTTTTCTCTTTTTTTTCCATCTTTCACAACCCCTTCGATCCCTATAATATGCTTGCCGCAAGATCATCGTTAAGATTAAGAATGTCCGCCAGAGCTTTCTCTACCTCCCCTATCGCCATGAGAACAGAAAAGGATGCGTTCGGTGATATCGAAGTCCCAGATGACAAATACTGGGGGGCACAAACCCAAAGATCCTACCAGAATTTCAAGATTGGTGGTACCAGAGAAAGGATGCCTGAACCAGTCATCAAGTCTTTCGGTATCTTGAAGAAAGCTGCTGCGAAGGTCAACACCGAGTTGGGTGCTCTCGACCCAAAGTTGTCCAAGGCCATCCAACAGGCTGCCACTGAAGTCTACGAAGGTAAGTTGATGGAGCACTTCCCATTGGTTGTCTTCCAAACCGGTTCCGGTACCCAATCCAACATGAACGCCAACGAAGTTATCTCCAACAGAGCTATCGAAATCTTGGGCGGTACTCTTGGTTCCAAGACCCCTGTCCACCCTAACGATCATGTCAACATGTCTCAATCTTCCAACGATACCTTCCCTACTGTTATGCACATTGCTGCTGTTACTGAGATCTCATCCCACTTATTGCCTGAATTGACAGCTTTGAGGGATGCTCTTCAAAAGAAGTCCGACGAATTCAAGGACATCATCAAGATTGGTAGAACCCACTTGCAAGATGCCACTCCTTTGACCTTGGGTCAAGAATTCTCCGGCTACGTCCAACAATGTACCAACGGTATCAAGAGAATCGAAATCGCCTTAGAACACTTGAGATTTTTGGCACAAGGTGGTACTGCTGTCGGTACCGGTTTGAACACCAGAATAGGTTTCCCAGAGAAGGTTGCTGAAGAAGTCACCAAGTTGACTGGCCTTCAATTCTTCACCGCTCCAAACAAATTCGAAGCCTTGGCTGCTCACGATGCCATCGTTGAAATGTCGGGTGCTTTGAACACCGTTGCCGCTTCTTTGTTCAAGATCGGTCAAGATATCAGATACTTAGGTTCCGGTCCAAGATGTGGTTACGGTGAGTTGTCTTTGCCAGAAAACGAACCAGGTTCTTCCATCATGCCAGGTAAGGTTAACCCAACCCAAAACGAGGCTTTGACCATGGTCTGTACTCAAGTCTTTGGTAACAACGCCGCTATTACCTTTGCAGGTGCTTCCGGTCAATTTGAATTGAACGTCTTCAAGCCAGTCTTGATCTCCAACTTATTGTCCTCCATCAGACTTTTGGGTGATGCTTCAAACTCCTTCAGAATCCACTGTGTCGAGGGTATCGTTGCCAACAAGGGAAAGATCGATAAGCTTTTGCACGAATCCTTGATGCTGGTCACCGCTTTGAACCCTCACATCGGTTATGACAAGGCCTCCAAGATCGCCAAGAACGCTCACCACAAGGGCTTGACCTTGAAGCAATCTGCATTGGAATTAGGCTACTTGACCGAAGAACAATTCAACGAGTGGGTTAGACCAGAAAACATGATCGGTCCTAAATAATCGTGTTTTGCCCACATTGTGTAGTCTATTCCTTCTTTATTTATTTATCGAGTAACTTACTTACTTATTTGTACTGCCAAACCTCTATAGATCCAACTACCCAGTTTGCCAGGTTATCTATAATGCCTCCTCCGTTATCCCCACAGCTAATCATCTCTGCCTCCAAAATCGCTTCTTCATCGGTGTCGAAAATCATGCTCGACTACAGCTCGCTCTTTTACTCACGGGGGGGCCACATATTTTGCCCTCACGATGTCGTGGTGGCTCTTCGTCTCCGATACACGTAAATTACCAACTCATTAACAGTTGCCTTCTATTTCAGTAGCAAGCGGTAAAAACAGACTATACTTATACCCAGGAATATAGATACAATATGTTTGGGTATTCGAAAAGATTGGCTTGCAAAAAGACAATCTTGCCTAGGCCTAAGACATCTTTGTTCAAGTCGATTGCCAGCTCCACAAGACGGGCTTCAAGGTTGTCCAACTATGAAACATTCCAGGTCTTGAAGAGCGCCTTTCAAAGTAAAGCACAATCACCTCCACCAGACCTGAAAATATCTAACATTTGGAAACATTCCTCCACCCAGGATATACAAAATATCACTCCTCCTTCTCTTCAGTCGAATGCTGATCTTTACAACATTCTTCAATTCTCCAAGAAATCGAAATCTACAGGAGAAAACAAAGATGATAGTGGCAAAAAGGATGAGAAGTCGGAAGATAAGAAAGATTCCGACAAAACCGATGATGTGACCGACCCTGCAAAGGAGAAGAAAGATAAAGATGATGACGATCAGATTTCTAAATCGGAAAATTCTTCCAAGTCGCCTTCTTCCTCACCACCTTCCGGTGCTGCAGCCTCCACATCTGCACCAGCTGGCAGTGGTGACGGGGGTTCAGGAAATGACGACGATGGATCATCTGTTCCTTTTGCCACTTTGAAGCCTAAAAGCAATAAGAACTCGACAATGGTAGAATTGCCCGAAGTTTATCCACAGATTGTTGCATTACCTATTTCACGTCGTCCTTTATTTCCCGGCTTTTATAAGGCCGTCATTATTTCTGATGTCAACGTAATCAAGGCCATAAAAGAATCTTTAGATAAGAAGTATCCTTTTATTGGTTGCTTTTTGTTCAAGGATGAAAACATGGAAAGTGATATCATAGAATCCAAGGATCAAGTTTTTGAAACAGGTGTATTGGCTCAAATCACATCAAATGTGTATACCAAGGATAAAGACACAGGTGTTGAAACATTAACCACTGTTTTATATCCTCATAAAAGAATCAGAATAGACGATTTGTTCCCCCCTTCTAAAGAAGCTCTTGACTCAAATGTGTCCAAAGCTACCATCTCAGATGTGGATTCAGAGGAAAATCTAGTTGATAGTAAGGCCAAGAAGCAAATTATTGAAGGAATAACTGGTGAAAAAGAAGGCGATGAACCAGTAGAAACCAAAAATAAGGAGTTACTGGAACCTTCAGATCTGGTCAACCAACAACAGAATGAAATAGTTGAGCATGACGAAGAAGAAGATAATCCAACTGCATTTTTGAAGAAGTATCCAATAACTTTGGCCAATGTGTCAAATGTTGAGGATGAGACATTCGAGAAAAGTGATCCTGTAATCACTTCTCTAACTGCTGCAATTTTGGACGTTCTCAAAGAAATGTCTTTGGTAAACAAATCCTTTAGTGATCAACTTGCAACTTTCAGTGCTTCACTTCATAGTGATATCTTTAACTGCCCTGAAAAACTAGCAGATTTTGCTGCTGCTGTTACAGCAGGAAACCAAGCCGATTTACAGAAGATCCTGGAATGTACCAACATTTCTGAAAGATTAGAAATGGCGCTAACTGTTCTAAAGAAGGAATTGATGAATAAAGAGATGCAAAAGAAAATTGAAAAGGATATCGAGGAAAGAATGGCAAAGAGACACAGAGAATACCATTTGAATGAACAGTTGAAGTGGATCAAAAAGGAACTTGGAATTGATGATGGTAGGGACAAGTTGATTGCAAAGTATAACGAAAGAGTGAAAAAGTTGAACATGCCTGAAGAAGTTAAAAAAATATACGACGAAGAAATCAATAAGCTACAAACTTTGGAAACAGTTATGTCCGAATTTACAGTCACCAGAAATTATCTAGACTGGTTAACTCAAATCCCTTGGGGTAAACAATCTGTTGACAATTATAATATCAAAAGAGCTAAGGGAGTATTGAATGAAGATCATTATGGATTAAAGGATGTCAAGGATAGAATCATTGAATTCATTGCAGTTGGTAAGTTACTGAATAAGATCAATGGTAAGATCGTTTGTTTCGTCGGTCCACCGGGTGTTGGTAAAACGTCCATTGGTAAATCTATCGCCAAATCTTTAAATAGAGAGTTTTACAGATTCTCTGTTGGTGGTTTGAGTGATGTTGCAGAAATTAAAGGTCATAGAAGAACTTATGTTGGTGCAATTCCAGGTAGGGTTGTCCAAGCTTTGAAAAAAACCCAAACTGAAAATCCTTTGATTTTGATAGATGAGATTGACAAAATATCTCATTCTCACAGTGTGAATGGTGGTGATCCATCTGCTGCGTTGTTAGAATTATTGGACCCAGAACAAAATTCTACCTTTTTGGACAACTATATGGACTTGCCAATCGATTTGTCAAAGGTCTTATTTGTTTGTACCGCCAACACTTTAAGCACCATTCCAGGTCCATTACTTGATCGGATGGAAGTTATTGAAATTTCAGGTTATATTGAAGACGAAAAAATCAAGATTGCAGAGAAATATTTAGCACCGGAAGCTAAAAAGAATGCAGGTTTAGAGAATGTCAACGTCGATTTAACTGAAGATGCTATCAAGGCTTTGATCAAAAACTACTGTAGAGAAAGTGGTGTTAGAAACTTGAAAAAGCAAATCGACAAGATTTACAGAAAGGCTGCATTAAATGCGGTCGAAGCATATGGTGATGAAGAAATTGACGAACTTCTTGCAGAGGAAAAAGAGTCAGTATTACCTGATGGCCCAATTGCAGATGCTGCGACCGAAAAACTGGTCGACAAATCTGAGGATTCATCTAGCACGGAATCTAAATCTATCCTAGATAAGATTGAAGAGGAAACTGCATCATCCGAAGAAGCAGCGACGTCCAGGGGAAACTCCAGCGATTCAAATAAGAAGGAGGCGAAAGTTCCTCAGATAGTGATTCCTGATGATTACAATTCTGTAATCTCGTCCGAAAATCTGAAAGATTATGTTGGTGCACCTGTTTATACCGCTGATAGATTATACGAAACCACAGTTCCGGGTGTAGTCATGGGATTAGCATGGACATCAATGGGTGGTTCTGCTTTGTATATTGAGTCTGTTCTCGAGCATGCTATCACCAAGGATTCAAGCCCTAAATTAGAAAGAACCGGTCAGTTGGGTGACGTTATGAAGGAGTCAGTCAGAATTGCATATTCGTTTTCCAAGATGTTCATAGCCAAGAACTTCCCAGAAAACAAGTTTTTCGACAAGGCGCAGATTCACTTGCATTGTCCTGAAGGTGCGACACCAAAGGATGGCCCATCAGCAGGTGTTACGATCACTTCATCTTTCCTCTCTCTAGCTTTGAACAGATCTTTGAGACCAGATGTCGCTATGACGGGTGAAATTACTCTTACGGGTAAAGTTCTAAGAATTGGTGGATTGAAGGAAAAAACAATCGCTGCCAAGAGAGCAGGCGTTAGTACAATCATCTTCCCTAAGGGTAACGAAGCAGATTGGAAAGAGCTGCCGGATAATGTTAAGGAGGGCATGACTCCGGTTCCAGCTGATTGGTACCAAGATGTTTTTGATGTCTTATTCACCGATGTTACCAAAGAAGAAGGTAATACCGTTTGGAAGGTGGAATTTGATGAGATCAAGAAAGAGGAGAAAAAGGATAAAGAGAACAAATAATGGTCTACTCTTTAAACTTCTCTGTTTTCACTTCATCAATAATATCCCGGCCTTTTTCTGCTCTTGAAGCAAGTTCAGAAGAGGCATAATGATAATAATGTATCTTTCTATTTGTATATAGAACAATTTTATGATTTTATTTATTACCACTCGAGATTCTCTTAGGTCTATAGTAACAATAAGTGAGAATTTTCAGAAATGAGGGAACCTGGGTTAGAATAACTAACTTGGACCAAACACTGGCAGCTTTGCTTTCTTTCTCCACCTCAACTTAAATATTTTTTTTATTGACAGGGTCTATTCCTGATGTATTTCCAACTTCATTTGCGGGATAAATGTTCAACTATCTTATATTAAAAATCCAAGTCACGTGACTTGAGAGATTTACAGAGTTTGATTCTCAGCATCAAAATTGAAAGTATGGGGACATTTAAAGCACAGTGCTCTCCTCTAGACTGCATCCTTTGAAAAGCTAGAGAGTCCAGAAGTGGATACTGCCAACCTGAACCAAAGGAAAGGATTGAATTTTATGACATCACTGGAAGAGATGACGATAAACAACAATACGACTTCTACTGAAGGTGCCGACTCATCACAGACAATTGAAATTTACAAGCAGGCCTTGACATTTAATGTTATAGCCAAATATGACCCACTGATTTCACAGCTCCTACACATATCATCCTATTGTGTGATTTATCAGTATGATGAAGAGGCTGAAGACTGGGTGAAAAGTTCTTACATGGGACCCGTTAGTGTGTATGCACGCCGAAGTGTTTGGGATAAGAGCGGAAAAGATGAGAACACCACGAGAGTGAGCGTTGACAACGTCCTAGCTGCGAAACAGGGCGAACTATACAGATTCGGCCTGATCGTGCTAAATCGTTCGCAACCAGAAAATTTCAGTTTGGGTTTTTTAGGAGATAAGTACCTCTCTCTAGATGATTTGGATGAGGATCGTGGGCTTTTGATTGAGAAAAGCGATCAATTAATTATTGTCAGAGACTTCAATGGGAAAGCTTTTGGCTTGTGGATTTTTGACGAGAAGGACCGTGACTACTTATATCAACTACTAATGTACTGTACTGACCAGCTGGTTTGAGAGGTCCTCCAGTCCTTTTTATGTAATTTAAGTTTGATAGTAAAATTGAAACTAAAAATAAACTAAGTAAGCTAGAAATACAGGGTAAACAGGGTGGGTAACTTTGTCATGTATAATCAAGTAACGAATGACAAAAGAAGGAAAACTCTTTGAGGGTGGAAACTAGTTTGCCGGAGTAACAGGAGTACTTGCTGCATTCTTTTTCTTGGCAGGAGCACGCTTCTTCTTCGGAGGCTCTGATGCTGATGCTGCTGAAGATCCGTCAGGATTCCCTTCTGCAGCTGCCTGCGCTGCTGCCTGCGCAGCAAGTTGCTTCTTTGTAGGCTTCCTTGGCTTCTTTGGCTTGTCATTCTTTTTCCGAGGAGTTGAGGTTTTACCAGCACCGACTTTCCCGGCCTTTCCTTTAGAATTAGTAGCAAATGAGGCATTTCCACCTTTATCTTCGGATTTGACATCCCCACCAGCACCAGCGGAATTATCGCCGTTTTTGCCTTGAAAAGAAAATGATTTCCGATTATTTATATTACCCATGACTGAGCCAAAACTTGTATACCCTACGGGGGGACTTTGGATACTTGAAACACCTCTTAGATTATTTTCTTTTTTGACCAAGTTTTGGTGTCTTAAGTTCTCAATGAATCTTAACCTCTCAAATCTTGGAACTTCCACGGATTGTTTGTTTGCCGATATGTTACTATGAGGCGAAGACTTACCCATGATAAGCATTAGCTTTTCATACTTGGAGTTGGATTGAGAGCCGTCTTGATGTAATGGCTTGTAAGCATACTTCTCATAAGTAAAAGCTCTCTTCTTACGATTCAATTTAGACTCCACCAACTCTCTCATATCTTGCCTGTGTGGGAAAACCATCTTGTCCTCCTTTTCGTCATAATGTGGAACAGCCATCTCTGAAGTTGGCCACAGCGATTTATCTTGCAAGTAAGGGTTGTTGATTGGTTGCAAATTGACACTTCTTGTTATGGCAGTCAATATCTCACTTTCGTATGTCAAAACAAAGGAATCTCCAAACATTTGGGTATCGGTGGTTAAACAGAAATCTTCATATAATGCTGATTGCGTTAGTCGTAAAATGGTCCTATACTCCTTGAATCTTTTCGGAGTCTTCGTCTGATTTTTGCTATCAGGTAAATCGGAACCGGTTGCACTAGCGTTAGGACTTGTTTTGTCTGTAACTGGATTAGAGGAGTTAGTCTCCGTGCTGGCGTTGGCAGTAGAAACACTAGGATGAGTATTTGGAACCGTAGCACCAGATTCTTTGAAATCATTAGGTGGAATCGGCGTTGGTTGTTTAGGTGGTAACAGAGAAGCATCATCAACTATTCGGTGGTCATGTATTCTCAGAATAATATTTCCATCGTAAAGTTGTATATTTCCATCTTTTATAATTTCCATCAGTGCATCGGGAATTTTCTTTTTGGCCACATATGTAAGGAATTCCTTTATTGCAGGGTCATTTTTTGGTATTAGGTTTTCGTTATGACCAAACCTATAGTGCTCTTCATGAATGTGAAAGTCCAATGAAGGAGGATTGTTTTCATACTTTTTCAAAAGCTCTTGGTCTGACTCATAGAAGCGTTGTGTTTTGGCTTTTCTCCGCAGATATTGTAATTTTAATAATTGTTTCTGTTGTACATTCAACTTATCATACTGTTCTGCAGTTAAATTAAAGTATTTTTGCTGTTGCCTTTGCTGCAACAACTTCCTTTGATGCTCCTGTTGCTTGAATTGTTCTATATGGGCTTGCGAAGGATTTACGCTACCGTTAACTTGATTTCCCTGCTGTATTCCAGCATGTTGATGAACCGAAGAAGTAGCATTGGGTACTTGATTGACCGACTGATTGATGGATTGGTTAATAGGCTTGTTCACAGGCTGATTAACTGGTCGGTTAACAGGTTGATTAATATGGTGGTTCATTGAAATATTAACGGGATTATTCACAGATTGGTTGACCGAAAGATTAACAGCTTGATTGACGGGAGAATTTCTGTTGTTTAAAGGAGAAGCCGACATCAGACTCACTCCAAGAGGACTATTAATAGGCAGGTTCGTACCAGCAGGTATCTGCATCGGGGTTTCTGTGCTTTGTGAAGTTGAATTGACAGGCAGCGACTTTCCTCCAAGAGGAGCATGGGATAATGGTGGAGAGAACTCCGGCGTACTTGTTCCAGGGAGTGATTTCCCAGGCAGAGACTTTCCAGGCAGAGACTTTCCAGGCAGAGACTTTCCAGGCAAGGACTTTCCAGGCAGAGACTTTCCAGGCAAGGACTTTCCAGGCAAGGACTTTCCAGGCAGAGACTTTCCGGGCAGGCTTTTACCAGGAAGAGATTTCCCAGGTAGAGATTTCCCAGGAAGAGATTTCCCAGGGAGAGATTTCCCAGAGTATGAGGAATTCTGTTGCTGCTGCTGCTGTTGCTGCTGCTGCTGTAAGACCCTCTGGTGCAATTGCTTTTGACGGACAGCCTGTGCTTGCCTTAGCATCTGCTGATGCCTTTGAAGAATTTGGACGTCAGTTCTCGTAAGCTCACCACTCCTCAGCAATTGCTGAAACCGCTGTTGCTTAGTCATACCTGGTCCTGGTTGTATCTTCCTCAAAAGTGACTGGACGTAGGCTGGATTCCAGCCACGGACTTCTGAACCCTGCTGCCGCTGTTGCGAATTCGCTTGATTCATGTGTCCCATCTGGTTCACATTGTTCATCTGATTCATTTGGTTCACATGACCCATCTGCCCCATTTGGTGCTGATTGTTTATCTGACCCATCGGATTCAGATTCATCTGATTGCCTGTTGGGTTCAGGTGGTTAATCTGGTTGATGTGGTTCAGTTGGCCCATCTGTCCCATCTGGTTACCCTGACTCATAGAGTTCATCTGGCTCATCGGATTCATGTTCAGCTGGTTCAATTGATTCATGTTGTCCACAGGACTCGGCTGATTAGGAGATTGTGTCATACCCAATTGGCTCACTGGATCCATAAATGAACCCAACCCATTCACTTGGCCATTCTGGTCAAAACCAAAGTTGTTAGGCTCTCCACCGGTGCTCATAATACACTACCAGGGGGGCGATCTGCTGTTCACTGACGCTCTCGGATTTCTAGTAACTACCGAAGCATTCTATAAACCCCTTGTTTCAACCATATCTTGTAGGATTCATGTTCAAAGAAAAGTCCTAAAAATTCCCCCTAAACTTTTTTGCGCCGATCGACGCAAATTTGCGCCGATCGACCAGAAAGTTTAATTTGCGACTCATTGAGGTTGCCCACCGCCGAACGGCACATTTGGAGGGCGAAAATTATCTAGACACGTTCTCCCACCCGCATCTGTCTGGGTATTTCTGCTTCACCCCTGACAGACAGGTGCTCTGCCAGAAAAGTAATTTCGGAGATACTATCACTTGTCCTCGTGGGTTGCATGTATTTGTTCACACAGCAGACAAAAGTCGGTAACACAGTCTGTCCAAAGCTACCTGGATCTTGGAAATTGTTTTTCCCCTTCGAGATCTCCACCTCCTGTTGAAGTCCAACTCAAGTCCGCCCAGATTGCCTTCTCCGTTTGATTTGTGTTGAAGATCAGCACACAACTTTCCAGCAAAGGGATCTATAGAGGCAAACATTTATGTCAGCACCCAAAGTTCAATAATTTTTCAGTTCATTCCTTCTTGATTATCGATCCTTTTTTTGCAAAGAAACACAAAAAAACATACTTAGATAAAAAAATCATAAAATCAAGTTATACCATTTGTTTTATTAACTAATTTCCTTCCGAACACCAAATAAGCTTTATTTCTATCAGTTCACTTCATTTTTTTTTTCCAAATTACCGGTTACCGTTTCATTTCATTAAGCTTCACCTATCTCATTTTATTATATTTTATTTGCTCAGTCAATTTTAGTATTCATTTCGAACAGCTTGATTGTTATTCTTTATCCACTCCATTAGAGGATACAAAATATTAAAACGCCCTTTTTTTCATCAAAAAATGTCTAACATAGACAGATTTCTGGCTCAACAGCTACACTCTAATAACGGCTCAGCCCCAAACTTAAACATCACAGATGAAAATGGCACAAATAATCACGCTGGCCAAGGGCTGAGCAATTGGAATTCGGATCTGAACTTCCAGTCTCAAAATCAACCTGTATATAATATCCAAATGCAAAATTCAAACTCTTTCGGCCAAATTCCCAACGACCATCTTAACAGCAATACCAATTTATATCAAAACCAGCTGCTTGGCGTTCACAGCAACGACAATCAGTCGATGCATGAGAATCAGTACGGTCTTCTTCATCCTAATTTGGATTCTCCCCAGTTTAATACTTCCATCTCAAATATCCCTCCAATGAATTCGGTAGCACCAAATTCCATTCCACTGCTAAATCAACAATCTGCAAATTCTTTACTACAGCAAACTGCTCCTTCTCATATACTTCCAAATTCGGTATCCATGACCCCCCAATTAAGCACCAACTCTCTGCTTGGCGTTAATGATCTCACATCTCAGGACCCAAATCTAAATGGTAATTCCGCCGCCAATAGCAATGTAGGCATAGGAGCTGAAATATCATCTATTCCATCGAGGACTGTCTATTTGGGCAATATTCCGAGTGGAATAACTCCATACGAGCTATTAAACCATGTTAGATCTGGTACGGTCGAATCTTTGAAAATGATCCCATCAAAGAATTGTGCATTCATTTCATTCCTAGATGAAAAGTCAGCAACTTTGTTCCATTCAGATGCTATTTTGAAAAGACTAACAATAAATAATCATGATATTAAAATTGGGTGGGGAAAACCAACTCCAGTCCAGCCTATAGTTGCTTCTTGTGTCTCTAGATATAATGCAACCAGAAACGTTTATATTGGAAACTTACCTGAAAGTACGACAGAGAAAGAGTTGGCCAACGATACTAAAGAGTATGGTGAGATCGACACAATAAAAATGATTCACGAGAAAAAAATTGCATTTATTCATTTCACTTCAATTCTAGCTGCAATAAGATGTGTGCAATCTCTACCTCTGATTGAGAAGTACAAGGATCGTAGAATCTTTTACGGTAAAGATAGATGTGCCTTCATTACGAAAACTCAACAGCATAATGCAGCTCAGTATCTAGGCTTAAATCCAAATACTGAAAATTTCTTAAGCCAAGTGGATAGAGACTTAATTGCAAACGCTTTGGTTCAACAATCAAATGCCGCTGCAATGATTGCTACTACCACTGGTGGCACAACAAATTTGGGAAACAGAACCATTTATTTGGGTAATTTACATCCTGAATCAACTATCGAAGAAATTTGCAATGTTGTTCGTGGTGGTATTCTACAAAATGTCAGATTAATAAACGAACGACACGTGTGTTTTGTTACATTTATCGATCCAATTTCTGCTGCCCAGTTTTATGCAATGTCTTCCTTACATGGTTTGATAATTCACAATCGGAAAATCAAAATTGGCTGGGGGAAACACTCCGGGCCGTTACCAAATTCCATTAATTTGGCAGTTGGTAATGGCGCTTCAAGAAATATCTATATCGGAGGCTTGGATAAAATTCCAGAAATCCAGTTCACAAAGGATAAGTTGTACTACGATTTCAAGGAATTTGGCGAAATTGAACAGATTAACTTCTTCCAAGAAAGACATTGCTGTTTTGTTAACTTCACCAACATTTCTAATGCTATCAAAGCAATTGACGGTATTAGAAATAACCTTGATTACCAAAGGTGCAAAATCAACTTTGGTAAGGATAGATGTGGCAATACCCCAAGACAATTTCAACTGAATGCCAATGGCAACAATGGCAATGGCAATGGCGAAGTCGAAACTGGTCTTGTTTCAAATGATTTCAATAATTTTCCCAGTGCAGGTAATGATATTGTGGGTGGTGCTCTTAACGCATCTGCTACAAGCGGCAATGGCCAGTTCAATTATTCATCTAACTCCGAGGGTGGAGAGGAAGAAGAGGAAGAAGACTACATTGACGAGGCAACAGTCAGATTCCAACCATTGGGAATCACCTTTGATGAATCATCAAACCCGCCTCAGCTATAATCCAAAATCCTATAGCTCCAGTTTTTCTCTGCTATTTTGCTTGTTTTTCATTTTTCATTGTTCAATTTACTAGCTTCTCAGTTCCCTACTTATTTTATTTTACTTCATTTTAACTTATTATAGTCTACTTCATATGTTGTCACTTTCAATTTTTTTTAACTTTTTCCAACTTTACTTTTTTAAACCTTTTAATTTTCAATTTTTCATGTGTTTGTATTGTTCTGATCTATTTCCCCTTCTCCTCTATTATTTTAGTCTCCTTTACTCTATTTCTTTCATTCCCTTTTCTCTGATTCTTCATCACTCTTCATATTGCAGAGTGCGCTTTCTAAGTGCCAAATAGTTATTTTCTACACGTTTACCTAAATAAATATATCTAATATAACTCATGCATCCTGTCAATCTTCAGTTCAGTTTCGACATCGGCTTTGGCACCCAGCAATGGAACTTGTGGACTATCGGAGCGCGTTGCCCCAGAAAGGGAAACAGATGACGACGCTGGAAATTGTACATCAGATTGGAAGGTCATATTACGCCCGCAAATACGATTCTGATATCAAAATTTTAGATAAGTGATGAAATCTGATATTTCAGAGTCATTATTCTATTAAAACGGAAGCTTGTGGAACTAGAGACACAACGGCGCCCAAGGTTCTTATAAGGACAGATGTAGCCTTTCCATTTTCTCTGATCCGAAACCAGTTGCTTTCTACACTTTCTTTAGCCTTCATTTGGCGATACTCCTTTTTCTTCAATTTGCCTATAAATATCTACTGGATTACAGAATCGAATGATGCAAAAGATTGTACATTTTGCAAGGAAATCTTCACAGTTTGTCGATTCTTTGGGGGTGGAATCGAAGGGTATTCACAGATATCTACCATCAGAGAGATACGATAAAGATTCATGGGGACCCTATCTATCGACTTTGGGACTTTGGATATCCGGATGCGGCGGTTTGACGTCGATGTCGTCATTCTTTCTAGGTCCATTAATCTTTGGATTAGGATATAAGGATACACTTGTATGTGGCATACTAGGCACACTTTTTGGTTGCTTGGTGGCAGCATATTGCTCTACAATGGGCCCACGATCAGGACTTCGGCAAATGTGCAGTGCAAGATACTTATTCGGCCCATGGATGGTTCGTGTGGTCAGTTTGATCACTATCATCGGCTTCCTTGGATGGAGTGTTACCAACAGTGTTCTTGGAGGTGAGATATTAAAATGGCTAAGTGGAGGGCGTCTAAGTTTGAGTGTTGGTATTGTCATTGTCAGTATAGTCAGTCTAGTGGTTGCTCTTTTTGGCATTGAATACGTTTTGAAGTTTGAAGGTGTCATTGGTATTTTTGTCTTGCTTGTCGTTTTCTTGCTCTACATTATCAGTGGCAATCAATATGTCAAGTATGAGGATTTGCAAACTTTGGGTGATAGTGGCCTGACCAAGGTGGGAAATAGAATTTCTTTCTTCACACTTTCCTATTCTGTGACCGCAACTTGGGGCGGTTGTGCTGCTGACTACTACATCATCTTTCCCGAAGATGTTTCACAAGTGAAGCTATTCTTATTCACTTTTTTTGGGATCTCTTTACCAACTGTTTTCGGTGCCGTTGTGGGAATGTTGATTGGTAATGCGGCAGTTGGAAACGAGCTATGGAATGAGACGTATACTGAAAAGTCATTGGGTGGATTATTAAACCTTGTTTTCGACAGGTGGGGAAATTTTGGCAAGTTCTTGATAGTGGTGTTCTGGTTGTCGTTAATCACAAACAACATTATCAACAATTATTCAAGCGCGTTGGCGGTTCAATTATTAGATGATCTAGCATACAGATACCTCAGTAGATGGTTTATTGTCATCATCATCTTTGTGATAACTCTAGTGTGCTCATTGGTTGGAAGGGACCATTTCTCAGAGATCCTTTCTAACTTCTTGCCAATGTTGGGATACTGGATCAGCATTTATTTCACGTTGTTGATCGAGGAGAATCTTATTTTCAGATCTACAAGCTTGGTGTCCCTTTATAAGAAGGAGATGTTTGAAGTGCCGGACAGTCCAACAACACCAGATATCGAGAACTGTGAAACCACTTTGGATGATACCCTATTAACGGAGAAAAATGATCAGTTTAGAACAGAAAATAACACTATATTATCATCCTCGTCATCCTCGTCACCACCTAGTGTGACACCATCATCTGAGGACGAAACCTCTAATAAGCCTGATACGGTGCCTCCCTTTTCATCGGTGAACTCGAAACCATACTACAATTTCGAAGCCTGGAATGACAAGTATGTGTTGACAAACGGGATTGCTGCCACCTTTGGATTTTGCTGCGGTGTTGCAGGAGCAGTTGTTGGCATGAACCAAGTTTACTTCAGAGGGCCTATTTCGAGCTATGTCGGTGAATATGGCGCTGACCTCGGGACCTTCTTGGCCATTGCATTCACCGGTTTGTCGTACCCTCTAGCCAGATGGCTAGAACTAAGATATTTCAAGAAATAGGCGTGCACATCAGTGATCGCCCCTGTAACACTAACATTGAGACACCTTTGCTACTCGTCTATGTATAATATTATTCACTTAACCTAACAACTGAGGTACTATTCATTTACCTACTATAGAAAACTTTCTCGCAGCACTGCATCATCAGTGCTCAGGGTAGAACCACGATAATATATAATACTTGAAGAACCATGCGATCGATTCCCACAACGAAGCAAAGCTGAAGCCTCCACTAGGTTTTGGGATGTCGTTACTGTCTTTCTTTGGACCCGTTGTTGCTAACTGAATATCGTGGGCGTTAGAATCGAGCGGGGCGTCAGTCTCCTGGTTGTTTTCTTCACCGCTTGTAGGAGCAGTTTCATCCTGGACCTGTTCGGAGGCGTCGAAAAGCTCGTTCTCATGGAAAGACTTGTGGTCAAACACCTCTTCTTCTTGCTCTTGCTGCTCCTCTTTGCCTTGCTCTTGCTTCAGCTTCTGATCCTGCGCTGGCTCTTGCTCTTTCCTGTCGCTTCCCACCTTGCTCCCCGTTTGCGTCTTGTTCTTCAAGATAACAAACGTGATATTATTCTCGTTCCCATCAGCATCCTTCTCGAGAGGCGCCGAAACGTCACAGATCCACTTGTTTTCGTCAACCACGTACTTGTACATCACCTTTTGATCCACTGGAAGGTCGACGTCCAGGTCAAGAAACCAGTCCTTCGACTCCGTGTCAAAGGCCAATGCGTCTGCGGTCGGGTCCCAGTCGTTGAACGTGCCAGCGACTTTGACATTGGTGTGTGTCGCAAACGGATCCTTGAGCTTGAAGTTGATGTAATTAGGCTTTGTCATGTCAAATCGGGGAACGGGATTCCTAAACACACGTCTTAACACTGAACAAGCTAACCGACTCTGCACCTTCTAGCTAGAAAAAAGGGAATGCACAATACGTGTAGCCAAGCCTGCTCCAGTGGGTCACCTCCGCCATGGACAATCGGGCCAGATCAACGCCGCAGGTGGCAACAACAAACGAAACAACCTTTTTCCAAACACGACAGACCAGGCAGGAACCCCTCCTCCGACATCAGCTTATCTCCCTCTCCACACAGGGCTGAGCAATCTTCGCTCCTCCTTTGGGAACATTTTTTCTACTCCGAGAGAAAGAGGGAGGGGATGAGACGGGAAGAAGAGGAAGAAGAGGAAGAGAGACAGGGAAGGCCAGCCGCCAGGACGATGGCAATCGTTGCAGTGAGCTGAAGCTGATGGTAAGGAGAGTAGAGTGATTTCATTTGTGAGTTGTACAAAAATACACACAAACATCTATCTAGGTACATATTTTTATTTTTATTGTTTTTATTTTTCATGCTCGGGTACTATGTTCGACGGAGTATCCCATCCCAATCCCAGCTCCTCTTGGCACTTGGACTTAGAATCCCACATACATGCCTCTAAAATGGCGACATCCCTTGCCTCGAGCTGGACGCCAAACTCCTCAGGCCAGTAGGTCTGGGCGGTTCTGTCGGCTGCGTAGTTGAGATAGTCGAAATCCGGCGTCCTGCTTGGGTCTCCGTGGACCTTGCACAAAATACAGACCGAGGTTAGAAAAACATATAGGATACAGTTGGAGAGGTTGCTGACTGTGCATGCTCTGGAACCTGCTCCAAAGGTGAAGTAGTATGGTTGCACGTTGACGGACTTGTCATTATGAATCTTTCAAGATCGAACTCGTGGACAGTAGGGTCAAAGTGGGTTTCGTTGTGGTTGGCGGCCTGAGCATTCAAAATGTGACTCCTTCGGGAATGACGGTGTCATTCCAATGGAAAGGCTTTGTTGTTCTTCTTACAGGAATTAAAGGAATGACGGCGTACATTCTCAGCAGCTCACGCACGAAGGAAACAGCAAAGTCACACTTTTCTTCCAAAATGACGTTCTCGTATGCGTTTTCAACACTGCCGTAGATCTTAACACACTCGCCGTGGATTCTATCTTGCCACTCAGCACCCTTTGCGCTGACCAACTGTAGCAGGATAAACTGGCAGTGGATCCGATGGTCTCAAAACCACGGGACACCAAACCAACACAGATACTTTTGATGCCGGCGATGTTTTGTCTGGCCTTGCCATCGGTATTGGCAAAATCTCCAACAATGCTCTTTCTGTTATCCTTGTGGCTGATGGCATCTTCAGTCACTTTACCCAATCATATGTTTCTTCTGTTACTGGCTTCTACATCTTGTCTATTTCTTTCATTTTCAGGCAAGAGTCTCATGAAGGGAACAAAATCCTGGAGGTTGTTGTTAATGGAACGGAACGATGAGATGAGCTTGACCATTTTTTGAATTTCCTCCAACAGAGGGGTTTCAATGTTATCGAACCTGGTCGCATACTGCGAAGTTTAGTGCCAATCTTTGTGTGTACTTGTAAGGGTAGATGTACTTGCCCTGGGAGCCTCTGTAAAAATATCTAAGGAAAGAGTAACTTTCCAAATCAATCAAGCCAGCACGTTCCCTGATAGCAGGAGTGGTCATGTATCTCTGAACATTCAGACGTCTCCTCTTACATGTCTCATTCCATGGTGAAGAACCGATCGTTAGGCCCTGCAAAGTCGACACGAGCTTGTGGAATGTGTAGAACAACGCTCAGTCGACTAAGGTTGTTTAGTTCGTGATGAACCACTCGTTTGCTGCGTCAAAAAAGTTCACAAAGACGACCCTTTGGGTCCCATCATGCACTGAGAAACTAGAGCTCCCTTTTCTAATGACAACTGCTTAATGTTTTTAGAGTGGTCCTTGCTTAGTTTCGTAAGAACACCGAAGACTGGAGAGCTGACTTTGATTTCCGGCAACCCTTCGATTTTCGGCTGTCTTGGTTTGATAGTGAAGTTGTATAGCCATATGGCCAAGCAAAGAAACCAAAAACCAGCAACACTCCTGCTATCTGGTGTAAGGAGAGGTTTCCGAAGTTAAATGTCTGCATTATGTTGATCCGCAGCTTTCCATGAAACCTTTACTTGAAAACACCGGCAAGAAGAACTGTCTCAAAATAGAGTCAGGGATCACCACCAAAAAGAAAAAAAAATACATCTCTGCTAGCCAGCTGGGACCGGGACAGTTATATATAGATCCCTCTCCGAACTCAAACATCGTCTCACCAGTTTACTATTCCCATCCCTCTGATTCATCTATCCCTCCATACTAGAGCTCCACGGCACAGAAAGTCCGCCTCTGCGAAGCATCTTCGAGCAGCGTCGGATAAGCTGACACACAATGTTTCAGCGTCGAGACCGATAACAAGTACAGCTCCGACCGGGTTGGGGACAAAGAGCTTTCGTCAAGAGCATCGGGCTTTCCATCACTTTAGATAAGGGCATCTCCACCATCCTATTTCTATGATGCGTCTGCTGTTCCTGTTGGCGCCTGGCCCGCATGGGTCCGAGCAGACACAAGCACAGCTACAGCACGTACACCGGAAAGGATAAGATAGCGGAGAATACAGAGAGCTCTACTTCGTCCGTGGACCTAAGAAATGCGGAGATGAAAGACAATCAATACCACGGAGGTTATGTGAAAGATGAGGGACGGCGAACATGAAAGTGTGCAGGACGAGGACTGCAGTTTAGAGTTTGGTCAGATCCCGACGTTGACCTAAATCTCAACTTCGGCTTCAATGGACAGTAAAGGCAGAAAGAAGTGCAAGAGGTTAATACACAGCAGGCAAGCTCCAGCAACCCGGAGAGTAATAGTAAACCAGCAGCAGTAGGAAAGAGTTATTTCCACCGTTATTTTCAGCGTCATCAACATCGGGGAAGACAGATATATGCCAGTTATTCCAAATGGATGAGCTTTTCACACCGGCCGACATAGAAGTGCTACAAAAGAGCAGCCACAGATGGTCTTCTACAAAGTGTTTCCTTGCAAGCAGAAAAGGATTCCTTGCACTTACGAGTTTCCCGAGTGTATCAGCTGCAAACGTGACAGCGCCGAATGTTACGTCTGGGTGAGGGGCCTTCGGAAACCCAGCCCGAGAAGTGTTGCAGAGTTGGAGATCGAGTTGAAGAAACTGAAACAGCACCATGTGATCGACGACCTCGAAGAATGCTCGTATTCGATCACCAAGTCTGCAACTACCCCGCTCCTGGAGAGCTTTGATATAGGGGAAGATGTGTCAACCCTATTCTCTGGAGACTTGGTGTTTTTTCATCGGTAACTCCTGGTTGATCACCATAAACGTCCCATACGACGACCATCTGTTGAACAACGCTTCTGGATGCTTGACCTCTCTTTACATCATTACCATGCTTAACGGTGGTGTCAAGGTTTTGCCACACATTTTGAAGGCCCTTATCTTGCTTTCCGTCATCTCATGTGGTAACTCCTCTGCCCATATCGAATCCCGTTCTTTGGTCGCATGTGCTGACTTGAAGTTGGTCCATTCTTTTTTCGGCAAGAAGGATTAGCAAGGTCGTCAATGGCCTGCTCTTATTGTTGTCTTTGCTGTTGGTATGGGATTGTCATTCTTGAACTGTTCTAGTGCTGGTCAAGTTGTGTACGACTGGTTCAGCTCCTTATGTGCCTTGAACGGGTACTTCACCTGGCTTGCAACTACCTTGCTCACAGCAGATTTCGCCCTGGCTTGAAGGTACAAGGTCTTGATTACAAGAAGTTCAAGCTTTACGACAAGCCGCTCCCTTGGGACACCTACTTGGTAACGTTCATCATCTTCTGTATGTTTGTTGCCCAATTCTACATCGGTCTCTTTCCTCTTGACGACAAGGGTATGTCTGCCAAGGAGAGATGTCAGAGCTTCTTCTTGATCTACTTGTGTGTCCCATTGTTCATTTAATGCTGGGCTTACTACAAGATCAGTTCAGGAAACCACAGGAATGAGCTTCTCCTACGGTAAGAAGTGGGACGTAATCGAGGAAATCGAGGAAAGAAAGAAAGCTGCAGAAGGCGGAGATAACAAGAAGGACCGTTTTGATGCCCTTGTTGAAAGGTTTTAAGCTTGACTGTAGTGCCCAACCCACAGGTCATGAGGGGCATGATGGAGTTCCAGAAAGCAATGTGGGATCCGCTGCTAATGCTGACGGTACAATCTCGAGCTTCCATATTCTGGGAAACCCAAAAACAGTTCTGGGAGAACTGCTGATAACGCCAGTTCGACCAATGCCACCGGCGCCGAATCAAGCAATGCCAATCCAGCTGCTTCTACCCATTTGCCTCTGTTTTTGGTGCAAGAGGTGCAGGTGCTGATGCAGGTTTGGAAGCCAGTCCTTTTCTCAACCCGGCGCTCAATCCTAATCTGTTGAGCATGTTTGGGAACCAAGGTGCAGGAGCAGAAGCAGCATCAGCAGATACGAGGCCGCCAGAGGAAGTTTACGAAATGAAGTTGCCTCAAATGAACGATATAGGGGTTTTTGACTTTGAACGTAATGTGCGTGCTTTGAGATGCAGTGGCGGTTCGGTTAAGGGTGCGATCGAGATGTTGTTTAACGGTTCTGTTTAAAACTAGCTCTGTAGGACTAAAATTTGGTTTAGAAAACTAATTAATCTTCATAATTACTTAATAGATTAACATAGAAGACGAGTAATGAGAGGAGAGGAGAGAAGAGGAGAGGACAGGTATACGAGAAATTTATTCAATAGGATATGCCTATAAAGAATGGTCGTTATTTAATCATTTAATATTGTAGAGAGTTTATTTGAAGTACTTGTCGTAACCGGTCAAGACAAATCTGAACCTGACGTCACCCGTGAGCATTCTTTCCCAAGCGGTCTTGACATTAGCCTCGTTAATGTCGATGGTCTCGATCATAGGCTTGATGTTGTTCTTGGACGCAACTTCCAACATGTAATCGATATCCTTTGGAGAGCCAATGGCCGAGGCGCCGACGGAAATGGAGTTCATGAGCATCTGGAATGGGACCAAGGTCAACTTTTCGTCAATAGGAGGCGCGGTGATGTAGATCATTTGACCATAAGGATTTAAGAGGTTCAACACTCCGCTGACGTTACCTTCAGAGAAGGACGAACCTGTGTTGATGATCAAGTCGAGGGAATCTTCGTGCTTCTTGGAGAAATCCTCCTCGTCGGTGGCAATGTAGTGGTCTGCGCCCAACTTTTCGGCAAGCTCCTTCTTCTTGTCGTTTCTGGAGATGGCGGTGACCTCCGCACCCAAGGCCTTGGCAAAGAGAATGGCCATGTGTCCGATACCACCAATACCGTTGATACCGACCTTGGTGCCCTTGGTGACGCCGGCGGTCATCATTGGTCTGAAAGCAGTGATACCACCACAGAGCAAGGGAGCGACGTCAACGCTGTCCATGTTTTCTGGGATTTTGAAGGCGAACTCGCTGTTGACTCTCACATGGGAAGCATAACCACCTTGGGTAATCTTACCGCTTGGGTAGGTGCCCTGGTAAGTGGTGACCATAGCCTTGCAGGTGTTCTGGTGCTCGTTATGACAACGGGTACAGGTACCACAACTGTCGCATTGGGCGCCAACACCGACTCTGTCGCCGACCTTGTGCCTTGCGTCTTTGCCGGCTGCCGTGACGACACCGACGATCTCGTGGCCGACAGCAAGTGGAGTGTAATCACGACCCCAGTCACCCTTGGCGGCGTGGATGTCGGAACCGCAGATACCGCAGGCCTCAACCTTGATTTCGACGTCCTCAGGACGCATCTCCTGAGGTTCGTAGGTGAACTCTTTTGGGTCTAACCAGTTGTCGTAGTCGTGAACACCGATGGCTCTAATTTCTTTCACTGCGGACATGATTGGTGTGTGGGAGTTTCTAGGGTTTCCTTTTTTTTTTCCTGCTTGATGTGCTTGCAATTCTTGTGTGAAGAACTAGTTCTGCTGGAGAAGCAAAAAGAAAAGAGTACAGCTACATGGGCCCTGCAAAGAATCAACCATTTGGAAGTCCATCGCCAGCCAATTTATACTTTTCATGGGCTAGAAGCACGGAAGAACAGGCCGAAACGTAAGTGGAATGCTGTTTTTTATTTCCGGGAGTCTACCAAGTAGAGTGTTATGTACAACAGAGTGGCATCGAGGACAGTGGATGGCCGGCTATTATGACCGGCTATTATGGTGACCGCCGCGAAGGGAAAAACCGTCCCCGGGAAAAATCCGAGGTTCCGCGCTGTTGACGGTTGCCTTGCCGGCAATAGCAGACATTTCTCCTAACTCCCGCCGGAGATAGCTGAGGAATCCGGGCGTTGGAGCTGTTAATCCACTGCGATGAGCCTGTCCCCGTCGCCAAGAACAGATAGGAAGAAATCCCAGACAGGCAAACACACAGACACAGACACAGACACACAGACACAGACACAAAACACAGACAACCGCACAAAAGTCAGACACAGGCACAGACACAGACACGAACACAGACACAGACACAGACAAGCACAAGTCCTCCAGCAGCAGTTGAGAATCGTGGCTGCTTTTATACCGCATGCCTGCGCAGCACAACCAGCGGGGTGGAATTGCACGGGCGCCGTTCAGACTACCCTGGCCGGTCTGAGCCTTCTGGCCCAATTCGCCGAGCCTTCTTATCGACGCGTCGATCCGCGTCGGCCTGCGTCGCTCGCCCAGGAATCATTTTTTTCTCCCTTTCTAGCACTACGTCATGGAACGGCGCGTCGCGGACGTCTCGCCTCCACACTTTTCCTCACACTTCTTCTCTCGTCTCGTTCCAACAAGGGCGGCCGGCTGTGCTTGTATTATTTTTACTATTTTTATTATTAACTATTTAGACTTTTTCTCTACCGTTTAAATCATTCTCAAGAAATGCTAAGCTCCAAATGAGCAGCATTCGTGATTGCAGGCGAGAATCTCTTGCTTGCAATGGATTTAAGGAGGGCAGGAGGCGGGAAAATGCGCCTTGAACGTCGGATACCATTAGGTAATTGTCTTTATTATTATTCTTACTTAAGCAAATCAATTATTAAAAAGCTAAATAGGGGAAGTTCGTTTAGAATCCACGAACCTCCTTTGGCTTGTAAGGGTCTTCCAAAAACTTCACCTGCTCCTTTGAGAGAGTGATGTCCAAGGCGCTGACGGCCTCTTCCACTCTGGCAACGCTGGAGAGACCGAGGATGGGACAGCCGCCCTTGCTGATGACCCACGCGGTGGCGACCTGAGACATCTTGCAGCCCAGTTCCTTTGCGACGGCCTCGACCCTGGTGATTACCTCCTCGTCGGCGGCAGAGATGTCCTTGAGGATGTACATCATGGCCATGTCGGACTTCATCCGCTCGGACTCTTTCATCTCCTCGAGCGGTCTCGACAAGACCCCTCTGGCGATGGGAGACCAGTGGACGAGCCCAACACCGGTATCCTTGCAGAAGGGGATCATCTCTCTCTCTTCTTCTCTGTAGAGGAGGTTGTAGAAGTTCTGCATAGAGATGAACTTGTGCCAGCCGTTTTTCTCGGCGACAAACTGCAGCTGCGCAAACTGGGTGGCTCTCATGGAGGAGGCACCGATGTATCTTACGGAGCCTGAGTTGATGACGTCGTTCAAGGCCCGCATGGTCTCCTCCTTCGGGGTGCTGTTGTCGTATCTGTGGATCTGGAGGACGTCAATATAGGTGCCGAGACGCTCGGTGGAGGCTGCGACGGCGTCGAAGATGTGTTTGCGGGACAAGCCGCTGGCATTGATGAACTTCATGTTGTTTGGGTCCTTATTGGCAAGGCCGTCGACGGTGAAGCCCGGGGTGTCTGCGTCGACGGGGTAGTAGCACTTGGAGAGGATCACGACTGTGTAGCGGGGGATGCTGTACTTCTGGAGGAACTTCCCGACGAGCTTTTCGGAAATGCCGTTGGAATACATGTCTGCGGTGTCGTAGGTGCGCAGTCCGAGGTCATAGCAGCGTTTGAGAATCTCCATGATCTTGTCTTCATCTTCGAGGACCCAATTGCCGTACTCTGCCTTGGCGCCGAAACTCATGCACCCAACGATGATCTGGGATATTTTGATTCCGGATTGGCCGAGGTTGACAAACTTCATGTTGCTGGTTGTAGTAATGGTGGTGGTAATTTCTGAGACGTCGTCTTTGTGCATCCAGTCGTTCCAGCATGGACCACACCCGGCTTTACAACGCCATACACGTCCTACAACACTCTCTTGTCTTTATACCAGCCGTTTACGCCAGCTCAATGTCTGCAAACGGCCCCGGCCGCTCTGCGCGAAAGACCCACCGAGGACGTCGCAGATAAGAGCAAAGCCGTTATCTGAGTGCTCCAACGACAGGACTGGGGGGTATCAAAAGGAGCTGGGGTGGCTATTTGCGGAGGCGGTTGTGGGCGTACCAGTCCAGCATGTAGCAGTTGAACCAGTTGAACAAGCAAGCAATTGATCTTGCAACAAAGATGTCATCGTTCACCATCGACAACATCTATTACATTATCGGGAGACAGGCCGTGGTCACCGGCGGCGGGTCGGGGACAGGGCAGATGATCTGCCAGGGGTTTGCAGCCAACGGTGTCAACGTGGCCGTCGTGGACCTCTTGCAGTACCGGCTTGATGGGACGTTGCGTCTGTGCGAGCAGATCAAGAACGAGGAGGGTTCGGCGTTGAAGATCACGACGTTGTGCTGCGACATATGCGATGATGCGTCGCCTGCGTCGTTCCTGTGTTCCCAGGGCGGCGCCTGCATGGACGGCCGCAACCTGCGGATGGACGGTGGCCACCTGCTCACCCTCAAGGGCCACATCTACAGCCACGAGTAGTCGTGTATTGTGTGTCATGTAATTTCCATAGCTGTAACCCATTCCTAATTCCAACTTCTATTCCATCCTTGACTTGTGCGTAATCTTTGCCAACGCCTTCCTCTTGTCGTCTTTTCTCTTGCCTTTCAACCCCCCTGACTCTTCAACTTCTGAGCCTCATCTCCGCCAGCTCCCCCCACCGTGGCGGGTCCCCGCCCCCACCGCGATAAGCAGTTCCGGGTATTTTTTGCTTTTTTTTTTGCCCTTTTTCGCTTTTGCCCCGTGCTGCCCCACTTAGCCCTTTTCGGCCGCCGGCCGTTAGCAGCGCTCTTTTTTTCCGGCTGGCGGAGACGGTGACTCTACAGCTGCAGCGGAGGGAGTATAAGAGACAGGGGCCGTCCGGAGTGGGATGGCTCAGAGGGTGGGAGGCATCTGGAGAAGATAGAAGTCGATTGCCAAACCTACAGTACCAGCAATAGTACCAGCACCAGCACCAGCAATGACAGGCACTCCGCTAGGAGAACTCATCTACATTGCGGTCAAGCCGATCTTCAAGATCTACCTTATCATAGGGGTCGGCTTCTACCTTGCCCGGAAAAACATCCTCACGGTAGACACATCCAAGAACATCAGCACGATCGCCATCCGGGTGCTTATCCCATGCTTGACGTTCCAGAAGATCGTGACAAACATCAACAATACACTCATCCACGAAATCGCCACAATTGTGGTGATCGGCTACTTCATGATGTTCTCACAGGCCGTGCTCGTGTTTGCCGTTGGGGTCGCCGTCGGCTGCCCCCGCAACTGGTGGGGCGGCTTGATCCTCTGTGGCCTTCTCCCGAACATCTCAGACCTCCCCATCGCGTACTTGCAGACGATGGAGAGCGCAGACATCTTCCCCGACGTCGACCTTGGCGTGTCCTTCGTGATGATCTACATGGGCTTGCAGCTCCTCTTGCAGTTCACGCTCGGCTCTTACAAGCTCATCGAGCACGACTTTCAAGTCGACCTCCGCATGGAGCTCGAGCGGGAGAAGCACGGCGGCGACCTTGAGCAGGGCAGCTCTGAGAGCGACAGCAGGTTCTCCCGCGATAGTGAGAAGTCCAGAGAAGCCACAGCAGCAAAAGCGGCTACCGCTGCTAATGACGGTAGCAGTGCCAGCGTGGCACGGTACATACCTCCCGTTGAGCACGCCTCCAACGAAGACGACGACGCCGACCTCGGTGAGTCCATAGCGTCCGACGAGACGGCAGACCGGTTTACGGTACCGTCGGAGTCACCGCCACAAGCGCCGACCAGGAGGACCAGGACGCACGAGCTCTCGAGGCTCTCGAGCAGGGTCTCCTTGCCGGGGAACATCCTCCAGAACTCGCAGGCCGGCCTGGCGCCGGAGGGCATTCAGGACATCATCCGCGTGTACTCGAAGTTCGACCAGCTGGTCGAGGAGCAGAAAGAAGAAGAAAGTGAAGACGGAGAAGAGGACGAGGACCCGAATAAGGGGAGAAATGGCTTGCAGGGAATGGTGCATTCCGTCCGCTCTATCGAGTGGAAGAAGTTCTGCTTCTCGATGTTGGCCGTGTGGAAGGACTCGCTCCAACAGCCGGCCTCCGTTACCCTCATCATATCTGTTGCCGTCTCGATGATCCCCTGGGTGCAGGCGCTCTTTGTCAAGTCGAAGCAGACGACGCTTCCACCCGCCCCAGACAAGCAGCCGCCGCTCTCCTTCATCATGGACTTTGCCAGCTACATTGGTGCCGCACAGGTCCCCTTTGGCTTGTTGCTGCTTGGCGGCACTATCGGCCGCTTGCGCATCAACGACTTCCCGAAACGTCTCTGGCGGGTTCCCATCGCCGTCACTTTCCTCCGTCTTTTCATCTTTCCCATCATCGGCTGCGCCTTCAACTCGAAGATCAACCGGGATGGTCTGTTCTACAACAACGACATCCTCTACTTCCTCTCGAACGTCGACTTCTGCTTACCGCCAGCAACCTCCTTGCTCTATATCACCGCCTTCTACACCCCGTCCGACGGGAAGAACCACATCCAGATGGACATCCTTGCCTTGATCTACATCTTCCACTACACCTTTCTCATCGTCTGCCTCCCCTTCACAGCCACGTACACCATGAAGGTTGCCTTGCACTATTAGTGCCGGCCCGTCCCTCGACCCCACTCACACCATCTACACTCCTCCCTCTTTGCTAAGTATATACCACCGGACTCTTCTATACAGCGTACAGTAACACAGACCCACCTCCGTCCCCTTCAGAAGTGGCACCATCCCAAAACGGCTTTGCAGTCCCTTTGTTTACCTGGCCAGTCCGGACCGTCCCAGGCCTGGCCCTAGAACTGACCCCGTTCCTCTCTCCTCCATCTCTCTTTTCCCTCCTCAGAAACGGGGGTCTCTGCTTTCGGTACCAGCACCGTCTCTGTCTCTCATCTACCACTACTACTACTACTACCATCACCATGAGCTTCACCATCAAGAGCATCCTACGCACGAGCAAGACAGGAACAGGGCTGTGCACAAGAGCACTTCGTCTGCGTTGTGGCATCTTTACGTCATGGTCCTCAAGGGTCTCCGGGACAGCACGGACTTACGCCACTCAGCCCAGCGGTAGTTGGCCCGAACGGCATTCGGGAACCAACGTCTCGGCTACAGATCTCGTCAAATACGGCGTCCCGAGCGTGCTCTTGCTAGGCACGATCCTGCTCGTCTCGAAGAAGGACGCTCCAGCGGGCCAGACTGCACCTGCGACACCAGCAGTACCAGCAGCGTCGGCACCTGCGGCACCGAATGAGAGCTTCATCCAGGTCGGCCAGTACACATTCCACCAGCGGGAGGTCGAGGAGGCATTCATTGCGGACCCGGACCGCTTCATCGACGACGTGCTACACCTGTCTGCGGAGTTGGCGCCCCTCTCCACCGACTCCGCCGCCGACAGCGGTGCCCGCTACAGAGCGCTCTGTCTCTTTGCACGCAACATCCTTCTCGTCGACTCCGCCTGCTCCTCCGACGTGCTTCGGATCGCCCGAATACACTTCGAAAAGGCCGTCCGCGCAGAGCGGGAGACCGTCGCCTACAGACTTGCCGTCTCTGGCCATGCCGTCCGCCGGAGCGTCGCCGGCATCTTCAAAGCACTTGGCGGTTACATCAGTAGTCACCTCTCTGTCCTGGCCGGCCTCGTCCGCGATCGGTGCCGCTTCCTCTGGCACCGAGTCACCGTGCTCTTCTAACCATGTAGCTATGTAGCCATGTATCGACATTTGCAGTGAATCTGACACGGAAATCGCGACGGACTTGGAAAAAGCTGGATGGCTTGGCTCGCCCGGTTGCTGATCAACAACTGACAGCCTCTATTCATGTTGGGGGGACGGCAGCGGGGTCGCCGGCGGTGTCGAGAGCCTAGATGGACTGACACACCATCCATCACGCGGCGGCAGTCTTCCTACGTCGTCCCACCTCGCCAGTTTCCCGAGGAGCAACCCCGAAAACAAGTTCTCCTTTCGGCAGAAGCTAACATCAGCATGGAGAACACGACAGCCATCTCGGAGGCCTCGTTGCATTTCCCGGACAACGTCCGGCAGCTGACGCCCATCGAAGACCTTCATTCGCTCCGCTACCATGACAAGGACTACCTCGATACAGTAATCAGCAAGGCGAACCGCGGCGACACGTTCTTTCCCGAGGCTGTCGACGTCGACCGCAATTTGGCCAACAGCACACCGTCGCCAAAGAAGCTGCAGCGCAAGTTCGATTACAACGCCTCGACGCCGTTGAAAGGCGGACAACCAGAGACGCAGACGCAGCTGCCGCAACAGTCGCAGCTGCAGTCAGGCAGACCTGTCCAGTTCGGCTTCACGCAGAAGCCTCGGAACATCTTCAACCTCAGTCCTGAGTTCGTCTCCCACCAGCCCGGCTTGAAGGTCTCCACCAACACCGACGGCTCCATCAACCCAGTCAAGGGCGCCTTCAATCTGTTCGACAAAAGCGCCTCCTGTGCTTCCGGCCACAACTCCTCCCTCGGCTCACGTTCTTCCAGGCGGCCCCGCAAAAGGGTCAGAGGCGCTAACGTCAGCGACATTTCCTTCGACCTCACTAACAACTCCAGCAAGATGTCGTTCCCCAGAGAGAGAAGAGGCAACAACGACTATGTCTTCATCTCACACTCACATCCCAACCTTTCGAAGTACCATACCTCTTCTTCCGCACTGAATGAACAACGCGTACCAATGTCCAGGTATGGCTATCTCCACTTGCTGATCTCCGACCCGCAATACGTCTCTAACCTGACATTACTCATCCAAATTCTGCTGAACACATTTATGGTTCTCGTGTTCCTCGGCTTCAGCGTGGTGGCCTTCTTCACCATCAAGAGAGACGTAGACCACAAGATTGCATCGTACGTGAGCGACGCAATCCATAGGATCAACTTGTGCAAACGGGAGTATCTTCGAAATAATTGTGCTCCGGAAATGCGGGTGCCTGCTCTAGAGTACAAGTGTAACGAGTGGGATACATGCATGGGACAAGACCCGCAGTCCGTCATCACATCTATGGCGTACTTCGAAGTGATGGCAGACTGCATGAACGCTTTCTTCCACAATATCTCCATCAAGTCCTTGCTCGGAATAGGATGCTTGATGTTATTCTGCATAATCGTGCCAAACATACTGTTTTCAAAATTCCGCTCAACCACAATCCACCAAAACTATTACAACGGCAATAGCAGTCGCATTGAAAGCGATAATAACGATATGCTGAATATGCAGACTTCATCCCCCATGAAACTGTCCGACATTGCCGATCAGCAACATAGTATTCCACGGTCAGCCGGTAACAGCACTTTCTTGACCCCAATTACAGACAAAGTGAAAAAGCCAATAACAGCAAGCGACCACCATAGCGACAATGGCAACGTTTCTGGCTCGGTGAGATTTAACCCTAATGTCAGCTATAGTATGTACGACTACGAGGACGATAGCAGTGACAGGGGTGATCTTGATGTTGCCCCTAATCGACGTGTAGGCGATGAAGAAGACGACAACAACGATGGTGAAGACCAAGACCAAGACCGAGACAACGACAACGAGGAAGACGAGGATGAAAATCTACTCGCCAATCAACGAATACTCTTAGAAGATTGATTTGAACGTTCCCAATATAAGCCAAAAGATGTATAGTACCATGTATATTTACCTAGTTAACTTCCCTTTTTTTTATGAGATGTAAAAAGTGGTTACATTTTTATTGTACAATGAGTTAGATGACTATAAATTACAATTATATGGAAAAATGCGTGACGAATTCAAGTAGCCACCTTCTTACCCATTAACTGGCTCAATAGTTCCTGACTGTTCGATTTGGTATCGTTTCCACCAACTGCGCTACTAAACAAACCAGGAGGTGGCTGAATTGGAGTGCCAGTCGAACTGGTGCCGGCACTGTTAGAACCGTTCAATGAGTTCTGTTGCTGCAGTTTCATTTGCTGTTGCTGCTGGAGAAGTCTCTGTTGAAGGAACGCTTGGGTAGAGCTGACATTGTTATTCTGATTTTGTGAAAGTAATGTTTGTTTGAGCTGTGCTTGTGTATACTGATTTTGCAATTGTGCATTCATTTGCGAAGGAGTCATGGCAACGTTCAACTTGGCCTGCTCTGGAGAGCTTGATGCAACCGTTTGCGCCAGTCTAGCAGCTTGCACTGCTTGTGCTGCTTGTGCTGCTTGTGCTGCTTGTGCTTGTGATGCTTGTAGCGCCTGAACATATGCTTTATAGTTATAGTTTCTAGTGTAAGGAGAAAACAATAACGATTCAGTCAGCTGCGCAATATGTGTCTTGTCTTCCTCATCATTGAAATAACCAAATGATTGCTCCTTAGATGAAGCTGAGGAATCTAAAGAGTCAAGGGTATGAAAGAATTTGATGCCTGAAGAAACTACTGTGAACTCTGGAGATTTGAACTTAGGATCAATTGAGTACTCGATTTCAGAGTTATTGATGTCTTTGAATGTATCACACACAGATTTGAAAGAAAAAGCTGCGCTATCTAGGACAACAGGGTGTTGTTGATCCTTGTCTCTCTTATCTTTCTTCTTGTTTGAAGTACCTTGAGTAAGTTGATCCTGGATATATTGCTGATCCTGCTGTTGTTGTTGCTGCTTCTGGAGCAGCTGAGATTTTTGTAATAATTGCTGTAATTGTTGTTGTTGTTGCTGTTGTTGTTGGGAGACTTGTTGCTGCAAGTCGAATTGGGAATTGTTCTGCTTGTTTTGCTGGATAACATCACTCAATGTTGGGAAGGAAGACAAAACAGAGTCATTAGAAGGCTGGTTGAAAGTATGCTGAGCCTTGGTTTTGGCCCAAGAAACCGTGGCAGGTAATGCTGGGCCCTCCTGCTCGTTGAAATGATTGGAGGCAGATGAAGCAAACAAGTTGGAAGTCGAATTTGAACTTGAAATGGAGCCCGAAGCAGATTGGAGCTGTGCAGTTGCTATCTGAGGCGAGTTCTGTGCAGAATCTTGCAAATCATCAAGAGTGTTACCCAATCCATGAGTTGAATACTTGTCTGATTGCAGCTTGTTGTTGACAGATCTGGACGACAAGTCTTGTCTCGAGTAGGAGTCAGCCTCCTCACCAGGTTCGTGTAAAAACATGCAATTAGGATTTGGACAATGTTGACCTCTCAAATAGGAGGAGCAGTATTTCGTTGTACCATGTGCGGCCCTCAAGAGCTTCCCATCACTGATGGAGCCGTCGACAGCAGCAATACATTTAGTTGCGTCTTCCTTTCTGGCAAAAGTAACGTAGACCCCGTAGCCCGGGCTTGAGCTTAAATGGTGGGGATTGTTCGGATTGGGTGCTCTCTTATTGATGACAATCTTATTGATTTTACCATATTGACCAAAATACTTCTCCGACTTCAGTACTGGGATCAAATCGTCGTATGAGCAAGGCGGGTTCAAGCCAACGACATAAACCAAATTCTTCTGAATCACCCTCATGCCGGCCAAATGATGTCTCTTGGCTTGTTCTGCATCCTTCTTCTCCTTTTCTATTATCTTTTTCTCCTTCTTTCTCTTCTCAATCTTGGCTTTCTGCAGCTTCCACTCCTCAGCCGTGATGTTTCTGTATTCTATGTTTTTGTCTTCATAAGGTCTACGACAGGCCGGACACTTCCCGTTCAACTCCGGGTTAGTTCTTATATTGTTATAGCAGAATTGACAGATCTGATATCCACAAGGACATGGCTTGAAGTTCTTATCGGTAATGTCCATCTCCTCAACGCAAAGTGGACAGAAATCATCTTCATCTTCGGATAAGAAGGAATCGCTGTTGTGTTCAAAGGACATTGTCTATTGTGTATCGGTGGACGGTGTATATAATTGTGCTGTTTTCAGAATTGTTAGTGCTGCCTTACGGTTATGCTGTCGATAGAGGAGGAAACGAAACGCCAAAACGAAGTTGGTCTTTTGCTACCCCAGGGCGTCATAGAAGATCCACATTCATTTCATGCAGGGCCAACTTTCCTTCCCATTTTTTTTTCGTGACTAATGACACGTCGCACTTTCTTGGCAGCTCGACAAACAGAATGTCGTGACACGACAGAAAGTATGTCGTAAACAACGGTCACGTGCCAGTGTTTGATTTTTTTTCAGAGTTTCCTCTGACGCGTATAAAATTTGGGATGAAACGAGTCTTAACTCTAATTCAGATAGCCAGCATTGGATAAAGAAGCCTGTTGCCAAGTCAAAGTGCTCAAAGCGAGACAGTATTTCAATCATTTTAGCAGAATATTGTGTCAGCCATGACTGCTGTGTTATCGGATACAAGCGATGCTGAGAATATGCATTATTTGTTGCAGAACTTGATGAGTTCAGATAACAATGTTAGAATCAGATCGGAGCTCACATTCAAGCACTTGATGGAATCAAATCCAGACGCTTTCCTTTTCTCACTTATTCAGATTGCGCTGAATGATTCTCTGGAATTGCCTGTGAGACAGGCATCCTTGCTTCATTTGAAAAGAATAGTGCCATTATATTGGTCACCAGCGTTTGATAATTTCAAAGGCCCAAACACAATCAACCAGGAAGTGAAGCAGACACTTCGAGAGTCGTTATTGAAATTGATTGGAGATTCTGATTCTAAGATAAGAAGTAGTTCGGGCTATGCGATAGTACAGATAGCGGCAGTAGATTATCCAGATGAATGGCCAACTTTATTGGATCATTTGTACAGCTCGACTACAAATCCACAATATTCAATATATGAGATAATTGGCTCCCTATATGTCATGCAGGAGATCTTTGACGATGTCGTGACAGATGAACAATTTTTTGAACAAGGGATTGCTGTGCAAGTTTTGAAAACTTGTGAAATGCTACTTGAAGGTGTGAACTATAATCTCGAAATTAAAGTGGAAACGTTACGTTTACTACAGGTCGTTTGCAACTCTTTAGTTGACGTAGATCTTGACATTCCAAGCAGGGAAAGCTTTTGCCAGACGGTGGTTGTTCAAATCTACCAACTTCTTTTAAACATATCCAGAAGCGTTTCAGGAGACGGCCAGTATGTCAACCAACTGATAGCATGGGATTTCAAACACCAGATTTATACTATTCTCAATTTTCTCGTTAATGCTTATGCCGAGCTCTTGGACAGATTTTTTACAGACTCACTTGATTTGGCCTTGCTCGACATATCCCTCGAAAGTAAAATATACACCCAACTGCTATCGGTCGAGCCAACGCAAGCCACTTTCAAATCGATTTTTGCAGACTTGGACCAATTTAATGCTTCACAAAGAGAACGTAGAGAACCTTTTCAAGTTTTGACTATGACGGTAGCTAAAAAGGTGGAATTTACCCAAACCTTAATTGAACTCCACAGCTTAGACAGCATAGAAAAAACCTCCAAACTATGTGACTTGCTAATACCATTATCAACCTTACCACTTTCGAAAATAGACGATTACAATTCAGATTTTAACCAGTTTGTCACAGACGAGTCTGGTCTAGACGGTCAAATTACAGTAAGAGATTCTATTAGAGAATTGCTAAGCGATATGAATGCAAAGGATAACTCAATTTTCATAAATATACTTGTCCAAAAATTTACTATCATTCAAGGCTCTAGCATGAACCAATTCGGAGTAGAAGCTATAATCTTTCTGATTGCATGCTGCTTTGATAACGATGATACTATTGTTTCTCAACCGCCATTTGATTTAAACCAATTCCTCAACAATGCCGTTGAGCTAGCTACGAATGAACCATTAATCAATGAGAACTTCCAATTCTTAGTTGCACGACTAATTCTCATGATACCAAAGTTTATTTTCAAATATGTCTCAATTTGCAAGGCGCTTGGTGTTCCTTCATTTGAGAGAATTGCATCCATAATTCCAAGTCTAGGTGGAGCAGAAGATTTTTTGATTATAAAATCAGCGCTTTTAGTATCACTTCAGTATTATAATTACTTCATTAGGGCCAAAGAATTTAGTACAGACATACAGCATAAGCTACTTGAATTAGTCAACCAATTGAAAGAAGATTCTGAAGAGGATACAAATATGATGCTTTTGGAAGTAATGACCATCATTATATGTATTGATAATAAGTCGTTGTCGCAAAATGCAGACTCAATTCATTTGATACTCACCATTGGTTTCAAAAATGATTCCAGTTTTGCTTTGAATACCTCTTTGTTTGAGTGCATTGAAGATTTAACCAATGATATTCCGAAGGAGAATTATTGGAACTTGGTATCATCTGTTTTCCCATTACTGCTCGGGAAGATCTCGGAATTCGACGGGGAATATAACTCCCAGATCGACTTATCACTACAGGTTGTCACTGTCTTCATTAAAGGTCAAACCAGCCAAGAATTTTCAGCGGAAGTTTTTCAATCAACATTTGCAGTAGTAACAAAATTCATATTTGCCTGCGATGATGATGCGCTTTTACAATCAGGTTCTGAATGCTTGATTGAGCTTGTCAAAAATTCTGTATCCTTATGTTCAGCATATGTAGACAACGAGTCACATGAAACTGGTATCGAACTTCTTCTTAAGAGTGTTTCCAAACTACTTTCCCCATCCATGTCGGATAGAGCTATTGTTAAACTAGGGGACTTGGTGACAGTCTTATTGAATCAATTTAGTGATTCCATCCACGAATATTTGGAAGACATTCTCAAAGCCTTGACCATAAGGCTAGTGAAGGCCAAGGAAGTTCCTACTATCGAAAATATGATTTTGATTTTCAATAAGTTAACTGTCTCACAACCACAAGCAACTATCAACTTTTTAAACAGTTTTACAGTAGATGGACAGCCAGCGTTGTCAAAGATCTTACCTATTTGGTTTCAAGCCTACGAGATTATGCGTGGTTACAATTCAATATTATCTAATGCTCGTGCTTTCATGGAGATCTTCAAGTTGAATTATCCCGCTGTTCAACATCTTGTTGTTGATGGCGATGCATTACCGCCACAAGTTCCAGAAGGCGTTATTATAACAAGATCCATGGCGAAAAAGATGCCGGTAAAGTACGAGCAAATCCCGGCAGATGCTAAGATTATCAAACTTCTCCTTGATGAACTAAAAAATGAAGTAACGTCAGGCAAAAACATGGAAAAATCCTTAAAGCAAGGGTACACTCATGGTCACTATCACGAAAGTAACCATGACCATGACCATGACTACGACAATGACTACGACCACGACCACGACCACGAGCATGATCACAATGGCTTTGTAGGCGCAGAGGACGAAGATGGTTGGGAAGACATGGAAGAGCCTGGAAAGGCTACCTTTGCTCAGCTCAAGTCCTATGTTGACGATGACGGCACCACCAAGAGAGGAAGCGATGCAACAGATAATGATATGCGGAAGCTTTTGATTCAGTTTTTCAGAGAATGCACATCTAAGAACATTGCCAACTTTGCAAACATTTATAATGGCTGCTTATCGGACGCAGAAAAAGCCTTTTTGTCGGAAAATATTGCCTTTTCATAGATTCCTGGTTAAGTTATTATCGTACATCAATAGTTACAAGTACAAATACCTATATGTAAATTAGAAAGAAAAAAATCACCTATATATCGAAGTTGAGATCAATGTTTATATCTTTGATTAAAGCGTCAATACCCTCTCTTCTGAATACACTATTTTTAATCTTATTCTTATCTTTCTCTTCCGCAGCCTTTTCTTCACTTTTTTGAGTATTGTCATCCTCTTTGTAGGCAGATTTGTAAAAGACTTTAGGATTCGTTCTCAATCTACTGAATGGATCATTGAAATCGTTATTTTGCAGTTGCTTACGTTTTGTCTCTACCAACTTCTTTTCTGCCTTTCTGATAAATTCTTGGTTCGACTTTTGGTTTCTAATATTGATCTGCTCCAATTTAGAGGTATTCTGGGTCCCCTTAAAGAATTTGCTCAACTGGCTAATCTCACTTTGAAGTGTATTTGCCCTCTGCCGATCAGCTTGTTCCAAGGCAACTTGGAGCTCCTCTCTCAATCTTCCCAACTTTCTCACTCTTGCTGCCGTATTCATTTCGTAGACTGACAACTCTTCCTTCCTTGCCATCATCCTGTTAATATCCTCATCCGTTAATCTTCTGGTGGACATGTTCCTCAACTCGTTGAATTTGTCCTCGACGTATCCCACGGTTGGCAAGGAATGCGTAGTCGATGCCGAGAGCCTTTTCTTATAGCTGTCAAAATCTTCGTCGGTGAAGGGAGAGTTGGACAAGCAGGACAGCTCTACCACAGTTGCCGAATCACCCTGTGACACTTTCAAGTAGGTGTTACAAGGCTTGCCAAATAATTTGTACGGTTTGCCACCTCTTCTGACTTCTTCGACCAAAGCCATCCTATACTGAGGCCTGCCTGTGACCTTTGATGGACCGATATTGACTCTCACCAGAGTTCCAGGAATAAAAGTGTCGAACTCGTCACGATATAAAAATTTTTCGAGGACAGACCTTGTGGATCTGATCTTGTTGTTGATTTCGTCCAAAGTAGCATCACGGTACTGAGACTGATCGAATTCCGCTTTCGGCCTTGAGGAGCCCTTCCTGGAGGAGCTGTATCCGTCGGAGTAATAGTCTTCCTCTTCATCTTCGTCACCGTACCCAGCTAGCTCCTTGAGATCTGCGTCATCATCGTCTTCCTCCTCATCCTCGTCGTCGACATCCATGTAGTCGTCGTCGCCTTTTCTCTTCCTGTCTTCTTTCACAGACTTCTTTTCTCTCTGCTTTTTCAACTCAGAAAGCTTGCTGGTTCTCAGCTTCTTCGATGTGGAGCCCTTCTCAATAGTCTGTGACTCGGCCTTACTCTGTCTCGCCCGCAAGGCCAAAAATCTCCTCTCTCTGAACGTCTCCTTCTCCTGTATCCGGTCGTAGAGAATCCCTTCTCTGGAGACTTCATCCATCTGCATCAATCTCATCTTGTCTTCCTCATCTTTGTACTTCCCCTCAAGAGGGTACGGGTCCTCTTCCGGGTTCAACTCCTCGTCTTCGTCCTCGTTCTCGGAGTCTTCTTCGATCGTTCTTTTTGCAGTCTTGCGTCTTCCTGCCGTCACTTTTGGCTCGTAATCGCTCTCCTCGTCGGATCCAATTCCGGCCAACTCCAAAAGGTCATCGTCACTGTCGCTCATTCTGGCTGTCTCGATGTGTATCTCCGTGTTAGTGTGGAATAGACCTTCTCTCTCTGCACCTTCCTTCTCTCTTTTCCTTCTTTCTCCCTCTGCCTCTTCTTCTTTCTCCTCCACCTCCTTGCCGTCAACTCGTCTTCTTCACTGTCCGCGCCGTCCCTAGAATAGCTTCCCAATCGGGCAATTCGCAGAAAGTCTCTCTCGTCTCGCACATGTCCGTCGCTGCCCTAATTTGGATAAACCTTTTCTTCCTTCCTGCTGGATCTGTGTTACTCCTGAAGAGGGGAAATCCGGATTGCTGCCTGAGGCCTCAAAAAGGGAGACAATCACGCCTGCTGCAGAAAAGCCGATCTTAGTGAAGAGCACCGATGCTGTCTACGGGGTCGAATACAAAGAAGAACACGGCGGGTCCGGCGGGTCCACCCGTCTCCACCGCAAAAAGATCACCTTCCATCTTGGTCACGGATGTTCGAAAAAACCAGATAAAGGCTCCGTTTGCGGGACACAAGCTGGAACAGCTGAAGAAGAAGAAGGAGAAATCCAGCGAGCGGGTGTCAAACCTGGTGCAAAGCATGAGGAGGTCGTCGAACTCGAAGTATTCTAACATTTCGGTGTCGAATTTGACGTCCAACATAAGCGACATTCCTTCTTCGAGACAGAGAGAAGCGCCAAGGCTAGTTCCATCGGAGTTGTTTAATTCGAACAACTTCTATCAGAGAATCCCACAGTATGTGAAGAACTTGCCCAGCAGAACTTCAAAAATTACGCAGAAGTTGGTTTTGATTCCCGAAAACGGGTCTGTGAGCTCAGAAGATTCTAGAGAAAAATCAACTACTGAAAACATATTCCAAGAAGTCTGCAACAGAACTAAGGCAGAGAAGCTCACAAAAGAACAGCGGGAGCACGAATATCCGCGTGTAACGGCGTATTTGATTGCAGAAGGTTTCAACTTGAAGCTGACCTCCAAGTTTCTAGCCAAGTACCACATGGTACTGCCCCGTCTATACGATGAAGTTTTGTACATTCCATACTCTCTACCTCTACTTCCTGGTGAAAACGGGTATAGGGTCCAGTCGAATAATTCTTTGAAGATGCAACGAGGTATCAAATTGATGGAACATTTTATCAATAAGTCTGAGGAAAGAGATCATCATTATGAGTTTTACTCCGGTGCAGATAATGAAAACAATATGGCTAATGTCGATAGCGGTAGCACAATAACAAATTCACCAAACACAAATAGTGATTTTGACCCCTCCGAACCGCAATATTTTGTCAGTTCTAGTCCAACAGAAAGCGTCATTGAGCGGGAGATACGAGATAGTATAGACGAGGACCGCTCGAATTCGAGAGACTCTACACAATCACCTGATGGCTCCATGCGAGCAGAGCCCAGTTCCACACAGCAGCAAACCGGTGGCGAAAGGAAGTCAGCTCTCAGTTCAAATCAAAACCCACAACAAACAAATGAGTCTTCAGATACATCAGCTAATGGGACCAATAAAGAAAATGTTGGCGAGAATCTAAGGCGATATTCCACCTCGAAATCAAAGCATCCACATCTCCCAGATTTGAGCAAGCACGCAGAAATGTTCATTCTTGACTACGGAGTGGTTGTGTTTTGGAACTTTAGTGAAATACATGAAAAGAACATCCTCGCAGATTTAGTATTCGCCAAAATACAGCCCGGTGAATTCGATTTAGACGATGATGATGATGATGATGACGACCTCGACCACGACGATAACGATGATGAGGACGATGACTTTATTGCAGTGGCCGCAAGGCAAGCCCGTAACATTCGAAGACGGGGTAGCTCGGACGAGGACGATAATGACAATGAGGATAGCGATGATAAAAATGAAGAAGAAGAAGAAGAAGTGGAACTGTCCTTGATCGTCAAACCTGTTCCCGAGCATGACATTGAAACAGAGGAATTTCATTTTGAGTACAATAGGGACGTTCCAACCCCGCGTATTTATAATGATATGATTACGTTAAAGTCTGGAGATCACTTAATCAAACTTACAATGTCTCATGCGATCGCTCAATCAACAAAGTTATCACTATTCGAGGATAAAATGTCCACTATTTTGAATTCCATCTCAAAACTTCCAAAGGCCTTGGCAATGACTGGTAGACTGCAGAATTATACTACCAAACGATTGTTGACAAAAACAGGACGATTGTTCCAGTTACGTAGTGAAGTCAATCTATTGTCCAATGTTCTTGATACGCCTGAATATTTTTGGTCTATTGAGCCAGGATTGCATCCATTATATACAGCTGTTCGTGACTATTTAGAGATCGAACAGAGGGTGGAGGTCATAAATGATCGATGTAAGGTCTTCTTAGATTTCTTTGATATCTTGTCTGATTCATTGGCCGAACGTAAGATGACTAAAATTACCAAAATGTTGATTGTCGCAATAGGTATAAGTGTTATTGTCTCCATGGTGGAGATTTTTGTTCGGTACTTGATTATCACAAAGTTCACCGGTGTATAGATTCAGTTGAAAGATGGATAGTTTATAGATTTGATTATTATATATAAGTTATTATAGAACGAAGCTACAAGTTGGAAAAAACCTTAGGAGTCGATTTGACCAGCATTTACTTCTTTTGCTTACCATCAGGAACAGTGAAGAAAACGTACTTACCGTCCTTGTTGGAGTCTAGGATGTAGTAACCCTTTCTTTCAAATTGAATGATGTCACCAACCTTCATTGATTCAACATTAACATCGGCAATGGCTTCTGTAGTGAATTTAGTTTCTGGAGTAAGGAAATCTTCGAAATTGTCACCTTCGTCTAACTTGTCTTTGGTAATCAGATGGTCGAAATCAACTAAATCAACTGGGACGTTCTTTTCAGAGGCTAACCATGTCAATTTCTTTTCAGTCTTTCTGAAATCACCATCCAAGTTCAACTTAGCATCAATGGAAGTGACCTTACCATCAGCATCCTTATGAACCTTAGTGCAGATAACGTTACCCCAGTCCATGAAGGTGACTTCTTCACCATCCTTGATGGCAGCAGCATCAGCTTGTTCAATCAAAGCCTTGGAGGAATAGTAAACGTCCTTTTCACCAACAGCAGGGTTCTTCTTGTGCTTTGGTTTCTTTTCAGCATGTAACTCCGGACCATCAACAATGTTTACAGTAACTAAGTCCTTTAATTCTAAAGCTGTATGTCTTGGAGCAATTGGATCAATAATCTTCTTGTTAGCAGACCAAATAATGCTCCAGTCCAAGTTGATGATGTTCTTTGAAGGACCTTGGGAAATGATAAAATTCTTCAAACCTTCAACAGTCATACCTCTTCTTCTGATACCTCTAACGGTAGGAAATCTTGGGTCATCCCAGTTGGAGACGTATCCCTTGTCAACAAACCATTGTAACTTTCTCTTTGATAACAAAGTTCTTACAAAGTTGACTCTGGCAAAATCCCAAATGTGGACCTTTCTCAGGCCTAATGCATTCAACATCCATTCGTACTGTGCATTTCTGTCTCTGTATTCGATGGTTCTCAAAGCATGGGTGACACCTTCCAATGCATCGACAATTGGAACACAGAAGTCGTAAGTTGGGTATATTTTCCATTCACTACCGGTTCTGTGGTGGGGAGTCAAGTTACATCTGTAAATGACAGGGTCTCTCAAAGTCTTGTTCAACGCGGTGTAGTCGATCTTGGCTCTCAAACAGTTCTTCAGACCTTCTTCAGTACCGTTCTTCATTTCTTCAGTGAAAATCTTCAAGTTTTCTTCGACTGTTCTATCTCTTCTTTCGGATTTCAGACCATCCATTCTTTCTGCTCTCATCTTCTCTAATGGAGTATCGTCGCAGTATGCCTTTCCTTCTTTGATCATCTTGACAGCTAAGTCATACATATCTTGGAAGTAGTCAGAAGAGTAGGTAATTCTATCACCCTTGATACCCAACAATCTTAGATCTTCAATAATGGAATCTTGGAATTCAGTCTTTTCCTTTGAAGGGTTAGTGTCATCAAATCTGATGATTAACTTACCGTGGTATGCGTTGGCAAAGTATTGGTTCAAAACAGCTGCCTTGGCATGTCCAATATGCAAGTATCCAGATGGCTCAGGTGGAAACCTGGTGACAACTTCACCGTCTTTGGCGTCGATAAGATCAATTTCAAAGTTGGCCTTGTGGATCTCTTTCTTACCGTTCTTTGACAATTTCTTCATTTCAGCGAGAGAAGTGGATAGTAAGGTTGGCATTTCGCCAAATCTTTTGTCGGATTCCAAAAACTGGTACCATCTTGTGACATTGATGTAAACGGAGTTCTTGAGAACGGATCCCATGACTGGGTTGGCTCTCAAAGCACCCCAGATTGCAATATCAGCAGCAGTGATCTTGTAGCCAATAATGAATGATCTGAGGTTCAAGTGAGATTCTAGTCTCTCTAAGTCAACGGACAACTTCTTGAAGTCCTTAACAAGTAACTTTTCGTAGGAGAACTTGATCCATTCTTCAGATTCCTTCTTTGCTAAAACGACAGTTGGAAATTCGGTTGCAAAGTAGTTCAAGATTTCGATAGAATCAGTGGAGACTGTTTCTTCGCCCTTCAAAAGTTGAGCAGATGTTGCGACTTCCTTTGAGACGGTTTTACCGTCGACAAAGTTGAGTTTTATGTCACCCTCAGAGGAGGTGTTAACAAATGCAGCCGCAGTCAAAAGAGCATAATCGACTGCTGGTGCCTTACCAGCAATATTCAATACGTAACTCATCACTTATGATTGTATGCTGAAAGCTGAATCCAAAAAGTACAGGCAATGGTGGAGCTGCATCCGGAAAAATAGGAACATACATCCAGAAATACTGCCTGTTTTTTTCAATCGTCTCTTCTCCTCTGCCCCAGGTGCCCAGTGCTGGGAAAAAATCGTGATTCATGGTGTCCTCTTAGCGGCTTTAAGAATTAACCGCTAAGAAGTCACCAATTTTACAAAATTAAATGGTAAATTACGTAAGCCACGACATAAATTATGACGTGATAGCATAATTTTCTAAAGGATACTCTGGTCACCTACAGACGTAAAGTCAGCCCATCTAACCTTAACTGTGGAAAAATGCACTAGATACTGTATCTCTAAAGGTGTAATGGGTAACCTTTTTGAGAAAAAAAATCTGAATTGTTTTGAAAATGGGCAAAATCAAATTGGTTAAAAGAAGATTCACTGCGTCACCCCCATCTGCATAAAATGAAGGAAGTAAGTTTGAACTGAGTCAGATAAACATGCCTGACTGTGTATGTATATGCCTATTCAAAGGAGGTAATGTACTTTCTTTTGAAGAAGAACATGTAACTTAATACCTTAATACCTTCATACAACAACCTTTGCTACTGTGTATGGCATAATCGACGCGCCGATTTTTCTTTGCCACTTTTTTTTTTCTGCAATTCTCATGTTGCTTGATATCTGCAAAGATTTCAAAAAGCTGGGACTTATTTTGGCAGAACCACTTTACCTTTTGCCTTTCGGATGGTATAGAAACCAAAAGATGGAGTCAAAGTATTCAATTAGAAAATTTTCAGAAAATTCTACGGTGAAAAGGCCGAAAGAGCTTGGCTGTTTTTCGAGAGATATCGAAAATAATGTCACGATAGATGATTCACAGCTAAGTTATTACTATCTTTCAGACGCCGATTTGAACACTCCCGATGGAATAGACTTAAGTGGAGGCTTCTCCTCTTTTAAATCAAATCCAAACTTGGATTATGGTGACTTTACTGGTCTTTTAAAGTGCATCATGAACTACGAAATCGAACACAACAAGAAAGTATCAGCTAAACTGATAACTTGGAGAGGGTTATTAAAAACATTGATGCTTCTACCGTACGAAAATAGAGACAAGCTCGTTTACAACATAGTTGTGTATGATGATCAACTTTTCATGCAGTCGGACATTGACTTCAGAAGAGAGGCTGAAAGTGTAACACCGAATGATATCCAAAGAAAATTTATGTACTCCGGTTACAAGTTTGAAAAGATTGCGACTCTTCCTAAGCCGTGGGCGCAATGCACAAGAAAGGAAATTGAAAAGAGAAACAAGTTAGAGGTAAACAACATCGAACAATATGGTATAGTTGTGAAGACAACCATTGGATCGACTCCTCTACTTCTCGGTGCGGAAGTGGATTGCGTTTGGGATTTCAAACCAAACGACGGATCTTCTCCATTAGCTCATTATGCTGAGTTGAAAACCATTGGTCCACTGAATGACCCAGGCAAGGTCTTCAACTTTGAAAATAAACTGTTGAAAACATGGGCACAATGTTTCTTAGTAGGAATACCAAGAATAATTTATGCGTTTAGAGACGCATCTTTGAAAATTAGGAGCATTGAAGAGTTCAAAACCGAGGACATACCTCTAATGATCAAGAATAATCCTATATCTGTTCAAAGACAGCAACAGAATCCTAACGTGAGAATTGTGAACAAATCGATGCAATCGATCAAGTTTTTGAGTGGTATTCTCAGTTGGTTGGAGGAAAGCATACCCGTCGATGATGAAACCAAGACATACAGGCTAGAGTTTGACCCAAGCAAGAATAGCATGTTTGTCAGCTTGGCAGAGAATGACGAGGAGACCACCAAAAAGTTAAAATCTCCTTACGATGGTGAAAACGGAGGAATGCTTACAGAAGAATTCAAGGCATGGAGAGAAAAATTAAAAGTCTCAGGTAAAGAATAGCTTTGCTCAGTAGTATAGTGTATTTTATTTAATTTGTTAAATATAATAACAGAAGATATAATTTTGGTATATGATAATAGTTGGACAACGTAGATACAAAAAATGGAAATGTGGAAAGCTATGATAGTACATGCAGTGCGCTTGTCTAACATTAGACCAATGCAGCAGCAAGACCAGCTAAAGCAAAGAAGGAGCCAACTGGAGCGTATTGGGGAGCGGCTGCACCAGTGAAGGTTGATGCGGAACTAACTTCATGGTGGCCGGAGCTTGTGGCAGATGTGCTCAAAGTGGAAGAAGTGGTGTCTGGAGTAGTGGTTGGAGCACTGGAGGAAGATTGAGCATCGGAGGAAGATGGAGAAGGGGAGGAAGATGAAGATGAAGATGAAGGAGCTGCCTGCTTCTGGAGAGTCAATGGAAGACAGCCGGATGGAGCATTCTCTGGGTAGTACATGACTTCGTAGGATTGAACTGAGTATTGATATGGGTCGTTGGTGTTCTTACAACCGAAAAAGTGTTCTGAGGATCCGTTGACCAACAAGTAGTCGTTGCTATCAAAGGTGATTTCAGAGTCTGGTCCTACAACACTCATGGCCACATATCCACCCGAGACCCTGAAGAACTGCAACACCCCCGTGTCGAGGATGATTTGTTTCTCGGTCTCGTTGTAGGACAAAGTGGCGCCCTGGCCTTCGGCACCGAGAAAGCCGTAGTTAATGCCTGCTCCTTCGTGGATAAAGCCAACACCCTTGTTACTGATTTCGGTGTTGTTGGACTTGGCGATCAAGTAGATGTCCTCTGCGCATGCAACGGCGGCTGAAGCAGCAATTGCTAAGATATTTCTGAAGTTCATTGCGTGGTGTATGAATTTTTCTGTGTCCGACTGAAGAATGGAGAAATAGCAAGCAGTAATGAATAAACTGAAAAGGAATTAATTGATCGGAGAAGCAGGGTAGAAGTCCGTTCCTTTTATAATGCGGAAACGGAGTGTCGAGCCACAATGCCCGGCAGAGCAGCTGCAGCCCATAGATAAATTTTCACTTTTATGGCTACATTCCAAGCGGGCAACACAAACAATGCCCACAATGTCAAGTTATTTAGCAGGCGTCTATTTTTAAACCACCTTTAATGATTTGTCTGCATGACGGCGTAAGCCCTCCGTGCCCAAAACCCATCCCCTCTCGCTTGAGGGGCTCACTGGCGCCAGACACGGAGTCCCCCGGGTCCCTCAGGTCCCAATGTCGTCATGTAGCAGCCCAGCCCGGCAGTAACGCGCAATGCGGGGAAGCATATGCGGCTGTTGCAGCTGCTAAAAATATTTTTTCAACGGCTGACAGGTACTTCGGATTTAGACGTTAATCACAATATGTTCTTTTTAGTAAATGACGTCATGTTGCAGGGGACCTGTAAGGCGCATTGCGTGCAGCGGAGAGCCGGGGTATGACATCAGCTGCGAAAAAAGAGGGTGATTTTCGAGAACTGTTCCGGATTGGGCAATAAGGCTGTTTCTAGCTCCGAGGGTACAGCAAAAGAAATGCGGAGGTTGTCAAAAGTTCGACTGACTCCCCGGTCATAGGAGAATATTGTCAAGCGTGCCGTGAAGCTTAGCGCTGTGCAGGGGCTGCACTAGCAGTGGACGAGCGGAAGTAGGTAATATTGAAAGTGAAATTAATTAGTAATTAAAAGGATACATAGATTAGTTAATTAAAGATTATTGGGGGAAGGATAAATATGTATTCACAAATGATTCTAGTGGCTGGCTAGACTAGCCAGGTGAATAGATGGGTTACTATGCTCAGAGTTATAAGAGAGCAGCAGCAGCAGCAGCGGCGAAAGCGGCGAAAGCGCCTGCTGGAGCGTTTTGGTTGGCAGCGCCGGTGTAGGTGCTGGCAGCTGGGGCAGTGGAAGTGCAGGAGGTAGAGACGGTGGTGGTTTCAGCAGCGGTGGTGGTGGTAGCAGAAGCGGAGCCGGATGGAGCAGCGGAGGAGGAGGCTGCGTCACCGTTGACAAGAGACAAGGGGATACATTCGGATGGGGCGTCGGCGGAATAGTGCATGAGCCCGTATTCTTTCTCGGAGTAGCGATATGGGTCGTTGGTGTTCTTACAAGCGTAGAGGGAGTCGCTGGTACCGTTGATGAGCAAGGTATTGTTGTCGTCGAAAGTGAGTTCGGCGTTTGGACCGATGACGGTAAGACCGGTGAAGCCCTCGTAGACAGTAAAGTACTGGGTGAGGCCAGAGTAGGAGGAATAGATGGTCTTCATGTCGCTGTCGTAGGTCAAGGCGGAAGCAGGGGCGGAGCCGAGGAAGAAGTAGTTGATACCTGCACCTTCGTGGAGGGAGGAGAGGGAGTTGCCGTTGATCTCAGAGTTGCTAGATTTAACGTACAAGTAAACGTCTTCGGCTGTGGCGATTGTGGCGGTGGCAGAGATGGCAAGAACGTTTTTGAAAAGCATTGTATGTGGGTATCTGTGTGAGGGGGGTATTGGTGACTGATTGGTTGGTAGGAAGGAGAGAAAGAAAAGGAAGAGCAACTGAACAGCCAGTGCAAGCAACTCAGACGGAGACAGGAGCAGCAAGCGGTTTATATATCCAGCAACGGAAAACCCCACTCCTCGAGAAGCTGCTCTTCCGCAGTTTGGCTGCTTCTGCGACCGTCCTCGTCCTTGTTGTCATCCATAATCTTGCCGCACAGAGTAAACATTGACCGGCTTTTTTTTAGCAACAGTACGCATGAACTTTCCAACCGTTGCTCGCCGCACGCCTGCAGTAGCGGGCGGGTAATGAGGAAAAACCGAAAAACCCCCGAGCAGCCGAACAGGGCTTCTGCCAGGGTCAGGGTCTGTCGAATGGGTCAGCCCTGGAACAGCGGGTGGAGAGGTACGGGCGTGTATGCAAGGGAAGCCGGTCCCGTCATATCAAGGGGATGCAGAGACCCGCTGCGGGTACGGTACGGTGCGGTCGCTTGCTGTTGTTGTTGCTGTTGTTGTGGTTGACACAAGGTCTCATACACAGAGATAAAAATAGATACACAGATTGGTCGCCGGACATGACATTGCATGGCATGGCATGGAGGCAATGCGAATGGACGGCAAGAGGCAGCTCGAAACGGCCCTCAGTGTTTCTTGACAACACCGCTGGCGTTGGCCTTGCTGAGAATGTACCTCTTGTAGTCGTCGATCGTGCCGTCGAAACGGTATACGCGACCGTCCTCACTGACCCAGATCTCCTTGCATACCTGTTTGATCATCGTCACGTCATGCGATACCATCAACACACCGCCCTGGAAGCGCTGGAGAGCTCCGGAGAGAGCATCCAAACCGGACGTGTCCAAGTGGTTCGAAGGTTCGTCCATGATGAGGATGTGCGGGTCCGTCAAGCACAACGCTGCAAAGGCCACTCTCGACTTCTGACCACCGGAGAGGAGCTGCATCCGCTGCAACGCCAACGGCCCTGTAATACCAAACGAGCCTAGATGTCGTCTGTATTCCTCATCGGTCTTGCCCGGGTATTTCTCGCTCATCCACTCCACCGCGTTCTTCGTCAAGTCCATTCCGTCGACGTGGTGCTGCGCAAAGTAGCCGATCCGCAACCTCGAGTTCTTGGACACAGACCCGTCCAACGGAGAGTTCGTGCCCATCAACACCTTCAATAACGTTGTCTTACCACATCCGTTAGCACCAACAAGCGCCACTCTGGAGTTCATCTGGATGTCAAGATCCACATGGTTCAATAACATATTCTTCGGATCGTACCCGAAACTGACGTCCAACAATTGCAAGATCGGTGGAGACAACTTCTCAGGATCTGGGAATTTGAATGTGATCTGCTTGTCCTCCTCAGGAGGCTCAAGAACAGGCAATTTCTCCAACTTCTTTATTCTCGATTGTGCCTCCGACGACTTCGCAGCATTGTATCTGAACTTATCAATGAAAGTCTGCAAGTGCTCTCTGTAGGCCTTCTGGTTATCGTATTCTCTCTTTTGGTTCTTGAGTCTCTCCTCTCTCGTAGCATAGAAAGAGTCAAAATTGGCACCCCTGTAGTAGTCCAATCTTTCGGAATGCTGGTGGATAATATCAGTAGCAATTTCATTCAAAAATGCACGATCGTGAGAAACAACCAAAACAGTGGCAGGATAGGACTGGAGATAGTCTCCCAAGTACGCACTCGATGGAACATCCAACATATTGGTAGGTTCATCCAACAATAAGAGGTCCGGCTTACAGAACAAGGCTCTGGCTAATGACAATCTCATTCTCCAACCACCGGAGAACAACTTAGTGGCTTTCTGTTGGGCCTCTTGACTGAAACCCAACCCATATAAGATAGAGGAAGCTCTGGCTTCAGCTTTATCACTCTCAATCTCACCCAATTTCTCATGAACTTCTTCTAATTTATCGGTGAGGTCAACCTGCTCATTCTCTAATTTCTTCATTTCCAAGGATTCCTCCTCAAACTCCTCTTTCAACTTCTCGATTTCATCGACTCTTTCTCCAATCCTCTCCTGTTCAGTCAATAGCTGTTTTCTCCAAACGTCGGCATCCAAAACAGATTGAAGCGCAATAGTGTCATCTCCTCTAAGTTCTTGCTCAACGTGCAAAATAGTGATGTGCTTAGGAATATCCAACTCTCTTCTCGATAATGCCCTCAAAAGGGTGGATTTACCAATACCATTTTGACCAACCAAACCGTATCTTCTACCAAAAGCCAATGTCAATGAGGCATTGCTCAAAATTCTTTGACCTTCACCAACATATAAATCAAACGTATCGATCTTGATATCCTTCGACTTTCCTGCACCGGCTCCAAACTCAATCGGATTGACCTTCAAGAAGAAAGAATCGTAATCTTCCTTTTGTTGATCATTGATAAGTTTAGAAGCTTCATACTGGACGAATTTATTGTTTCTCTTGGCAACCTTCTTGGCAATCTTTGCTTCAGCCTTCTGTAACTTTTTCTTGTCAACTCTACTCTCAATGGATCTACCGGTGTGCTCTATATCGGTAGATTGCAATAGTGCTAGCGAAGAGTCTAGCTCTCTTTGCTTACTATTTATCAAGCTGATGTCCAAAAGTCTCTTGGAGGTATCTCCTGTAATTTCTAATTTTGACATATTGTCCTTCAATTGTTTTTCCATGTTTTGCTGCAACTTTTCTCCAAGTTGCTTCACTTTATCGGAATCACCACCAGCACTAACAAGCAGCTCTTCAATAAACGAAATCTCCTTCGAAATGTCTAGTTGACGGGCCAGAACCGCATCCTCGGTGGAATGCAAAATATGTTGCATATATCCCACAGCATAGTCGGCAACAACACTATCAATAGAGCCAGCAGCTTGTCTCACTTGTAAGCCTAGATTAGACATTGTCGTTTTCTCTTGTTTTCTATCACTTGCTTTGATAGCATCAAAAGCTGAGGGTCAAATCCACAAGCAATCTCCAATCTTCATGAATGAACTTTCATGTAGATTTCAGAGCTGGACAGAAAACTCGTTCGCCAGCAACTCCAGTTACACGCGCAAATTTTTTTTCGTTATGAAATATTACTATACATTACTTACAAACTTTTAGAAACAAACCTCTAGTTCAGAATCATTTTAGTAAAAGTTGGACTCTTCTTTTTCCTGTGTAATCGTCAAGAATGGATTGAATAGAAACCTCGACTCTATCGAAAACGGAAACACTTCTGCGCTTTCCTAATTTGTCGGAAAATTCCAATGTGTAGTTATCTTCGTCAAATTGGGCAGAGTTCACATCTCCAAGAACTTCCAACTTGATCAAACTCTCTACACCGTATTTAGGAACTAAAACAACAACACCGTTTGAAAAGACCTTAATAATGTAACCTTCCTGGTCACTTTGATTGTTTTTCATTACTTGACCAACGTAATATTCTATACTTGCTCTACCGGCAAATTGTGCGTTTCTGTGACGTTTGTTGATATTTTTCACAACCAAATCCATCTTAGTCTTATCCATATGGATCTCATGTAATGGCTCGTAATCGATAGCAGCCGCTAGTTGACGATGTGCAACAACATCGCAGTATCTACGAATAGGTGATGTGAAATGTGTGTAGATGTCCACGGCCAAACCATAATGCCTGAATTCGGCATAGCTGAAGTTTCCGGAAGCAAAATATTCAGCTGCCATCATACATCTTGTGGCCATGATTCTAATCAAGGTGTTGAAATATGGGTCTTTAGGATCAACACATCTATCTAACGAATCAGCTAATGATTTGCTGCTTTCGGTAGAGATCGATAACCCTTTTTTGATCCGAAGCATATCATTTAATAGCTCAAAGTTAGTAGCTGGTGGCTCACCATGGCGACGTAACATTGCAACTTGTGGGAAAGCATCATATATTTTTCTTGCAACAGAAATATTAGCACACAACATGAACTCCTCGACCAATGAATTGGTGTCAAGCAGCTTCTTAATTTCCACCTCATTTGGATCTGACGTTTCACTATCAGTATGAACCTTGACTTCAGGCGAGGCCAAGTTCAACGCACCAGCATCCAATCTCTTTTGCTTCAACTTTTTGGAAAGTTTCAACAAAATCCTCATTCCAAGTGTTAGTTCGTCTTGCTGAGATTGATCATCAATACGTATCTGTGCCTGTTCATAAGCAAACGCTTCTCTTGACTTGATGATTGATTTGGTAAAACTAACATTCAAGATGTTTGCGTCTTCGTCCATTTCCCACAACACAGAAAATGCAAATCTATCAACGTATGGTTTTAACGAACATAAGTCGGTACCTAACAGCATTGGTAACATATCGATTCTCTTATCAACAAGATAAACAGAAGTACCTCTAGATGCACCTTCCTGATCTAGAGGTGTACCTGCTTTAACAAAATGAGTGACATCCGCAATATGGACACCAACCTCATAGTTACCATTAGGCAACTTTTTCGCATGTAAAGCATCGTCAATATCAACACATCCCGGAGGATCAATCGAGCAAATCAGTCTATCTCTCAGATCCTTTCTCTTCTCCAGTAATGGGTCGTCACCGTTACTAACGTAATCAGCAACATTCCAATCGTGTCCTTCTTTTGGCAAACATGCTAAAACGTTTTTCGAGAAAGGTCTATATTCAACATCATGCTCCAATAGCAAAGCCTCTTGTTCTGCGTCTTTATCTTCAATCTCGCCCAAAGTCCTAACAAAGTGTCCACTTGGAAATTTGGAATTTGAATTCCAGCTGTCAATAGCAACGACAATTCTTTTACCCATCAACTCTTTTGCTCTCCGTGTTCTAATTCTAACCTTAGGCAAAGACCTATCCATTAATATCACAAAGCAGTTTTTAGCTGAGTTGCTTACAACCTCATTTTTGTTAACAGCGTTTGGAGAAAGTTGTCCAACGTAGAGTCTCCAACTTCTTTTCACTATTCCGACCACTCTACCGGTTGGAGAAATCTTTTCGTCTTCGTTTCCGGTTGTTTGGGCCTTGATTGCTTCTTGCGTTAATAGTTTTCTTTCCTTATCACTGATTATAACCTCATTGTCATCATCATCACCCAATCCATCTTTGTTGACAGTTTCTTCATCAATGATTTGGGTTGAAGGCTTTTTCCACTTGCTTTTAGGCAAAAGTTCAATCACAACATTATCACCATTGAACGCTCTGTTCAAGTTTTCTCTACCTAAGATCAATAGTGGTTTAGGAATGGCTGATGTCGTAACACTTCCTTCCAAAAAGTTGTATGATGATATAGTTATGTTACCTTGGTACAAACTTCCGTTTTTGATTCCACCCATTAGTCTAGCTGAGGAATAATACTCTGGGTATTTGATTTCGTTTATCTGCTTTTCAAAATTTTCGGTAGATGGCAACAAATCGTTCAATTCTTCTGAACCTGGCAATAATTTGATATATTCATGGATTGTGTAAGACATGACACCATCTTTAACAGCCAGCTCTTTGTTTGCCTTATCACCGGTAATAAGTAAGATTGATATTCCAGCCTCCAAAAGATGGTTGTGATAATATTTAGCTGAGTGCCTGATCAATCTGTCGTTGTAATCATTTATGATTTCACCTTGTTTTCTTGGCACATAAGTTTCAACCTTGAATTCATTATGGAACACAACAAACCTTTTTTCTTCGTTCTTGGTCAACGTTCTCAATCTCATGTATATAGGATAACTCCGGTTACGAACTTCATTTAATACTGTTTGTGGGACAATGACATCATAGAAAACCTTATCGTTTTCTAAAATATCAATAGCATTGAGGACAATGTTTGTGTCAATGACCACGTAATGCTTCCCGATTTTATCTTTCGTCAAAACCAAAGGAGATTCCGACAAAATCGGATGTGGAACTTCACCTGAAGGACCGGGCTTGTAACACTCAGTGCATGATTCACAAGCTTTGGAGAAACATGGAATATCGTCTCTTATATAATGTTCTCTGACAATTTTTGTCGCATTTCCATTTCTGGATCTGACAAACACCTTTTGAGTCACAGTCAAGCCCGAGGCTAATCTCTTTCTCTTAACTGATGCAGACATCTATTGCAACGCTTGGTGATATGAAAAAAGCTATATTAGTTTACTTGCTTTCGCCTTCCCTGTGCACATGAATGTGACTGGAAGCTTTCTGTCTGCAGATACATATTTTTTCTTCTAGGGGAAAGAAAAAGAATTCAGGCGCAATCAAGGCGGTGCACAGATGAGTTTCTGTCTTTCGCCGATCGGTGTAAAAAATGTAAAATATAGGTTGTCAGAAAAGAGAATGAATATAAATACACATACAGAAGTGCTTACAGGATGTCTATGCTCTCTTGGAAAGAGCGTCCTGCTTCTTCCAGTTAGAGATCCAGTTGGCCGAGTCCACCTTAGGCACAAAGTAAAGTCTAAGAATATTGTCGAAAAGTGGTACGCGGGGGTTTGGAGACATCAGCACTTGGTTGATCGAACCCTTCTTTGGAATTTTTACTAATCCACCTTCTTCTGTTTCCATGTAGGCTTCGAGCTTCTTAGGCTTGAAGTTCTCATGCTTGCCATCCTTAAAAAACTCTTCGGGTCTGTCCATGATCAGTTCCATTAGCTCCATTGGGGTTGTGAGTTCACTCACCTCCGAGACAACGTCAAATTCATCCACCGTTGGGTATATTATAATGGCAGGGATGATAAGCTGTGTTTCAATATCATGAGCTTCCTCCAAATGCATGCAGGCATCTCCGATTTTATCAGTACCGTAGGAGGATTTTATTGACGTCACCCCTCTAGCCTTAAGTGCACTCTCTAGATCAAGCTTAACCTTCAGCTTCTCTTCTTCTCGTTTTCTTTTCTTTTCTTTCAACTCTTCGATGTAAGCAATCTTTCCTTCACATTTCTGCAGAAGTGTGTTTACAGCAAGGTTTTTGTCGTCGATCGAAACGGCAAAACTCAACACCTTCAATGCTTCGTCATAGTGCTCTATAGCAAAATAGGCCTTTGCGGCCCGGAAAAGGGCTTTCACGTTCTTTGGCTGTCTCATAAGACATTCTTTGCAATCGTTAATGCACCTCCTGTAATTTTTCAATTCAAGATTACAAGCTGCTCTGTTCAAGTACAATGCGGCCTCGATATATTTGACATCACAGCAGACATTGAGACCCTTGGTGTAGAACTCAACAGCATCTTGATACTTTTTAGTCTTGTAACAATCGTTACCTTGTTTTTTGAAGTTTTCAGCAATTTCATCCGGCTCACCTTCATATGCTAATGCCTTAAGTGCTTCAACTTCAGGTCTTTCTTCGCCATCTTCCCCGCATTCCAAATCGTTCATAAAAAAGGGAAGCTTATTGAGTTCAGCCATTATTTCTTCGGTGGACTTGGAAGAGACTTCGGCCACCTGAGGGGGTAGTTCTGGATTCCCATTGGTAGACGTCTTGTTTTCCCTCTTGCTTTCCTCATGCGTGTCTAGCTTTTGCTTTTTCTCCCACTCATCAACAAGTGCTTCAACCGCTGCATCATTTCCAAGCTCTGTAATTTCAACCATTGTTGCCAAAGAGCTTCTGCTGGGCTTTCCCTGGTTATATTTCCCTTATCTCTGTCTTTCATGATCTACGGTGTAGTTGAAAAATCTGGAAGAACTATTTCACTCCGCAGGTTGTGATAAAATTTTTTAAAGCATGATTACGTAAACATGTGGATTTCATAACAGAGTTATTACAAGTCCGGTAAAGGCCTACATTTCTATAAATTTGTGTATATGGCTATATTGTTCAACTAAGTTAAAATGAACGTCAGACTGTGGCGCTACTCTTCATTCCATTTGTAAAATTTCTTGTAATCTTCATATAAGGTTTTGAAAACGACACGACCTTGGCTATCCAAGGACTTATTGATGTAGTTTAATTCATTCAAGGTGAGCAAATCGAGCATCATGTAAGAAGCAGTATCCAAATATGATTTTACCCCAACATCAACTTTATACTGCAAGTAGTATTTGATATATGTGAGGATTAACACAGGTATATATTTTCTCAAACCCGCTTTTGTCTGTGACAACGCATTGCTGACTTCTGCATCTTTAGCAGAATCGCTAGTGCGCTTCACATGAAGATTGCCAACATTCGGTTCACAAAGATTACTTGTTAATCTTTCAAATGCAAGTCCTCCTTCTGTAGCAATGGTGCTGGAAGTGGTAAACAAAGTTCTCATCAATGACGCCAGAACCGAAATAATCAAATGATGTCGATTAGATAATCTTCTCCTTTGGTACAAAACGGTGGAAGAAAGTAGCTGACATAGGTCGCAGTAGATATCCTTAACAGATTCAGATGACATAGTGTGGGGTCCTTGAATTCTACCCGAAAGGAATGAAACAAAAGCCATGGTCAGCTCCATTGCATATTGTGTGAATAACCAAATCTTTGTTGAAATTACTGTCTTCAAACACTTCAGAAAGCAAACATTGCCAAAAGAAGTTGTGCCAGTAGTTTTTGTAAATATTTGCGATATGGTGTGAACAAATAGTACATGTGTTATTCTTAGTTTCGTATCATCATCCGACTTTTTGACTTTCGATATTAACATCGCACAAAGTTCAGTGTATTTTTCAAAATCTTCATCAGATGCCGATTTGACAGAGTCGCAAACACTAAACCACGATTCAATAAAAACAGATTCTTTTTCTGCCAAACTTGATACAAAAAGCTCCATATATTTGATATTGGCATCGTCGTTCAACACAACGAATAATGCAAATATGTACTCCGGTCTGTAGAATTTGTCCATGGAGCAAACAAGTCCAAATAAAAGAGACTTGAACGACTTGTCATCAGAGTACTTTAAACCCAATTTTGAAATGATATCTTTCACATTACTTGGAAAAATTGAAGTATTATCACCGCTATAATTAATAGTCACTAAGAATTTTATCATGCCAGAAACAGTCACGGTTGGGAGATCAGGAGTTTCCGAAAGAATATCCATGATTTTTGTAATAGAATTTGATGCCAATGCCATCCTCTTCTCTTCAAAACTTGAATCTATTGACTCTGTGATCAATATCGATGCAACGGATAAGTATTGTATCTTCTTCGCACATTTTTCCTTGTTAAAAGAGTCAATTTGTTTGGTTAAAGTTGCAAAAGCACCATCAAGATAATTAGCCGATTCAACAGGTTGTTTTAAATGATTTGATATTACAATTTTGATCAATTGGTTGAGATCGGAGTCACAATAGGTGGCCAGGTGGAGTAATGAATCGAAATCAGTTTCAAGTTTTGATTTGAATGTTGGCAAAGTAATTAAATTCAGCATTATTTGTTTGGCATTTGGCACCTCTTTGTCATTTAATTTTCCAAGTAAATTATCCAAAACTTGCACTTTTTGTTTTTTGGTTAGCGCGTAAGCCGATACATACTGACAGAATTTCAAGTGTGAATTAGAAGCAAGGAAAGTTTCAACAAATGACAGGATAATATTTGGCTGTGAATCAAATAGTTCAATTTGCAGCACTTCAGTTATTTCCTTATCGGTGCTGTATTTCATGAATTTTTTGATAAGTTCTTTAATTTCATCCTTATTAAATAAAGCTTCAACAAGCCTGAACCATCTGCAAAATATTGTCTTTCTGAAATTATTCGATGATTGTTTTTTGAAATATGAGATAAACTTTTGCAAAAATTTCGGTTTTGCTTGGGAAATATCCTGCTCAAGGATTCTCAGTATTGCATAAAAGTAATAATCATTCTTGGAATGCCGCTGTCCTAGCAAAATTTTGGCTTCTTCCTCAAGTTCTTCCACATCAAATAAGTTCAATATAAAGAACTTTAATTTCCAACTGCAGTCACTATCAGTCTTGAGCAACGTTGAAAGCATCGGTTTCAATTGATACATATTTTCGATCAAGGTTTTACTGAGAGCATTTTGAATAGATCCAGATACTGCTTTCATCATCCCTTTACATGCTGACAGAAGGAATATAGGGGTGACATTTGGATCTTGAGTGTACGATTCTACCTCAATTTCGAATAGTTTCGATAATTGTGTGTATGATAAAGCAGATATCGTGAGAGAAGCGTAGCCGATCATTTCATCGGAATCAAATATATTTCCCGGATAAGCTTGTACGAGTGCCGACCATTTTTTGATAAATGATTCTACTTCTCTAGTTTTCACATAAGAGTCAAAGAATTCCTTGAACAACATTACTGACTGAGGATTTCCCGTGGAGCATAATTTGCATATTTCGTCACTGTACTTAAAAGTGACATCTGCATTTCTCCTAATGCAATGAATAATAAGTTCGAATGAGATATCTTTGTCATTGTGAAGCTCCTTCTCAACCACTGAAGAGAGAAACTCTGTCGAAAGTGTTTTATTCATATCCGTAACATGCTTCAACAATTGTGTAGAATATGAGGGATAAAAACCCATCAGTGTTTGCACTATACTTTCTAGTTCTTGAACACCAACTTTCGGTATCACTAACTTGAGCAGAAAAATGACTTCATCACTGTTTAAGCTATTGTTGGACTCAACACCGGCAAACTGGCCGATAAACGTTACTGCTGCCTTTTTATCATCTTCGGAGAAAAGGTTTTTGCAAAGCATATATTTTAGGTCTGACTTTAATTGTGAGTCAGTTGTGTGTCTTTGAATTGCCATTATTGTATTTGCGAGACATGTTCGGGCAAATTCTGATTTGTGTTTTGTGTCGTAAGATATCGTGTTAGTATTATTCAGCTTGAAAATAAAAAAAACAAGATGTAGTATTCTTTGAAGCGTTTCAGGGGAATATAAATCTGAGTGTTCCAACAGTAGTAGTAGATACCTGACGAGAGTTAGGTTCTGATCATCGGAAAGATGTAATTTCAAACTGTGAACCAGATAAGTCATTGATAAAGTGAGATTTTCAATGAGAGGTATATTCTTGTAGAGACCGTTGCTGTGTAATTCCTTTAAGAGTTTTGCAAATATGTCTCCAAATTTAAGTTTGGCTAAAACTTTTGACCTAACGTTCATCAAGCTAGGGTCATTCTTGCTAAATTCCCATGTGTAATTCAAGAGTTTCCAGGTTTGATCCGAATATAAAAACTTCTGCGATAACTTGTTTGACTGTGAGATTCTATCCACCAGTAACTCTAACACAAACTTCTCTTTCTGGGGTAGATATATGGTGGAATTAATCGAATCATTGATTAATTCTTGAGTAACAAAAGTATAAATGTCAGATACTTCTGTGTCTTTATTCCTCAAAAAGCGGGTGATAGTCTCCGTGCTTTGGAATTTGTTCACATCCACCATCATTTCAATCGAGGAATTTGGTTGATAGAGAACAGGTGGTATTTGTAAACTTAGTTGTTCCTTGTTGCTAATCTTTTATGGAGAGATGGTAGACTTAAATTTTTTTTTGAAAAAGAACGAAAAATTAGTTTTCCTCGAAGCGATTTGGGATTTTCTTGTTTGATTGTTTTGGTAATTAGAGCCAAGGTGAAAAGATTAATTGCAGGGTTCAGTGAAGCTGTTAATAAAGCAAATCTCAACTGATACATTCTTTCTACATAGCACAGCATGGCTGATAAAAGTAACCAGAAACCGTTCAATTTTAGCTTTGGCACAAATGATGGTAAGCCAACGCCGTCATTTTCATTCAATGCCCAAAGTCAGGCTGGTAGCAAGCCATCCCTTTTCTCATTTGGTTCGGCCTCAAAGGAAGATGGCAGTGAGAAGCCTGGTGGATTTGTCTTCAAAGCCTCTAGCTTTAAAACCCCTGCAAAATCGGTGGCAACAAACTCCCCTACACACGGATTCAATTTTGGGTCGCTGGCTGCAAATGCAAATAGTACCTCAAGCTCCAATCCACCTCCATTCAAGTTTGGTAATCTGGCCAGCAAAAGTGAAATACAGCCAAAGAGTTCTCAAGCGTTTGGTTTTGGGGCAAGCAAACCGGAACCAAATACACAAAAGGCCAAATCAATCAACTCTACCAAGGAAAACCCAACGAGTGACGAGACCATGAAGAATGGCATTAAGGACGAAAATACCAAGAAACAAAAGGAGAAGGAAAATGACTTTCTGAAAAGTTATCAGGCACCTTCAGTGGAACCTTTCATTCATGATGACGATGCTGAGTTGGCCGATGACGACAAAGATGAGGAGTTTTATGATATGGAGATTGATGAAAAGACCAGTCTTCCAATCAGAAGGTTGAATTATGAAGAGAATGTGAAGTCTCGTTTAGGCAAAGGTGAACATCTCAAATTTGCTATATCATCTAAGACTGAAGAGGGTATGTTGTTTGTCACTGAATCTGAAGATAAAGGTGCAGGGAAGAGCAGAAGCAAAGGCAATTCCGAGAAGGGGAAAACAGAGCTCTTCCCCTTTGAGCTGATACCTCAATTAGACCAGTCATCAGAGTATAGATCGTTTCTGAATAATCTATACAAGGACTTTGAACCCTTGTTGAAGAATAAAAAGTACAAACATTACTTAGAGCCTGAAAATGATGAATACATGCAGATAGGGGTAGTGTCAACGATCAAGCACAACAGAGAAGAGCGCCAGCTCTTCTTAAGAAAACTCATGTCGTTTACATTGAGCTACCTACAGACGCTAATCAAAGAGAAGATGAATAGTGATTTTGGCAACTTCAGCGACCAATGGGTGGTCAACTATGAGGAGATCATCAATGTATTGTATCTACTGAATGCACTTCATTTCGGTAACGACGATGAAAGCATTGTCTTATTTCAGCAGTGGATTGAGAGGATTGACATCCAGCCTGACGACGAACTTCTGGCGTCGGTTTTCCAGGGCTCTGATAAGCCATACCAGAACCCGGCGTTCTGGTCTGTCTATGTGAAGAAGTTGCTATTGAGGTGTTCCTTCTCTCAGCTGGTGAATGACTTGAAGGTTTCGCAGTACGAGGAGCTCAAGGACAGCGACAGCGAGCTTTTTTTGCTAATCGAAGATTTGATCAGCCTCATCGAATCGTATGACCCTGTTTTATTTTCATCTGATGTCTCTGCATTCTTGAGATGGAAGAAGGTTGCGGTTGAACTAAGAGAGGCTGCCAATAACGTCAATGCGAAGAATGTGATGATCCACAGCGAGCTCCTGGAGCTTCTGAGCATCTTGGCGGGCTCTTCCCAGACGATTGACGACAGCTCGAGCTCGTGGTATGAGTGTTTCCTGGGCCACTTCTTGTACCAGATGCCAAGCAAAAAGTTAATTCCAGAGTATATTGAGAACGCCCTGCAGATCGACACGTACGAGAAGCCGTTAGACGGGATCGAGTCGTGGGATTCCATCTGCGTGGAGCTGTTCAGGGGCAAGTACTTAACTGTGATTGCCTCTCTCGAGGCGTTGGATAAGTCGATCGGGACGTTTATCGCTGTACTCGTGGAGGCGGCCGGGTTGTTAGACAGGTACTCGAAGGACATTGACGCCGACGACGTGATCGACAAGACGATCGCCAGCAGGGGCATCAGCAGCAACATCGACCGCATGGTGGAGGACCTTGCGCTGACGTACCTCAACAGTCAGGAGCTTTTTGCCATCGGTGTGGGCATCCTCGTGAGCGTCGGGAGCAGCAAGAGCCGGGAGATCCTCTCAGAGATGCTTCCAACGTACGAGATCAAGGATTCGGACGACTTCGAGTGGGTGCTTTCGATCTGCTCCAGGCTGAAGCTTACGCAGACGCTGCGGACCATCCAGCAGATGCAGGGGGAGAGGTTCTACGAGAAACAGCTCATTCCGAATGCGCTGAGCTGCTTTGCTGAATCCGGTCTGCCCGACAAGGTCGTTTCCACCGTGTGGCGACTCTTCGAGGACGCTCTACTTAATGGTGGTCTCGACGCCGGCCTTGCTGCCCAGTTGTTCGACAGCGATCTCAGCAAGAGCAACACCATTCTCAGACAAAGCTTGTCCCCTTTGTACGCCCTCCACCAGGTGCTCCGTCAGGACGGGCCCGACGACCACGCCCGATGGTTCCACCGGCTGCATGCCCTTCTCGAGTTCGCCTACCTGCCTGGACGCTATAAGTGCGGCCTGCTCTTGCTGGTCTTTGACAACCTCAACAAGGGCGTCTTCGACATGGAGAACCTCGTCGCCCTCATCGAGAGCATCAACGGTTACGAGAAGGACCTCCACCGGGACGCCGAGCTGCTGTACAAATCGACGTTATTCTACACCCTGCTCGTGGACAGCCGCCCAGCGCCGTCCGAGACGGCCGCTTACCCGACCACACTCGCCGAGCTGCTCTTCAGCGTTCGCCGGGGCATCGCTATGGACGTCAGCTTCACCTTTCTAGACAACACCATCTACTGACAGCTCCGACGGCTCCGACGGCCCCACCGCCGCCGTGATAAGGCCCCGGACCCTCTTCCCGGCTAATGCCTTTTGCGGCGAGAAAAGACCTCAGATAACAGACGGGCTCGAAACGCTCGCCGGCGAGAAGGGCAGCGGGCTCGCCGTTTTATATATGGCGGACGACCTGCTGCCTGGGTGAAGGAGCAGACGGAGATGGCGACGACATCCCTGCCATGTGTATCTGTGTAGCTCTGTACCGCCTCCTGTGCATCGTGAACGTCCATCATGTCTGAATACGACAACGTCATCAAACTAAGACAGACCAACCAGCTCAAGAGCTTGTATACGTACGTGTCTGCGCCAGTTGGCACAATCAGACGGATATCTCTTATCTGCCCGTTCTTCCTCCGCTTCTCTTAGCACTTCTCTTCAACTTACTGTTACTAACATTCCTTGTTTGCTCACCGCATCACCTTTTCGCTTTTGCAGAATCATCCGTGACCGGACAACCAGCAGGGGAGACTTTGTCTTCTATTCCGACAGAATTATCCGTCTTCTCGTGGAGGAGGGCTTGAACCAGTTGCCCGTCGATCCGGTGAAGATCGAGACACCGCTCGGCGTTACCTACGATGGACACAAGTTCCAGGGAAAGATCTGTGGCGTGTCCATCATTAGGGCCGGCGAGTCTATGGAGCAGGGTTTGAGAGACTGCTGCAGATCGGTCCGTCTCGGGAAGATTTTGATCCAGCGGGACGAGGAGACCGCCACTCCGAAGCTTTTCTACGTGAAGCTGCCGGACGACATCAGCGAAAGGTACGTGTTGCTGTTGGACCCGCTTCTTGCGACAGGCGGGTCAGCTTCCATGGCCATCGACGTCTTGGCCGAGCGGGGCGTCAAGCCGGAAAGAATCCTTTTCCTCAATGTCCTCGCCAGCCCGGAGGGCATCCAGGTCTTCAAGGAGAAGTACCCGGCCGTGAAGATCATCACGGGCATGATCGACGAGGGCTTGGACGACAAGAAGTACGTTGTTCCCGGCATTGGCGACTTCGGCGACCGCTACTACTGTATCTAGCCCTGCTCGCTGCATCTGTATCGCAGATGCGCATACTTATTTATAGTTGCCAACACAACAAAAACATAACTCAAAGTACTGTAACTGACAATATTGACATCGTCGATGTAATATCTACAACTAGAGGTTCCCACCCTCCCTTCAAAACAAAACGCTCAGCGCGTACCGAAAATGGCTGTAGTGGCGACATGAAATCCATGTTTACGTCTCTTTTCCAGCTTCTGCAGACAAGAAAACACGTCCACATACGGATAACAGCACAGGCGGAACCCCTCGGCTGCCATGGAGGAACTATATAACCAGCCCATCGTGCTGGACAACGGCTCCGGGACCATTCGCTGCGGCTTTTCGTCGGACGAGGTCCCGAGGGTGAGTTACTCGAATATCCTCGGCAGACCAAAGTACCACAAGATCGACTACCTACCAAGCGACATCAACCCCGACGACACGTTTGTCGGGAACCAGGCACAGCTGCGGCGGGGTCTGTTGAAGCTGACGTACCCGATAGAGCATGGGACCGTGAACGACTGGGGCACGCTCGAACTCATCTGGCAGCAGCTGCTTCTCCACGACTTGATGGAGAGCAACACGCTCGGGAGCCAGGGGAACGAGGTCTCCCTAAAGGAGCACACGATGTTGATCACAGAACATCCTTTCTCGCAACGCCGGCAGAGGGAGAAGATGTGTGAGCTCCTCTTCGAGAGCTTTGGTCTCGGCGCCGTAAACGTGGCCATCCCAGCAGTACTCTCCCTCTACTCCACGGGCCGGACGACCGGTGTGGCCGTCGATGTCGGCGACGGCGTCTGCTGTGTGGCCCCTGTGTTCGACGGCTTTGCACTCCCGGGAAGCGTGCGCAGGATCAACGTCGCCGGGCGGGACATTACCCGGCAGATGCAGGTCGAGATAATGAAAGACGGCTACTGTCTGAATTCCTCCTCGGAGTTCGAGATCGTACGAAATATGAAGGAACGAATAGGCTTCGTCAATGTCTCCGCTGCACCGGGTAAGCTGCACTCCTACAACACCGAAGACCAGGTGGAAAAGTTTCAGCTCCCCGACGGGAAGTTCCTGCGGGTCCAGAAGAACTCGCTCAGCCGACCAGCTGAGCTACTGTTCCATCCCGAGTCTTTTGGACCGGAGGAACAGAGCATACAGAACGCCTTATACAATTCCATCATGGGTGCAGATGTGGATATAAGGGGAAAGTTTTTCGAAACTATTATCCTTAGCGGTGGCTGCACGATGCTCAGGAATTTTGGATCAAGACTACTGCACGAGCTTCGGGGGATGGATCAGGAAGTGAAGTTGAAGATATACGCATCCCCAGAGAGAAAAAACAACACCTTTATCGGGGGCTCGATTCTATCCAGTCTGAGCACATTTAACAGCATTGTTGTTTCGAAAAAACAGTTTATGGAGGACCCAGCTTCGGTGCACGACTTGTATTTCTGAAAGACGTGAAGAACCAAAAAAGACACTTTGCTAATAGCGATAGATTATACTTTTTGTAAGTATAAATGTATGGAAAGATTATATCAAAGCTACAGAAGGAGATGGTGGAAAGAAGATACGTAAGACACAAAAAGTGAATAAAAGATGTGAAATTAAGATAATCTTGATCGTAAACCCAAATGTATTAAATATCGGAGTAATTGGCCAACAAAGCCATTTAATCCCTGTATGTGTGTGAGTATAGAAACTCAGAAAGGAAGTGAAAAAAGATAAAGAAAGAATAAGAAGAATCAAAAGAGAAAAAAAGAAGAGAAAAAAGGGTGACAATTCACCCTGAAAAAACCCAGTGAAGTCAGCTATCGGTTTCGTCGTCGTTGGAATGAATCGTACAGATGTCTATTCCAAAAATCTCGTTTGTGGAATAACCATTGGTGATATTTGAATTAGCCTTGTTGATCAACCTTCGCTTGCTCGATGACAATGGCGAGCCATAGATATTACTCGGTAACGAAAAGTGCATCGGTTGTATTTGTTTACTAAGGTTGAAGACAGAGGAGTTATCCTTATTCGAGAAACTTGGCGAGTTGTAGAAGTCATCGAGGTAGGAAGGCGAAGCCCACAATTTTCGGGCAACTGACGAATTGCTGTTTGGCAGCGGCGTGCTGGTCAATTTCAACGGAGTCTTGAACTTAGCGGGAACTAGCGGTTGATTTTGTAGCTCTGTGAACAATTTGTTTTGTACGTGAGAAGACTGAGGTAGTAACGAAAGTGGCTGCGATTGTGGTTGCGGTTGCGATTGCGGTTGTGATTGCGGTTGTGATTGCGTTTGTGATTGGGGTTGTGATTGAGGTATTAGCGGTTGCAAGGTTTGTAGTTGCTTCGTGATCGAAGGTAGCTGGATATTCTGGTTGGTCTTATTCGGCGTTATTGGGACCAAGATCGGGCCCGAATCTATCGGTCTGATTGGCGAAAGCTCAAAATTAGAGCGGCAGCTGAATGAGGAGGTGAAGTCCAAGCTTGTCGAATCCAGAGCGATGCCAATGTCGGGAGACATGTCGTATTGCAGATTTATAGGCGAGGCGTTTAGGGAAGGGTTGAATGACGAGTAGTGGACATTTAATTCAGGAATTGATCCAAGATTGTTGCTTGGGTTTCTGCTATGACCCCGAGACTGCGGATAGCTCAATCCCTTGTTGTGGGTATAGTTGGTACTGCTGTTAGATATTTGACCCAAACTCTGGCCCTGCACCTGGCCTTGACCATGACCATACTCGTGTCGAGGTTCATGAGCTTGGGTGGTGTCTTTCCTGTCATCTCGGTCAGCCGATTTTGGGGTTGTAGGAGGATGTTGTGCGATTGCGTTTGCCGATTTGGTAGCTGCCGTTGCAGCTGCTGAGGTCGTTGTGCCGCTTCTCTTGGACTCCTTGATATTGCAATAAATATGCTCGTATCCAGAGACAATTTGCCAGAAATGTCCCTTCTTCTCCTTAGATTTTTCAGTCTTTTCGAACGCCTTGTTGAGCGAGAGGTTGTGCCTTATTGAGTTCTGCCATCCAACTTCACCCTTCTTGTAGTACTTGAAGTTATCGGAAATCCACTGGTAAATCTCTGCCAAGGTTAGTCTCCTTTCCGGAGATCTCAACAGGGCCATACCGATCAAGGAGGCGTAAGAATAGGGAGGTTTGGCGTTGGACTCAAAAATAATCTCTGGCATTTCGTGAGGCTCAGGTAACACAAAATCTTCTGGGGTTTTAGAGATCCTTGATTTCTTATTACTCAAATTTCCGTTGTTGGATCCGTTGTTGGACCTCTTCTTGGTGAATTTTGGTGCCTCCAGCGGCTGATCTGATCTACCGGTGACGTTCTCCTTGTCACTAGTGTTCTCCAGTATAGGGCTGTCGCTGATCACTCTGATATTTACATTAGCGGTCTGAAAGATGTTGCTATTCTGGGAAGACGCGTGCTCGTACAGATTTGGAGAGGAGAACTCTGGGGACAAGAGGCCGTGTTGCTCGATATTGATGTTCCCATTCCCGGGGTAATGATGGTTGAGTCCATTAGCAAGACTGCGATGGTTCACGTTGCTGTGATATGCGTCTGCAATATCGCTTCCGGAGGAGAGCATAGAGATGTTGGCCATGTCAGGGCTCTCGTCGTTGCCCTTCGCTGTCCGCACTGCTTTCGACGACTGAATTCTTGTGTCTTCTGCTCTTCTGTTGATTGCGGTAAGGCCTGATATGCGTCTTGTGGAGTGGGGTGGTGTTTTCAGCTGCGACTTCTTGGAAGGGCTGGCCAGACTCGCTGCAGGCAGAAGGCCGTAATCCTTCTCCTTCTGTGGGTTTTCAAAGTAGTCTGCGGCAGGGAGCGGCAGGGAGTGCTGGTCAATGTTATACATCATCGTGGTAGGGGTTCAGAAGGTGTTGGGAAGTCTTCTTGTTTGAAATTAGCCTGATGCCTTAAGCGAACCATATACGTAGGCCGTGACGAGTGATAGCAGGCCGAAGGAGCTTCAAAGCGTCTAATGTTCAATCTAGGAGGTGGAAATTGCGGTAGCAATAGCAGGAGTGAGTCGGGGAAAGCTCGAAGCGGGTGTTGGTTGCTGCTGTAGTAGCCTCTGACTTGTTGTGTCTTCTAAAAGTAACGAACAGAGTGAGACACTCTACACGAGGAGCTTAGACCTGACGGAGGAGGAAGAAGAGAGTGTGGATAGGATAGTGCACGAGAGAGAGACGTGCATGCAGAGAAGCACCTCCGCCAGGAGCATGCTTAGTTTGCTATCGCCATGGGCTGCTGCGGTAACCCTGTTTCAGCCATTGTCCTGCCTCTGCGCACGACGCGTCAGCGAGGCAGCGGGCGCAGAGGAACGAAAAGGGTCGGAACTGGTCGAAAAGGCACGTCCGGTAGAGATAGCAAGTCTGCAAAAGGGGGAGGGGGAACGTGAAACGCGCTTTTTCCGGGAGCGCGTGTCTGCCAGTGTAAAAAGCGGGCAAATAGGCACGTGAGAAAGAATTAAAAAATTACGTAAGCAATGGTTGTTCGGCTTAGAGGAAATATTTTTTTCTTTGTCTTTAACCATCCAGGCGGCTCATCTTCTACAAGATCCTCCCACTGTCGCCACCCTGAATCATCCTTCCTTCTCTGTCTCTCTTGACAATAGCTTTATTGCTTTTTTATTTCATTGATAATTTACATGTTAATTCATCATCCAAATTTATTGCGATCACCTGCAGTAACAGATAATCTCCCTGGTAGGTTTCAGAGCCTTATGGACGGACTATCGACGTCCTTACTCCCCGGGTCTGCCTGATCACGTGCACTGCGATATCGGATATATATAGTAGCAGACAGGGGGAGGCAGAGATAGGGAGGGAAGCGGTAAGCCTATCGGGTGTGTCAAATCACACTAAATGCCTGGTACGAGCCTGCCCTACCACTTCTCTTTCCCCTCCCGCCTTACCAGCTTCATCTCTGCTTTCTACATACACCACAACACGCTATTGCCTCTGCAGCACTCAGTCTCTTGATGCCATTGGCTGACATCTGCCTAGTTCCATCATGCCAACGACACTCTCACAGGAGCCGAGTAGAGCCAGAAATAGCAGCAACAGCAACAAGAGCAACGGCTCGGGTACTGCTGCCCGTGATACAGTATGGAGGCCCTCCAACCCTAAGTACATGAAGTGGACGTCCAGAATACTAAACAGAAAGTCGTTCTCCGAGTCATCGTCGTCATCGTCGTCGCCGCCAAACCACGGCAGAAAGAACTCCATCGAAGGCCGTGAGAGCCGGAGAGAGAAGAACCCAACAGACTTGAAGATCGATTCCAGCGTTGCCAATTCAGTCACGTCCTCCTCTTCAAAACAGTCTACACCCTGCAAGTCTTCTGCAGGGTCCACAGTGATCAACCATTGTAGGTGTTGTGGCACGATCTTGACTTATCCAGCCCACGTGAATCGTATAAAGTGTCTTACATGCAACACCTACTTTTCTTTGAATGCCTGCTCGCTGAAGTCGGACGATACCTCTTCTATGCCATCTCCTTTGGCACACTCTCCCTACCCACAAACCCCCGACTCTTCCATCTCGTTGGCCTCGTATGCTTCGTTGAAGGAGGCTATCAGACTCGACGAAATCCACATCCGAGCTTTCAATTTGAATGCCTCGGACATCAACTCGATACATAAGCTCTTTGTCAATGTAGATGCATTGATAGAGAACTCCTTCAGCAACATGGAAAACTTAAACAGATGCTTTGTGTTGGATCCGCAAAAGTCGATTAGCCACCATTCCCCAAACTTGAATTTCCTCGAAATAAAAAAGTTCTACTCTCTCCTGATGAAGCTACCGACAAAAAGACCAGTATTCAAGCTTTTGTCCCACTCCTTATATATGTTGAAACATCCTCCGCTGCATATGGGTTATACCCAATTGAACTGGTTGCTGATCATCCTAGAAATACCCCTCTTGTACGAGTCATTGATTGGCAGAAACTCACTTTCTGTGCATTTCAACGATATCTGCTACGATCTAACGAAAAGAGTGATTGGCTTGCTAACTTCTGTAGACAAGATTGTGATGAAAGTCTTGATCCACTGGTGGTCAAGGTTGCCTGCTAATGAGTTCACTCACAAGGTGGACTTTGTCAATTTGTACATCACTTTCCATATCAATAGACTCTACACCCATGTGCTCTACGATAAGCTGGGAAAAAACTTACAGTTGGCAGAGACAGAAGATGATGTCAATTTCAAGAATAAGTTGGATCTAAAGACTTTACAACACTTGAATGAGAACAACGACGATAGCTTGTTGAAGTCACTAGGCATTTTCCTCAACAACGATGGTAGGACAGAATCCAAAAATATGAAGATTGCTATTAACTTCTATTCAGAATGTTGGCATCTTAGGACCGCGTGCCACCTTATGTCATGTTTGTTCCAATCAAACAGGAAGCATCACAGGGTCGACGATTCATGCTTCTACAATAACTTGGTAGACTATATTAATGTTCGACAAGACTATGATATCTGGCAATTCAATAATTCATTCATGGAACACGAGAAAAATTTGGGTTTAAATCCGGAATCCCTTACAGGAGATTATCTCTTGATGGAGAAATACAAAACATATCTGGGCATCACAGTTCTCAACGGAGTTTACAAAAGGTCACAATTCACTTTCTGCTTATACCCCTTCCTAATTTCATTGGGATCAAAAATATCCATCCTCAAACATGATGCTAAACGTGTCATGGGCCAAAAGGCTGAGCAGGCCTTTATATCATCAATAATCGACCATAAAAACAGTGACATTTTCTTCAAGATTAGCGTGAGAAGAAACAACATAACGAATGACTCTTTGCGACAGATTCAGCAGCACCCAAATGATGTCCGCAAACTCCTAAAGGTGGAATTCATAGACGAGCCCGGTATAGATGCTGGAGGCTTAAAAAAAGAATGGTTTTTGTTGTTGACAAAGGAGCTTTTCGACGCGGATAGGGGGTTGATCACGTACAATAACGAATCGAGAATGGCTTATTTTGCAATTTCAAATGATGGAGTATATAACAATGAGTTGTTCTATCTTTTGGGTATAGTTGTTGGCATGGCCATTTACAACTCTATTATTTTGGATATAAGCTTCCCAAAGGTGCTTTACAACAAATTATTAGGACACCACACAACCTTGGAGGATTTGTATGAGCTGGAACCTTCTCTTGCCAAGAATTTGAAGATGCTAACGAAAATGAAAAATGTGGAACAGTTGGCTTTGAACTTTGAAGTTTCAGTGACTGACATTTACGGTAATGTCCAAAAGCATGAACTTGTTCATAACGGAAGCAATATAACTGTTGTTGATTCGAATAAGGTGGATTACATTAACAAGTACAGCCGATTCTTATTGGACGAAGTAGTAGAAGAGCAATTCACCCAATTTTCTATTGGATTCAGGCACGTCATGGGCACTAACGCCCTATCGCTATTTACTCCCTCGGAGATCCAAAAGTTAGCAACGGGAGATGTGAATATGGGCGAGCAAACGAAGTTTGATATCGAATTGCTAAAAAGTGTTACGAAGTTCAACAACTGTTCGAATGATGATATCATTGTGATGTGGTTTTGGGAGTATTTCCATGGGCTATGTCTTGCTAAACAGCGCAGGTTAATGAGGTTTGTAACAGGTTCTGATAGAATTCCAGCCACGGGGTTGGCGATGCTACATTTCAAGGTTACCAAGTTGATTGAGGACGATCAGGGGTTCAGTCAACGGTTACCTATTTCGCATACGTGCTTCAACGAAATCTGTTTGTGGGAGTACCAGTCTTTGGACATGTTGAGGCAAAAGTTAGACATGGCAATCAGTGAGAGTGAAGGGTTTACATTACAGTGATTTATAGAGTTTTTTTATGGTTTTTTTACTACTTTTGATTGCATATATGGATGGCATTTATTCATGAGTTCATATTATTTTTCTTTTCCTTCATAGAACTATACATAGGTTTATAAAATTTGATTATTTTATTCCAAGCTAGCATATTTTTTCAAGTGTTCTGGGAGAGCGTCGTACAAGTTCTTTTCTTTGAGGAATTTCTTGGAGAAGATCTTGTTTGCATACTTGTGGGCGGAGTCTGCAAGGATGGTGACGACGTTGGAGCCCTTAGGTGCCAATTCAGCGGCCTTGACGGCACCGATGACGTTTAACGCAGCAGTACCTCCGACGAAGATTCCCTCTTCGTCAATTAAACGGTACAGCATGACGATGGTTTCTGAGTCTGGGATCAAGAAGGCGTCGTCTGCGAGTTCGATATCTTGGGCAACATTATTAGTAACACGACCCTGGCCAATACCTTCGGTGAAAGAGCCGCCTTCTCTTTCCAAGCTCTTACCCTTGGTCTTGACGTACGAGTATAGACAGGATCCCGGAGGTTCGGTGATGTACGACTTGAAGTTTGGGTTGACTGTTTTCAGGTATCTAGTTACGCCGGACCAGGTGCCGCCGGAGCCGGAGGAGCAGGTGAAGGCGTCGACCTTGCCGTTCAACTGTGCCCAAATCTCCGGGCCGGTGGACTCGATGTGGGCCTGTCTGTTGTCGAGGTTGTCAAACTGATTCGTCCAGTATGCGTTTTCAAGGCTCTCTGCATGTCTTCTGGCCTGGTGGTTGAAGTTCTCTGGGTTGTCGAAGGGGACAACGGGCACCGGGTGGACCTCTGCGCCAAGCAAACGCAACGTTTCCATCTTGGAAGGACTCTGTGTGTTTGGCATGTAGATGACACATTTGTAGCCCTTGGCCCGGCAGATATGGGCAAGCCCAATACCAGTGTTACCGGCCGTGCCCTCGACAATGGTGCCGCCGGCCTTAATCTGGCCTCGCTTTTCAGCCATCTCGATGAAGAAGAGTGCAGCCCGATCTTTGACGGACCCGCCAGGGTTCATCCACTCGGCCTTGCCGTAGATGTTTCTCTCGGTGAGCTCCGAGAGTCTTTTCAGCTTGATCAGCGGGGTGTTCCCCACCGCAGAGAGGATTCCGTTGTCGGTGACCGTTGCTGCGGGGTTCAACTTGTAGGACATGATGCTATTCTTAGCGGAAGCGTGCAAGAAGCGTTTGGCAGCTAGTGAGTACATTTGGCCGGAGGTGTTGGTAGTGACAGGTAGAAATGAGGGAAGTGACGGAAGTTGAACACTCTGCTGTCGCAATCTCTGTCGGAAACGGACTACGGGACAGACTCCACAGTTCAGCACTCCCTCGGCGGCGTCTACGGCGGCCGTTGGCGGCGGCTGGGCCGTCTCTCCAGTCGTCATCACCGTGAAGGTGACAGACGGTGAAGAGAGACGGAGAGAGCAAGAGTAAGAGGAAGAGAGGGCATGATTGCCTAAAACGGTAATTATGTGGTTGCGCGGCACCACGTGACTTCATGAATTATAGAATTGCCAAAAAAGGTAATTAAAGTCTGTTAGAAAAGTACATGTCTTATAGGAGAACATGTCTTGCAGAAGAGACAGATTATGCACATAAGTGCAGTCGGGGGAAACAGAATAGAATAATTTAGGTTAGATAGGTGCGAAAGAGACAAGGAGGGGGGGCACAGAGCGGGCGCAGAGCGAGGCTATGTAAGGAGTCTGAGCATTTCGTCCTTGTTTGTCGGGCTGGTGTGGCACTCGACGTTGAGCGGATGGTCGTGGTCGTGGGCGTGCTGGATGACGAAATCCTCGTCGACCTCGACAATGGACGCGTAGCCAGACAGGTGGTCGGCCTTGAAGGGCCCGTACTGGGAGACGTCTGCGTCGTAGTAGAGGTAGTAGTGCTGGAAGAAGAAGATGAAGTCTGCAATGAAGACTTGGATGGCGAGGAAGAGCTTTGGCTTGTTGTCGAAGATGGCCCAGAGGTCGTCGACGAGCCACGCGTCAAGGAGGAGCTGCACGAACGAGAGGAAGGCGCCGCCGAAGTCGAGCCAGATCATGAGGATGGGCCAGCCGTGGGTGGACTTGCGGTGGTAGTTGTACAGAATCTGAGGGATATTTTTGCAGACGCTCATGCCGATCTTGACGAGGCCGAGCGAGGTGAAGAGGTGCATCCAATTAAAGCACCCGGTGACAGGCTCGAGCCCCTGCGTGCGGTAGATGTAGAGGGAGGCGCCGACGACGTACGTCACCACTGTGGCAAGAATGATCTTCGCCGTGCTGCTGAGCCGTTGGTTGTCATTCTTGCGGAACCCCCAGCAGTACGCCTGCGAGAGAATGAGCGAGTTGGTGAAGAGGTTGTGCAGCCCGAACACGAGGTCATTGAGACGAATTAAAGGCCACTCGCCGTTCTCATCGAAGAACTCTCGCTTCACGACGGGCGAGCCCCACATCATCCCCGTGTAGAGCGTGTAGAGGATGAAGCCCATCATGTTGAAGTACATGTAGTCGATCGAGATGCCCTGCACCGACCCGAGCTGGGCGTTGCTGATCACCGTCGGGTAGTTGGCGACCCCCCACCCGACGACATACACCCATCCGATCACGTAGGAAGCCTGTTGCAGCGTCATGGTTGTGTCTGTTCTGCTGATGTCTTCTACCCTTCTTCTCTTCTTCTCCTCCCCCATGGCAGCAGAAGTGACGGGCCGGCTGCCTTTTCTAGTTCTGTCTTATCTTCCGGGGCGGCCGAAAGCGGCAGGTGCCCGAAGGGTGCGGGCGTAACGTCGGAAAGCAGTTCCGCATACTGGACGGGTTAGATAGATAGATAGATAGATAGATAGATAGATAGAGGGATATAGAGACGAAGCAGGTCATTGCAAGCCGATGATGGAGAGCTCGAGAGTCCAGACACGGCGGATGTGGACCTTGATGCGGGTGTGCTGCATGGGCTTGCCCTCAGCGTCGTGGAGACCAAGGTCGCCGATGTCGACGGTGACAATGTTATCTGTCCACCAGCACTTACGGGCGGGCTTGCGCCAGAAGAGGAGGAGCTTCGTGTTGTTCGGGTTAGCTTTCTGTCTCACCTTGGAGCCGGCCCGGGAGAGGGAGTGGGCCAACGTGCTGAGCCGGGACTTGCGCTTGTCCTTGTTGCGGCCCCGCTCCCTATCGTCCTTCTCGCTGAGAAGCGAGGCGTTGGACGACGTGGGAGCAAGCTGTGGCGAGTCCGTCGGGGTGCCGGCGGCGGTGCCCGTGGTGCTACCGGTCGTGCCGTTGTTGAGACGTGCCAGCGTCAAGGAGAAGATCACGGTCTTGCCCGGCTCAAGCGAGCGGTGGCCCCACTCGCCGTCGTGGGCGAAGCCGGAGCTGCAGAGCATGTCCATCAAGTGCTGCTCCGCCGGACGCAGCTGCTTGCCGGCGACAAAACCTAAGCCCTCGAAGATTTTCTGGTGCTCGAGGAGCTTATGTCCGACAACGTACTTGATGTGGCGCATCTGCTCGACGCCGAGGTTCTTCACGGGCGGGATGCAGTAGTAGTCAAGGTCCTCCCGCAAGACGATGATCGAGGGTCTGTCGTTGAGGATGTTCGGGTCATTGATATCGTAGTATTGCTGCTGCTGCAGCTGGCTGAGCACGTGCAAGTCCCTCACCGCTGTGTCGAATATTCGGCAGATGTACTGGAAACACTCGGGCGCAAAGTTCACGTACACAATGTCGTCCTCCGTCAAGTTCGTGATCACGTTCCCGTCCATGCCGACAAAGATGCCGTTAGGGAACAAGCAGAGGAGAATCGACTCGGGCAACGCCATCAAGTCGTCCCGCGTGATCGTGAACATGTGGCCCCGCATGTTCATCTTGATCTCCGTGTTGTAGTCGTCCATAATCTCGTCCTGCACCTGCGTGAACCCGGTCTCGCCTGGGCTCACCTGTGTCACGATATCCTGGTGTGACATGTCTGGTTGTGGAGGTTGAGAGGGGTTCCGGAGGTTGTAGGTTCCGTGCCAAAAGCCTGGCAACAGCCCTCTTCTTCTTCTCCTGTTCTTCCCTGCTGCTTTGTGCCAGTGCCTTCTCTCTTTCTCGGCCCGCACGCAAAAAAAGCGGCAGCGAGAAAAGGGCGATGGCCCACTGACTAATTGACGGCCCGACGGTCATAGAAGACCAGACAGACACGAGAGCAGGCACAAGAGCAGCAGCAGAGCACCCGGCATGCCCAACTGTTCGCCAGACACGTGTGTGTGCAAGCAGAACGGAAGCACGGAGATGGCGATAGCGTCTGGCCCGAGCGGGGACAGCTCGGACAACGGCAACGACGACTCCGACGTATGGGGGTCGTCGTCGCCAGATCCGTCAATGACGGAGGAAGTCTCTCGTGACGTAGCCGCCCTCAAACGCCGCCACGAGAACAGAGGTTACTTGGACGGCCTAACCAAAGGCGGCGAAGTCGGCCTCCAGACCGGCTTCGACACAGGGTACCCGCTGGGCGCCCAGCTCGGCGGCCTCGTCGGACAGCTTGTCGCAGAGACCGTCTGGAGAGCCTCGAACGGCCAGATTGGCCTCCAGACAAGAGACGCCGCCCTGGAAGAGCTCCGTATCGACAAGGTGTTGAGCTCGGAGCACTTCGACTCGGAGTTGGACCTCGCAGACCCAGCACAGCACCCAACCATCCTCAAATGGACCCGCTTCTACGACGACTTGCCTCTAAGCTTATAATAATCTGCTCTATAGCACTATATGTATATATACGGCCATCAACATCTCACCAGAACGCACACCAGCCAATGTAGTGCTGGCAAAGGTTCTCCACGCTCGTCGCCTGCTGGATGAGCTTGTCCACCTGCGTCGGCACGTCCAACCCCTTGAACCGCTTGAAGTCGTTGCCCGTCAACTTGTCGTTGATCCGCTTCAACACACACGCCGCACGGGCGTCCCTCACCCCGGCCTTGTACCGCATCGCCATCACCGCCGCCTCCTCCTCGGTGATCTGTCCGTTCCGCAAAAGCTCCACGTAGTTCCCCTCCTGCAACTTGATCGGAAGCCCTGCCTGCTCAATCACCCGCTGGATCGGGAAGTCGAACCCCCAGTTGATCAACGGGTCGTACGCAAACGCCTCCAAAATAGCCATCAACGAGTCCTTGTTGTCACGGAGCACTTTCATCACGTTCTCGCTCGTGATCCGGAACGAACCTTCTATGCCACTCACCTCCATGGCATAACTAAGCATCCGTGTGAGTCTGAAGGGAACCTTTTCAGGATACTTGTCACGCATGATGGCAGCCTCAAAACAGTCTCCAAAATCAATGTGCACAACCTTCCCGGTTATCCGGTCCATCATCAAGTTAGACGGATGTCTGTCCCCTAACCCTAAGATGTACCCCACCATCGACATGACGGCCAACGACCTTGTATAAGTTGTACGTCTGTCTAACCACGACTCAGACGACTTCGACTTGAACCATAAAACCTTGTACAGATCCTGTCCTCGCGTAATGTCAAGCGCATACGTGAAAACCTCCACTTTTTCTAATAACGTCAAATTATCATAATCAGGTGACATCTGTAACATCACTCGGTGCTCCACGTCCAAATAAATCTTTCTCAGATCTCTGTATTCCTTGATCAATACATGGAACGTGTCTGAGTTCGGAACCCATCCCAATAATCCAGAGGACGGCGAAAGAGGTATGGCGGCATACTTCTGGATATCAACATGTCTCTTGAAACATTCAGGATCATTTGCCAAAAGTGTGTTCACCAAGCCAAATAACTGCATGACCAAACTGTCTTGCCTGATATCTTCGTGCGCCTTAAGAACAAATGTATATGTTTTACCATCACTGCCGTGGATGTGGAGCTTACGTGGCCTTTGCTTGGAAGTGATGACAATGAAAATAGGATCAAACTTCATGATTCGGATAACTTCCTTGCCGGCTTCATATGTACCAGGAACAGCCAACTCTAAGTCATGCGCATTCAATAGTTTAGGTGATACATGCTGCAAGTCCAAATTTTGCAACAATGGTAACTGCTTGGAAATCCTTCTGAAAATCGTGTAATATAGATCCCATGCTTGTGTGATATATGTCACATCCTTGGTACGCTTGAACTGATGTAACCAACCATGGGCATCATTCAAATCCTTACCGAACGCATTGGTGAATGATATTTCACGAATCGTTTGTGGACCCTTTTGAATCAGTTCGTTCAATGGATCCAAAATCGAAAACATCTTCTCAACATCATGCTCATTGAAGTAGGCTCGAGAAGCATCTTCTAGAGCTTCGTACCACATCTCATGCCATAAAACAGAAACCCTGATTAACTCATTACTCACCATATCGGCCTGGTCAACTAGAACCGATGAATGAGCCCTCATTTTATCAATAATCGTCAATGCGGCCTTCTGTCTAGATACACTCTCGGACTTGATGGCAACAGTTAAAGGATAAACCAATGCTTGTGGATGTGCACGACCTAAATCTGACAAAAGACCCAACAACGAATGGCTAACGACAGGATCTGGTTGATGAATATGTGAAATTAACTGGGGAATGACATCTAACCATGTATCTACCTTAACCATCTGAAGACCTTCCTGCATTGCAGTAGCAACTTCCTCAACGCCACCAAAGTCAAGCCATAATGTTAACAATCTGAGAGTATCCTGAAGAGGATTGGAGAAAGATAACGCAATCGAGTGGAAAAAACCTTTCACGGCTGGAACAACGTATCTCAAAATCATATTCATATTGATATTTTGGTGCTGAATATCTATCTTGTTGTCACCCCCATGGCTATCTAAATTCTCATTGCCATTCCCGCTGCCATTCCCATTATTATTGCTATTAACTATATAGTTTTGACGATGCTTTGATTGTGGTGATATGACCTCAAAATTAGCCAAAGCCCAGTTATGCCATGCCTTGTACCATTTAGGATCGAAATGAGTGGCCAACAAAAATGAACCCAAAATACTTGGCGCTTCCTTCTCTATCCATGTATCATCCATTGCTATTTTCCATTCACCCTGTTTCAAGTAACATCTCGCCAACAACTTGGTAAACTTCTCAATATCGTCAGTGATACCAGGAATATTGGTAGGTAAAGGTTGAGTGATTGCCTCATTTTCATTGAGGCCAAGATCACGTGAGAGTTTCGAAGTAAAATCAACTAAATGGTTCAATGCCTCAGCCTTTTGTCCTCTGGACCACATATACTTCAACTGTGCATAGACAACATGTGGTGAAGCCTTGTTTCCAGGTTTACCAGCAGATCCTTCATCTAATAAGGAATTCAACGATTTTTCAGCCAATCTTAATCTTCCACTTTTACGACACAAGTTTGCAAACTTGATCCAGATTTCCATATCTTGCTTTGGCTTGACCACTAAAGCACGGGCCTTCAACATTCTTTGCCAGATGTCAACATTCTTCTGACAACCCAATAATCTCTTGTTCCAAGTGTCAATAATATGAATACGCTTGTCACTTCCTTGAGGCAAGCATTTGTATTTGATAATCTCTTCCAACTCTGCTAGCATTTGAACACGTACAACAACACCATACGCACGGTTATAAGATTCACTCACTAATGCAGTGACCTCGGTCGCAAGCAAATCACGGGCCTTATTGATCTGCAATGAAGCTTCATCAAAATTGTTATTGTGTAATGATAAAATTGCATTGAAAAAAGCCTTGTCTGGGGAATCTTTCTTCATCACAGCAATATATGTGTCCATTCTTTCCCATTGTCGTAGTCCCCAAGCGGCAGCAGCAGCAAGTGGTGCGATCGACCGTTTGATATCAGCGCTACTAGTATCCCACTTTTCTCTTGCTAACATACTCAATGTCTCCCATTCACCAAGTGCATGTAAACAACGCATTTTACCCATGGTAATTTCTGTTGAATTAGGTTCCTCTTTTTCTCTTTCATTATATGCATGCAATGCGTCATCCCAACGTTGCAATTTTTCATACCATGTTTCCTTCAACTGTAATCCATGATGCTCCTGAGCATACTTCAAGATACCAATAGCGGCATCGGATTGTTGAAGCTGATTGTTGATACTGATTAATGACTCAATGGTTGGGATTGATGGTTCTTGAATGAACTCAAGTTCCTTATAATGTAGAGCTTTGGCGTATGCATGACTTCTTTGCGCATATTGACCCAATGTTTGTATTCTGATTGGTAATGATTTTTCATCATGCTCCAGAAATTCAGTTAAGTTCAACAAGGCTTGATGAATCTCGGGAGAACTGTTGACAGATGAAAGCGCAATGCATAATGCCTGAGCAAGCTCCCCCTGGTATTGAATGTGCAATTCATTCCAGCAACTTGCAAATGCACAATTGAATAAATCCTTCGCTAGTTGCGGATAAACAGATGCCAAAGTACTACATGCACGGAGCGCTTGTGAAGGCGATTCTTTTAATAAGGCAATGCTTAACTTTCTCATCCATTCTTGCCAGTCTTCCCTTGTCCTTTTTGAGCTACAATCCCATACTAAACGTAGCGTTTGAGGGTTCACAGACAATTTCTTCTGAGGCTGTGCGGCCTGTGTATTCTCAGAAGTTGTAGTCTCTAGGTCTGGATAAAGAACGACACCTGATGGTAACTGTCTACCCTTATTCAACCTATCCACAAATTGATCATACAATGGAAACTGTAACTTGCTTTTAATCAAGACAGATGAAACAACAGGAATGAAGACTTTAAAATCGGAACCCATTTGCAATAGCAATGAGCAGATTGTGGTCATTGCAACTGTACGCAAACCTGTTCCACCATATGTACTCAATAGTCTCAATAATGGTTGTATAATTTCTGATGCATAGTCATTCAATGGAATACTACGAGAAAGTCTGCCGACACACTCGATCGCAGCCTTTCTGACATTAACTGAAGCATACTCGAATAATTTGATCAATGATGGGATTATCATGTAAATGTAAGGTTCTAAGTTACTTCCAAATATCACAAAAGCTTTCAGAACTCTCAAAGTGGACATGTTCCCCGGAGATAAATCTTTCTCTAAAACATTCAAGAAGATGTTTACTAAATCTAACATGTACAACTTGAATTCATCTTCTAGAGCTTTAGAGACTCTTTCAATGACGCAAATCACTTTCCCTTGCAATTTGACATTAGGGAAGAATTCTTGAATCAATTTAAATATTTGTGGCAAATAAGAGCGAATATTTAACTTGACAATATCAATCAAGTCACACAATTGCTGGAAGTACGTGTTTAACATTGAAATTGGACAATTGTGCATTACTATTTCAAAAGCTGGAATAACCTGATCCAAAAATGGGACACATTTTATTCCTAAACCACTGAAAATGTTCATGATAGTTTGGGTAACTGCCAAATGTTGTGCCGCTAAAGAATTGTCTTTCAAAATCTTGATCAAGGTTCTAATAACAACTGTAGGGAAGTAATCATCGTTAGTTGGAGACTTGCCTTTCATCAATAGTTCCATATCTATAGGAGGTGCATTTTGTCTTGCAACAGTTTCCGCATCATGTCCCTTTCTTTCGACTTCTCTATGTTTATAAGGATCTAATGCACCCAAAATACCTAGTAATCGAATTGTATCTCTCCTGACTGAGGGTGAAGATTCAGATCGGAGAATGTTAACCAATAATCCCAAAAGCTGAGGATAATCCAAAAGTGGTTGTATTACATAACCTGCTGAACCTGCGATCTGGCCCAAAGTTTTAAGTGACGCATCTCTTTTAATTCCTGAATTTTGCTCCTGAAACGAATCAATCAATATTGGCATGATTTGAGGTACAAACGGCATTATGTCTTCACAGCTAACATCTGCTAAACATCCTATAGTGGTAATTGCTGATGCTGAAACAACAGGTGAGATATCTGCTGCTTGAGGAAGCAAAGCGTTCATAATTTGCTTGTTGTAGGACTTGGTGAGGTCATCAGTGGAGGAAATTAAGATCCCTAAAAGTACATTTGATTCTTCTTTTATCCTAGTAGTGTGGCTACCATATTCTAAATTGGTGATAAGTTGTATTAAGATCTTTCTTAAAGGGGGCACAATAAATGCTGGATTAAAGAAGGTAAGACGTCCGACCACTCTGTAACTTTGTTTCCGGATCTCAAAATCTTCATCATTGAGTGTCATAAATAAAAGCTTAACATTTTCGGCTTGTGAAAGGTGTGGATCAAATTTATCGTCCAAGCTTTTGATAACTTCTAGCCTTATTTCGGCAACCGGGTCGGTTATACATGTGGTGAGTAATTTCTCTAGAACAAAGTCGACACTTTTCAATGAATGTGCACTTCTTTCATAGCAGATGCTGCTTCTTCTGTAGAGCTCTGCACATGTAATAGAAGCTTGTAATCTTATTTCTGGGTTTTGATGTGAGATATAGTGCGTTATCGCATACTGAACGAATTCGGTCAAGTCATAATTCTTGAAAGCAAAACATCTCAAGGTTTTCAAGCCCTGCAATATTATTGTCACATCAGGATCTTCAAAATATTTGGAGGCAGGAATGTCCGCTAAATGAGGTAACTTTTTTATTGTATTCTGGTTAAACGCATCACCCTCTTTTAGTAACATGTCGTATCTATAGTTATATGCTAAGTCTGGGTCAAACAATCTTTCAAAGTCGGGGGATCCAGGATGACGAAACTCGTAACCAGATAAACAGCAACTGACATTATTGATTAATCTGTCATTAATAATAGGTTCTAACGAAGGTAAATGCTTGCTGAAAATTTTGAGAACGCTCAAAACGTTATCATTTATAGGAGACTTCAGTAGCAATCTGAGGATCTGATACCCATTGATGAACTTTGTCATTGGAGGTCCTAAAGCCAGCACCAATTTAGCAAGGCAATAGCAACAAGCAGGGGACAATTCCCGCTGAACTTTTATAGAACTCTGGGAAAGCCCATCACGAACGCTCTCCAGAACGATACCATTGAGATAGTTCACCATATTATTCTTAGCTTCAGTTGCAATATCACCGATACTCAGGAGAATCATAACCTTATCTTTCCCCACTTTGAGCTGGGAAATATAGTACAATAGGACACGATGCATATATCTGTCGACGAATTTTATTTTATCATATCTAGCCATTTGTGGAATGATGGCAGTAACTTCCCGACGTACATCTACCGATCTATAATCTTTCACTCTCATGATAGTCTCGTAAATTTCGTCTATTTTTGATCCTAGAACGGATGTGCCTTGGTTGACTAGCTCCCGGAAACATAATAGAGAGCCATGTATGAACTCCGGAGGACTATTTAAAATCTGTGAATTTTGGGCAGCTGACAAGCTGGAGTTATTGTTCATATTACTGCTGTTGTTATTTCCTACACCGCTGATGCCGTTACTATTGTTTGTATTGTTATTGCTGTTGTTGTTTATGTTGTTGTTGCTGCTGCTATTACTGCTGTGTCCATGGCCATGTCCATTGCTACTTGATCCATTTTTCCCATCTGATCCAATAGCTTCGAATCCAGCGGCTTTGAAAACACTGAAAGCTTCATTGTATAGTTTTGAGAACCAATAATTACGCAAATCGTTATCTCTTTCATAAACTATATCCAAACAATGGCGTAAACACACTGCGGAGTCTTCTCTGATGCTTGATTTTGAGTCTCTCAGCCCAATCCATATGTTGTTAAAGATCTGTTTCACGTACTGGTATAGCAAAGCTGGGGAGTTTTCTGCCAAAGAAGAGATAATCAAGATGGCCGCATGTCGTTTACCTTCTATTTTCTCTGTGATCAACCAGTCCAAGGATCTTTTCACTTCAAATTCAACAAAGTCTGCTGTTGTTGATACTCCTGGAATGGCGAGTTTCCCAATTGTAGCTGTTGCTGCCCTCATCACATTGATGTCGTTTGAGGATAGTAGCCTCCTTAGGTAATTTGCATAACGAGTGATCATATTCGAGTTCTCGTCCGCTGAGGTGGAATTCGATGATGTGTTACCGGCTAGGTTATTGGAGGAGGCCAATTGAGAAAGCTGAGACTCTTCTGACGAACGAGAGAGAAGTTCTATCAACGAGTTGATGGCGTCTATGCCGCCCAACTGCTCGTTTGTTTTGGAAGAATTTGTGAGGTCGAAGATCTTCTTGTTGATGTAGTTGTTGTAGACGGTCATCTGTTCCGTGGACGTGGAGTCTCTTGAGATGGAGATAAAGTGGACACGCAAGTTCTTGGCGGCCTTCAGACGGCGAATCTCATCGTTGGACTTCAACTCCTGGAAGATCTGGTCCAAGGTGAAGTTCTGCATCTCAACGGACGTACCTGCTGGCAACCCAATAGCGTTGAGCTGTTGGGATTGCGACATATTTGTTCTGGTCAAGGTAGTCGTGTGAGTGTCTATAGATGTGTGTGTGTGTGTATTTGTATGGCTGTGGTATCTAAGAGGCCCCTGGTTTTGCTGCAGGGGTTTGTGATAATACCTCAGTTTCATGAGGATGAGATTTGGCTGATAGTGCATGCAAATCCAGCATCGGCTCGCCCAGTTGGAGACGTATCGCGATTTGTCGCTTCGAGGTGCTGCACGGTTTCTACAACAAGGAGGTAGGAAAAGAAGGAAGTGGTTGGTTCGTTATGAGTGTATTAGATAGATAGATATATATTCATAAACTTGATGCTGTTACTTCGTTCATAAAATTCATTCAACAGAAAAAAAAAACGGGGAAGGGGAAGAAGAGAAAAGAGAAAAAGTACGTCAACAAGGGGCAGAATCAGGCAGAGACTCTCTTCAACAACTCGTCGTAGAGTGTGACACAGTCGGCAGCGAACTTTCTGATACCTTCGGCCAACTTCTCAGTACCCATAGCGTCATCGTTCAAGAGGAATCTGAACTCCGGCTCGTTGTCGATGTAGGAGACCTTCTCGATGTCCAAGTTCTTTGCCTTTGCGGCGTCCAAAACCTGAGGCAAGGAGTCCTTGGAGTTTGCGAGCTCCTCCAACAACTTAGGGGAGATGGTCAAGTAGTCGCAGCCGGCCAGGGCGGCGATCTCACCGGTGTTTCTGAATGAGGCACCCATGACAATGGTGTCGTAGCCGTACTTCTTGTAGTAGTTGAAGATCTGTCTGACGGACAAGACACCTGGATCGGTTTCGGAGGTGTATGACTCGCCGGTCTTAGCCTTGTACCAGTCCAAGATTCTGCCGACGAAGGGGGAGATCAAGGTGACCTTGGCTTCCGCACAAGCAACGGCCTGGACAAAGGTGAACAAGAGGGTCAAGTTGCAGTGGATGCCGTGCTTCTCCTCCAATTCCTTGGCAGCCTGGATACCTTCCCAGGTAGAGGCGATCTTGATCAAAACTCTGTCCTTGGATATGCCTTGGGCCTTGTACAAGTCAATGATCTCCAAGGCTTTCTTGATGGTGGCCTCGGTGTTGAAGGAAAGTCTGGCGTCGACCTCCGTAGAGACTCTGCCGGGAACGATCTTCAAAATTTCCTTACCGAACTCCACCAACAGTCTGTCGAGCGCAAGGGAGGCCTGTTCCTCCGGCTTGCTGGACTTGGACTTGGCATAGTCGATGGCGACGTCAATCAACTTCGCATATTGGGCCTGCTTGGTGGCCGCCAAGATCAACGAAGGGTTGGTTGTGGCGTCCTGAGGCGTGAATCTGGCAATGGACTCGAAGTCACCAGTGTCGGCAACGACAACGGTACCTGCGGCCTTCAACTGTTCTAATTGGGATGACATTATATGTGTGTGTGTGTGTCTTTGTGTCTTTGTATCTGATTTTGTGTGTACCTGTGTCTGGACAAGATTAAAAAGCTGGCTCTCTTGGTAATGCTGTTGTTGCGAGCACTATTGTTCCTCTTTTACCAGAGAGACAGAACCAGAACCACCAGAACGACAGCCAACCCCCGTCTGGACGGCTCTTCCCCGGCGGGAGCCCCCCCGGAAAGGCGAAATCCTCGCCTCGGGGCCCTGTTGGTGGTTCCTGGCCTTTCCCCGGGCACAGACGCCCGGTCTCGCCGGCACGACAGACGTCCGAAGAAAAATACAAAAATTGCGCCGATCGGCGCAAAACGTCGATCGGCGCAAAAAATTGATAAAATTCAGTTGCAACATTTATTAGTGTCGCAACGCGACATTTGTTGGTGTCGCGTTGCTTGAAGAGGAAGAAAGCGAGGAAATGGTGGTTCTCCCTCTGTATTGCTGAGGTGAGCAGGAGAGGTACCGTTGAAGGAGGAGAGAGCCAAAGAAGAGGCTGCTGGCTGGCTGGCGGCTTGGGCCAAAGACAAGGAGCACGGGCGCAATTGGCACAGCACATACTACACACCAGCCACACATAGCTCTACAAACACAAACACGTCCATACAGTCACAATGTCCAGCATAAACACTCCTGCTGTAGTGATGGATAATGGTACCGGGTTCACCAAGTTGGGGTTCGCCGGTAACGACTCGCCATCCTGGGTGTTCCCGACAGCAATTGCCACGCGGAACCTCTCCACGGGGGGATCGAAGCCCATGGCGCCTTCGAAGCCGTCTTTCTTGTCGTCCGGGTCCGGCGCAGGGGCCGGGGGGGCCGGCTCGATCGGTGGAGGAACAGGTGCCGGCTCCAAGTCGAGCTCGATCCACGGAAACAGAGACATGGCCGACTTGGACTTCTACATCGGCGACTATGCGCTTGAGGCTGCCAAGGGTCCTTCGTACTCGTTGAGCTATCCGATCAGACATGGGCAGATCGAGAACTGGGATCAGATGGAGCGGTTTTGGGAAACGTCCATCTTCAAGTACTTGAAGTGCGAGCCGGAGGACCACTACTTCCTCTTGACGGAGCCTCCGCTCAACCCACCCGAGAACAGAGAAAACACCGCCGAAATCATGTTTGAGAGCTTCAACTGCGCAGGCCTCTACATCGCCGTCCAGGCCGTGCTAGCCTTGGCCGCCTCCTGGACCAGCAGCAAGGTCGTCGACAGATCGTTGACCGGTACGGTCATCGACTCCGGTGATGGTGTCACCCACGTCATACCTGTCGCCGAAGGTTATGTCATTGGTAGTGCAATCAAAAACATCCCGATTGCAGGTAGAGACATCACAAGCTTCATCCAAACAATGCTCAGAGAACGTGGCGAGGCAGACTCGTCTCTACGTACAGCAGAGCAGATTAAACAGAAGTTCTGCTACGTGTGTCCTGACATCGTCAAGGAGTTCAGGAAGTACGATAACGACCCAGAAATGTTTGCCAAGTACGTCATCGACACGGTGTCCCACAAGAAAATCGAGGTCGACGTCGGTTACGAAAGATTCTTGGCACCAGAGATCTTCTTCAACCCGGAGATCTGCTCCAGCGACTTCCTCACCCCATTGCCTGTCATTGTCGACCAGGTCATCCAAGCATCTCCGATCGATGTGCGTAAAAACCTTTATAAAAACATCGTCCTAAGTGGAGGTTCAACAATGTTTAAGGACTTTGGCAGACGTTTGCAGAGAGACTTGAAGACAATGGTGAACGAAAGAGTCGAAGCAAGCGAAAGATTGAGTGGCGCCAAGTCAAGTGGTGTCCAAGTGCAAGTCATATCACATAAGAGACAGAGAAATGCCGTTTGGTTCGGCGGTTCTTTGATGGCCCAGACCTCTGAATTCAAGAGTTACTGTCACACAAAGAGAGACTATGACGAATATGGTCCTAACATCGTCAGAAATTTCTCCCTATTCAGTGTTCCATGATCAAGCAAAAAACTAGACTCTAGAGATATTTCTCAGTGCTCTTTATATTCGACATATGTAAAAACTGTATTATGCTACTGTTTATCGTAACAATAAAACCACGACATTTTTAGAAAACAATAGAAAACGCACATAGACATGTTTCTTTTTTCCCTTACTCCTTGTTTGTATCGTATATTTGTATTCATCTTACTTACAAAACCAAAGCTATAGAGGTATCTATAGATGTTATCAAACCTTCACAGGAGAAAAAATAAGAAGATGGTTATGGCTAATTAGTTTTCGGGAATCTTTCTGCTTTCCACTTTCCTTTCTTGGCCCTGCTCCCTCCACATCAGGAAAGGAACAGCATTTGATGCAAAGATCTTTGGAATTGGGCTTGAGGCAATCATCCCTGTCAATGCAGCTAATGCCGGTCTTTGCTCGTACTTAGTGGCAACCCATTGTTGCTGTTCCATTTCGTCAGCTCTTGACCATGGCTTAACGGTGTTTTTAGATTCGGACATATTTTTTTACGAATTAGCGGATAGGGGGCTTACTAGATTTATATTTCTAAGCAAATTTGAGATACTATCCTTCTCTCAACTACAAACAGAATGTAATACTGGCAAATACTAAAGGAAAAGATTAGAGAACGAAAAAGGAAAAAAATAAAAGAAGGCTTTCGAAGGGGCAACTAGAAGGCGAAGGGGATCAAAGCAGTGGGGGAGGAAGGATGGTAGAACTTTTCATGCTCAATTTCAATGTAAATATGTATATACCCATAGCGTATTCTATTCATTACTATGTAAGCATGTATATAAATATAATTAGTGTATTATACCATCTATCATAACTTTTCGGTAAGTTCGGGAACAATAGTAAACAGATCCCCAACCAGACCGACGTCTGCGATTTTGAAAATTGGTGATTCTTCGTCCTTGTTAATGGCAACAATGACCTTGGAGTCCTTCATACCGGCCAAGTGCTGGATGGCCCCGCTGATACCAATGGCAATGTAGAGATCTGGTGCAATGATCTTACCGGTTTGCCCGACTTGTAGTGAATTATCACAGTATCCGTCATCGACGGCAGCACGGGAGGCACCGATGGCAGCACCAAGCTTAGTTGCAAGTGGGTTCAACAGACTGTCGAAATGTTCCTTGTCCTTCAAGGCACGTCCTCCACTGACGACGATCTTGGCAGATGATAAATCAGGTTTATCACTTTTCATCAATTGTTCGCTGACCCAGGTAGTCTTACAATCGGAATCGACAGGAGCTATTTCTTCAATAGGAGCAGCGGAGCCAGACTTGGCCTCAGTGGCAGGAAAGGCAGAGCCACGTACAGATGTCATCACTATCTTATCGGTGGTCTTCACCGTTAGTATAGCGTTACCAGCGTATGTTGGTCTCACAAACGTGTTTGGATCAATAACCTTGGTGATATCGGAGATTGGCTGGACGTCGAGGACAGCAGCAGCTCTTGGAATAACACCTTTACCCATTGCACTTGCTGCAACAACAAAAGATGATACGTCCTTGATCTTATCATTTTCACCCTTTATTAACGAAACGACTAATGGTGCAACTTGTTCTGGTAGATAGTGTTCGTAACGTGCATCGGATTGAACCAAGACTTTTTCAATCCCCTCGAGCTCTGCGACGCTTGGGGCAGCAACTGCAGCATCTGGACCAAGCAGTAATGCAGTAATTGGCTTTTTGATTTGCTTGGCTGCTGTGAGTGCAGACAACGAGCTTGGCGTGATCTTGGAGCCCGAAGTTTCCAAGAGTGCAAGAGTGTGTGAGTACCTGTGTACAGCACGTGAGAACCCGTGGCCTATTGCTCTTCTAGAAATTCCAAACATGGTTGGTGTTTATTGCGTGTATGTGTTACTTGCTTTTCGCCCAGAACCGAAAACAAAGTCTTTGTTTGGACGACCTTTCTATTTACCCTTCCCGGGACACTGCTGCTGGTGCCTCTCAGAGTCATCACAATCGTGATTTTTCAAGTCTTCTCCTTTCTTTACCTCGCTATCACGACTAATTTAAAAAATATGGGGAGAGCGCGTGCACGGGTGTGTTCCGTGCTATATGCTATTAGCGACTTCGAATCATCTCTGTCGTTAGAGAGTGAAATATATCAGTACGGTCACACATTCATACATTGACGAATATTCATATATATTTATACACATACGTACATAGACGAATATGCACATTAATTATTCCACAATAACTTTCTTTTCTGTAATCTTACATAACTCTTCTTCTTTTGAACATATCGCCGAACTCTGCATCGTTCACCCCGGATATGTCCATCTCTGCGGCATTCAGTGAATCTGAAGTGGCAGCGGTGACGTTGGGAGGTTGGTGTCCCATACTCATTGAGTCCGGGTGACCGGTTGGAGTAGCACCTGTCACGGCCTCCACTGCTGCTGCTGCCGAAAGCGGGTCTCCCACGTCGCCTGGCATTCCTGTATCTGGAGTCAGACCGGGGGATTCCAGCAGCGTTGGGGTTAGTAGGTCGTCATGGACATTTGGGATGTTGGCAACATTCAACTCCATCTCCTGGACCATTTGGCCAGCAGACATGGAAGATGCGGAGTTGAGAAGGCTGTTACCGTACTTCTTTACCAGCCGAGCTTGTGTAATTCTTCTTTCATTGAGGGATGGCAAGTTAGAAGAGACTAGTTGGTCCCCCAGTGGTGCCATCTTGTTTCCACCTTCGCTGTTATTGCTGCTCGGGTTGCCGTTGCTGTTGCTGTTATTGGTGGTATCGGAATTGAGATTTTGGTTGCTGTTGCTGCAACTTCCATTGTTTTCGATGATAGTAATGTTGTTGGTGTTTGCCGTAGAACCAGGTGCGATATTACTATTACTATTGCTATTGGTATTATTGTTGTTGTTGTTGCTGGCGTTACTATTATTGCTGGTGTCATTGTTGTTGCCATTGTCGAAGGGTTGTGTAGACTTCAAAACAGGATTTATTGTCATGTTCCCAGATGGGGTATTTGACGAGTCTGGATTGCTCTGACCGCTGTTAGTTTGGGAAGCTAGCATCAGGGTTTGGCCATCAACCGTGGTTTGAGACAGTTGAGTGGAAGTTTGCTGTGCTGGCATCTGGACTTGCGGTGTCGGTGCCTGGGATGTCAATGAAGGCAAACTCTGATGCTGGTGGATGGAAGGCTGAGCCAATTGCGCATGGCGGCTGGCAATGTCGTCATCAGGGCTCTTGTTCGTGAAGTTCAACTTTCGGTCCATCTTGTGCTTCTCTAGAATCATGTATAGGTCATCCTTTGTGAAAGGCTTTGCTAAGATGTCGGTCATGCCATGATTCAAATACGTGACAAGGTCGTTTCTCTGATAGTTACCGGTCATTGCTATGATCGGGGTATCTTTATCGAAGGACCTAATGACCGAAGTAGCTGAGGCACCATCCAAATTGGGCATGACAATGTCCATCAAGACTAGATCAAACTTCACCTGCTCGACGGCGGATATAGCACTTAGACCGTCGGTGACAACCACTACCGTGCATCCGTATTTCATGAGAAACTTCCTACATAGTTGGATGCAGACGTCGTCGTCCTCGACGAGCAAGACGTGCAATGCCGAGCCCTGCGGTCTGTTCAGTAGCCTGGCCTGTGGGTTCAAGGCTGAGTTGGTAGGAGTTGGCTTTAAGTCTGGCTCGGCGATTTCCTCCTCTTGCTTGATTTCCACGTCCATCATGTTCCCTCCTGCGTGGCTGTTCTGGCTACTTCTTCTGTTTGACCCATTATGGGAATCGCTCAGCTGATTGTTTTCAGTGGTGGGAGGGACATTATTCATGGAAGCTGTATTGTGGCTGTTGAAATTGCTTATGTTGTTCAGATGGGTGCCACCACCACCAGTTGTTATTTGGCCGTTGCCAGTGGGGTGGGCAGTCAGATGCGGGTTAGCGGTCGAATTGCTGTTGTGGGTATTTAGAGATGTGAGGTTATCGGTGGTATCGGCTAGGTATTCCAAGTGCGGGAACTTCATTGGGGGGAGCTGGACGCCGAGTTGCGCCAAGCCCTTGGACAAGATCTGGATCGACCTTGAAAAGGACATGTTAATGTCCTTGGAGGTGAGAAGGTTGGAAACAAGGCTGTTGTACTTCTGATTCAGCTTGTTCAAGGAAACGCTCATGTTGTTGATGCTGGTGTTCAAAGAAACGTTTTCCTTTTCGAGAAAGTTAACCCGATCCTCCAGTTTGCGGTAGGAGGTGATGGGGACACAATTAGCCGCAGCGATAGTGTCTGTCTGCTCCTTTTTCGCCGGAACCTTACGCTTTATGTTTTCCAAAGAGCTCTTGTCGAAGCGGTTGAAGTCCGGGTGCTTGAACTCCCACACGTTTTCCAACTGATATCGCTGTCTGATTTCCTGAGACAGCTTGACCTTGTGGAAGTCGTACTTGTTCAACTGTCTCACAAAGCTGGAGAAGTTGCTGTGCTTGAAGTAGCAGGGGAGGACCTCCTTCGTGAACTCGTTTGTGTCGCTGATCATGAACGAGTCGCCCGAATCGGTCCAGCGCACGATGCTGCTGAACCGGTTCTCCTCCAACATCTGGAAAAGCTTTTTTACAAAGTCGGTGCTCTGACCCTGCTGCACGGCAGCACTTACCGCTGAGGACAGCGACCCTCCTGCGGCAGTGCTAGCCTGTTGCTGTTCTGCAAAGTCCTGGCCTTCTTGTGTCGTGGCGGCGCCTGGCGGCGCCGTCATCGACGTGTGTGTGTTTCCGGGCATGAGCATGCTAGCCATGGGGTTCCCAGTAATGTCGATCTCAGAGTTAACGTTTGTCTGTGCCATGATGTCTCACACTGGTAGCATCGGAGTCTGGAAGGCTGTGTGACTGTATGTATATGTATATATGTCTCCGTGTAGCAGTGCGTGCGTGCGTGCTTGCAGATAGTGTCGGCGGTGGGACCAGGGGAGACGGTGAAGAGAGAAGCAGCACGATGCGGTGTGTCGTGTGTGGAGCCTTGCTTGTGTGTGTGCACTTTTCGTTGAGTAACGGGCCGCCTGGGGGACCCGCCCCGGTCAGGAACAATGACGAACCTTAACAGGGTGTGCCTGAAAGTGCTCCCCGTCTAGCTGGCTCTGCCTCCAACGCCCCGACGAGCGGATTGTTGTGCAGCAGCGCCGCCCAGCTGCGACGCCGCGGCGCCTGCCGTTTGGATTTGCCGTCGGCGACGCGCCATGGGTCGGCGTGAAGTGAGTGCTGTGTAGCGCGAGTGCCCGTAGTGGTGGCGGCTTTTGGGAGACTGGTGCGGCATAAAACGCTTTGGGTTGGGGCAGGACGGAGCAAAAAATGGCTGTGCAGGCGACGCGTCGATTTGTGCCGGGAAAGTCAAGGGGATGCGGTTACTATTCGGACTATATGAGATTAGACAAGATGACAGATATACAGACAGGCTCAATGGGTAATGTTACAGAATATGCTGAAGTCTCATCTTCTGGTGCTGTTAGTGGTACTTGTGGTGCTCTTGGCAGACTTGCCCATTTTCACCTGGAACTCCACCAGACCCTGCATCATGTTCGAGTACACCTTCGGCTTGTAGCACTCGGGCTCCTTCTTGTTGAACGTTGTGATCAGGTTCTTGAACGCGGCGTCCTTCGAAGACTTGCTGTGTTTGCTGCCGCCGCCGCCAGACTTCTCGCCTCGGGCGCTCTTGCTGTCGACGCTGCTTCGCTTGCTCTCCTCCGGACGCCCGTCTCGATCGTCCTGCGTCGACGGGTTCGAGATCGTTGAGTTCGTCGATGTGCTCGAGTGCACAGAGTGCACGGAGTTCCTCGACGCGTGGCTTGACGCCGTCAGGTTCTTGATCCGGCTCGGGTACACCGAGGCGGCGGCGCCGCCGGCTGTGGATCTCGGGAAGGCCGGGTTGCCGGTCGAAACAGTCAGAACTGGCTTGTGGTGTGCGGTGGCATGGGTGTTGGCGGTAGATGGCACGACGCTGAAGCTATATGTGCTGTTGCTATTCTTGGCGGAGACCTGGCAGTCCCCGCCGCAGCTCTGGCTGTGGTTCTGCGGCTTGTTGCTACGGTAGCTGATCGGCTCCTCAATGAAGTTGTTGGTAAACTTCGCTGTGTTCATGTACTGCTTCCGCTCGGGCATGTGCTGTTTCTGGCTTGACTGCGCAACAGCATTCAGCGACACAGACTTCCCTCTCTCTCTTTCTTTCTCTCTCTCCCTCCTCCCCTCAGGACTCGTCTTCCACACAGAAAGCTTCGGGGCCCCGCAGAATTGTGGCGAATTCGTCGATAGTTGCTCGAACTTGATGGCCGTCTTCGTCACCGGCGTGAGCGGGCTCCCGCTGGAGTTGGCAAACTCCATCTCCGTCGACGACGTGGTCGACTGCGCCCGGTTCAGGTAGTTGTTGCCGATGTTCGGCGTGATAAGGTTTGGAGGGGTGAACATGATGTTCGACGACCCGGCAACCGGCGACGGAGTCGACGTGTAAAGCGCACAGTTCGGACTCGTTGTGCTCGAATCGGTCTTCGTGCTCAACGTGCTCCCCGTCCTGGCGTTCCCCTGTGAATAGCTTATCACCCCATGCGGAGGATGTACTGGGAACGAGGGTGGCTGCTTCGGTTGTGACGATGACGACTGACACCTCAGGTTCGGGTAGGAGCTCGAATTCTTAAGGCTATTCGAAGAAGTGTAGTGGTTGTAGTTGGCTCTATCGTTGACGGAAAAGTTGACCCGGTGCTGATTGTCCTTGTCGTTGGATGCGTTCGTGTCCATTGACACAATCGTCTCCAAGGTCTCGGATGAACCCGGAAGCTGCGAATACTGGTCAAAAGTCCCCGAGCCTCGGGAAGATTTGGAGGTACAAGAGCCGTTCGACACGTTCGAAACGTTAGTCCGCAAAGATGCAGATGTGGCAGAAGAGTATATCGAGCAAGAAGAAGGCTTGATTTTCGCAGACTTCAACCTCGATACACGCAGTGGCGAGTCGAGGAAAGATGACGATGACGAGTCCAGCGTCATGTTGTCAATATCAAAGATGGAATTCATCGAGGGCGACTTCGTATACTGTGTCAACGAACGGGTCGGTGCGTTTCTCGGATCATCTCTCACCTTGGTAGAGGCCTGGGCCTTCAAATTAGGATGAGATCTTGCATTCGAAAGCCTCATTCTGCCACTACCACCCAGATTGCCACTGCAGCTCGATTTTTTGCGAAGCTTGGTCTGAGAGCTCCGAACAACTGGCTTCGAAGAAAGATTTTCGAATGTGTTTCCGACAGCTCTGGCAGCTGCTCTTGCACTCTCGTGCCTCTGGAAACTGGCCAGGCTTTTGCTGGAAGATGAGTTTGTGGCCAACACGGCGGCCGTTTGGGCCATCCCTGTAAACAGTTCTGTTTTCGACGGCGATTTAGCCAGTCGTTTAGTGGTGGGAGATTGAGAAACATTCGAGGGTAGCCTTTTTACAGACGGCTTTTTCACCAGTTGATAGTGATGATTCTGGCTGTTGCTAGCGGCCTTGGCAATTCCCAGTTTATTAACTCTGTCTGGTAGGGATAGAGTTGGCGGAGCGAAAGAATGGGTCTGCTGCTCAAGGAATTGATCAGTATTCGGGTTGTTGGGAGAGTTTATGTAATCAATTAAGGCGTTTTTGTTGATGGGGCTATCTATTTCCGTCATCAATTGTTCGTCAATGATATTCGAGGCCTCAGGAGAGGTTGGCGTGCTTTTCGTGGAGCCTTGGAACGGAATGTCATCTGTGGTGAACGAGATGTGATTGTTCATATGAGTGTATATGTTTTTGTACCAATTGGTCTTAAGGGGGATGTTTGCGTTGCCTGGCGAGTTGTCAAGGTTGATACTCTCAATTTCATACTTATTGTGCTGCTGATTTTCAACCAAGTACTGAGCAATTTCATCCAACTCTTTCGATTCTGCGATTTCGTCCAGGACATTCCCACTCTTATTTGGATTTGCGTTTATATTCATGTTCATGTTCATGTTCATATCTTGGTTTACACCATTGTTCAGTCTGTTTTGTTCGATGGAGGAGGCCGACTGCGGGCTGTTGTAGAAGGAGTCATAGTTCTGGAACGCTTCAGGTTCTGTTAGGGTGTGGTTGAAGTTCGGGTTGTGGCTGGGTTGCTGGTCCTCGGTGTAGCTCTTCAATGTGGTATTCTCGTCCGTGAACGACAGCAGCGTGTGGGGGTCTGCATTGAGGATATCTGTGATATCCAGCAGGTCTGTGTAGTCGGAGGTATCCATGGTTTGCAAAAGGCGACGGCGTCGGGAGGACTGGTCTGATTAACGAAAGTGGTGTTGCAGCTGCAAGGATGGGGCCTCTGGTGCGATGGATGGATGGGTGGAAGAGTGGAATAGCAATTGGGGATGGAACAGAAGGAAACGGGAGCAAGGAGCTGTACAATGCGGTTCAATGGGACTTCTTCTGCACACTTCTTTTTTTTTCAGTGTGACAATGTGTTCATGCACGGTACGGTACAAGACGGAGTTCCGGCGTTGGAGGTGACTTTTTATGCCTGGCACACACCACACCACACTCACTCTCACTGCTGAGAGAAAAAACGTAGGCGGGGGGGGAGGGGTGGAGAGGATGAGGACGGTTAGGTGTAGCGTTAGAGGGACCCCGTGGAAACAGGCAAATGTGTTTCTAGCCTGTGGTAGCTGGTACTAGAGCCTGACGGAAACTGGCGATCGCAGGCGCAAGAGGCCAGAACGGTGTGGGTTAATCACTATTATTAATACCCGAACGGAAAGTTCGCAACGTGAGAGTGGAATATAGCCGGACACGAGGGTTTGCGAGCGGACGGCGGAGCAGTTTCTGTAGTATTTGTAGAGGAGACGGCGGTGGGTCCCTTTCACTATGGCAATGCTGGGGGTGCAGGTTCTTCTAGTGCAGGCTGCGTCGTCTGTCTGTGGCGGTCTCTTTTTTTTCCTTTGTCCACCCTTTTCTTGCTGAAAAACGGTGCAGGAGATATCGAAGATTAGGCCTCTTTTACGGCTGGGACTCTGGGTTCTTTAGGGCCAGCGGGACTCTCTCCAGCCGCCGCAGCTGGAGTGGCCGGTACCCGGACCTGCAATGGCCCCAGGATAGGCCGCAGTGAGGCTCTCGTGCTGTCGTGCCATCGTGCTGGCCAGGTCCCTGGTGCCTATCGTGCTGTGCTGTGCGGTGCTGTGTGCCCGAGGCGATAAGTGGCTGTGGCGGGGGAGTCGGGCAGTGCAAGACCCGGAGGCTGGGCTCATGCGCAACATTGTATCTTACGTAAGCAGGTGAGGGTGGGCATTTTTTGGAATAGCGAGGGGAGAAGGCGAGGGGAGGAAGGCGAGGGAGGAGATGGTAAAGAGGAGAAGGACGGAGGGTGGCAAGAAGAGGATCATGGACAGGACGCTGGTGCTTCGGGGGTTGGAGGGTTCGTGTGTAGCAAGAGATAGCATCAAAATTACAGCCATGTTTGCATCCCGTTTCTCTATGCTTTCAAAGAACTTGCGTGGCGGACGCAGCGGTGCGTCTGCGCTGGGGTTTGCCCTACGTGCTCAGCAGCAGCAGCAGCTGCGGTTCCTGTCGGATGAGACAAAGAGGGCCATCGACGAGGCAGTGCACTCGGCGCCAGTCGTGCTATTCATGAAGGGCACGCCGGAAGCGCCTGCGTGCGGGTTCTCGAGGGCGACGATTCAGCTGTTGGGCCAGCAGGGCGTGGACCCAGCGAAGTTCGCTGCATACAACGTGTTGGAAGACCCGGAGTTGAGACAAGGCATCAAGGAGTACTCCGAGTGGCCGACGATCCCACAGCTCTACGTGAACGACGAGTTTGTCGGCGGATGCGACATCATTACGAACATGAGCCAGACGGGCGAGCTGGCCGAGCTCTTGGACTCGGCGCACGCCTTGATCCCGCTCGAACATGACAAGTAGAGCAGGCGTCGCCATTCTCTGTATATAAACCCCTCTTCTTTTATACGACTCACTCCATTCTTAACATTTTACTTTAACGCTGTCGTTCTTCGCCTTAAGCTCCGGGAGAGAGCTCCCGTAGCTCCATTAGAAGAACAGGTGTGGAGACAGGCCAGCGGGCAACGCCCGCTGCTCGCGTCCCCGTTCCTTGTGCTCGATGTGCGTCCCCCACTGATGAGAAACAGGAACTGGATCTCCTGCATCCTAATGAAAGGGGACAAAGCATGGAGAAAGCATATTCGTCCTTCACGTGTTTCTATAAAAGGCAGATGGTATACAGAAGCACCTTATAGCTCCTCGATCTTGTTGGTGCCCGTGGCACCGGTTGACTTGTCGAACGCCTTCTGGAAGTCGTCCATGAGCCGCATTGTGCTGCCAAGGAAATTTGAGCTGAACGACTGACTCATCTCCTTCCAGTTCACCCGCTTGAAACTTGGCGACTTCACGGCCCTGCTGCACGCGTGCTGGAACAGCCACTCCCCCAGCTGGAGGTACCGCTTCACAAACGAAATGGCGTTCTCCGTGTGCGCCACGCTGTGGGGTGAGAGCTCGTAGCCCGTCACAAGCTTGATCCCGGCAAGCACCATCGACGCAAGCACAAGATCGATCCCGACATGGAACAAATAACCTGGCGAAAGAAACTGTGCAACAAAAGTGTCCTCGGCGGCTCGTACCGTTAGTTTGACGTGTTTTATGTCAGTATCCCGTTCCTCATTCATCGCACCCGCTTCCTACTCAAGATCGGCTCAGAACATACCCCCATTGTCTCTCCTGTCAGCGTTGCTATCGTTGGACAGTTCCTTCTTCGTTACCGTCTTCGTCCCCATCTTCTTCCCCTCTTCCAGCTCTCCTTCTTTCTGTCTTATCTTCCCTTTTTTTCCCTCCCCCCGCCTTTTCTTTCTCCCTCTGTTTCACTCGCGAGCGCAAAATCGGAGCTCAAGGCACAGCCTGGAAAACAGAATGGCTTGTCTGTTCTCTTCATGATTCTTCGGCTGTCGTCTATGTTTGTGTTTCCGCAAGCACAGGATCAAGGGCCCTCGTTAGAGACTCCACCACCTGAAACATGTCCTCCTCTGCAGCATCAGCCATCTCCTCTGCAGGCGCCCTGGCGCTGCCCTCGTCCATCACCTCGCTCCCCTCGATCCCAACACCGCTGAACGACACGGTGATGAGCACACTACACCCAGTCAAGTTGTTCTCCCTGTCGTCTTCCTCCGGATCGCCAGCGACCGCCTCTCCACAGGTCCCCTACACAAGCATATCGCACAATCCGCAGGGGTCCTTCTTTATCACCACGTCACCAAATGGGTCCCTCCAACTTTTCGACTCTCTACGTGCACGCTCCTACAAGACTACCTATTCGAAAAAATACGGCTGTTCAAACGCCATCTTCACCCTAAGAACGGCGACACACTCTGTTCCCACATCATGTGTCATTGCTTCAACCATACCGGCAAGCTCAAATGACGCGTCGAACAACGCTCTCCGATTTCTAGACCTCAACACCAACTCCTTCATCAGGTACTTCCAGGCACACACTAAACAAGTCACATCCACCGTGTCCTCACCTTCACCCGCATTCGGTCTCGATGCGTTCTACTCCGCATCCGCAGATGGTACAGTGAGAGCATGGGATTCTAGATCGGATAAATGTTACGCGTGTCTCTCAAACATGGGTGATAGCCCTATAATCGCATTGGACAGATCAGGCACTATTCTTGCAGTATGGCATCAGAATAAGTCAACAGTTTATTTGGTTCCCCTAGAGTCTTTCCCCATTGGAGTCATTGGCGAAATCAAAGTTCCGAAACGTCCCTCGGAGAGAATAGAGAAACTCGTTTGGGCAGATAAAGGTTTGCTCATTCTAGATCCACCAGGTCACGATAAAATCGTCATCGATACAATCAAACTCATTGTTGCAGGAACGCTGTCGGGCGTAACACCTTTTGCAATCTCTTCTCAAAGTGATGATGCCGCAAGGAGTGGAAGCATGGATGTGACGCCAGATGGATATTGGTGTCTCTCCGGTAGCGGAGACGGCTCAGTTTTAGCATGGAACCTAAGTACGTTTTTCAGCAGTGGAGGAAGAATACCATCAGTACAGCCAATAAGAATAGGCAATAACGAATTGGTAAATAGGCAAGTTGTCCCAAGGATATTGACTGTCAATCCTAAACTCGGAACCGTTGTTACAGGTGACACTGAGATTGTCATTAGCATTTATAACAAGAAAGAATAAGTTATATAGTAGAGTAGATTCACATGTACATTAATTCAACAGCCGCTATCAGATATCCAAATATCTAATGTCTGCCTTCTCAGAGCACCATTCAGTCCAGTCTTCGAGCATCTTGACTCCACTCTGCTCCAATGTTTCCATATCACCAACTATCGCAAGCTGCTTCTTACAACGTGTGATGGAAACATTCAATCTTCTGAAGTCAGACAAAAATCCCACGTCGGCAGACTCCCAGTTGCTCTTCTTCGAGTCACCAAAATCGCCGTAGTTTGATCGGACAAGGGATAAAATGATAATTTCCTTTTCTCTCCCTTGGAAACCGTCAACAGTGCTGATCTCGATTTCAGGGAATACTGATGTCTCATCCGGTGAAGAGTCGTCTTGGCTTACTTTGTCATCCTCATCGAAGCCTAAACTCCCGGTCCATATCAATGATCTCAATCTCCCAACTTGAGCACTATACGGAGCAATGACACCAATATCTACTTCTTTGACACCCAAGTTAATCAACGCAGCAATATGTCGCTGAACAACATAGCATTCTCCAATATTATATTTGGATCCTCCAACACCTAATAATTTTCCAGAATTATCAGACGATTCTTCGACAGATTCCGGACAAGATCCGCCTTGCGTGTCAAACCATATCACTTGCTCCACTAAGTCACTTGATTCTTTTAGATCATCTTCAATGTCAAGGTTTTCGATGGACTCCTCAAGAGGCGGAGGGTCAGGTACATCATGTTCATTGTTTTTCCTCTTCCGGTCTCTAGCTTTGCTATGCTTACCTGAATGAGTAGTGGCTTTTTCTTTTGCAAGCTCAAGTCTACGCAATTTTATCAAGTCAACTACTCTGCAATCCTTTACTGAGTCAGCAGCCCTCAATTTCCCCCCATACCATTCATTACTGGGAAATTCCATACATTTCTCACACATTCGATACTGTATATCTAAAAATTTGATGAATGGAATTTCCTGCTCAGCTCCGCCGTAGATACGAACAACACGGTCAAACAAAGATTGAGAAAGAATATTGAAAGCACGTTTGTTGCTGGTATCATCTTTCTTTTTATCTTCTGACTCTCTGTCAGAAACATGGATTGTAGGAGGAAGCTGTTTGTTATCACCGGCAAGAATCAACTTGTCCGGACAATGGTTGATAATCGGTATCCAGCATGCAGGCTCCAAAGCTTGAGATACTTCATCAATTATTACAGTATGAAAGAACCCTTTTCCAAAACCTTTGATGTTGGTTGTCGTCTTGTCAAAGTTATATAGATTGCCAACAATTTCCCACGAGCCAGAACCATGTAGAGTAGCCACAACCACTTTGGCACCGACAAGTACATCACGAACACATTTTTTGCTTCTGAATCTGAACTCTTTGTTGAGATCCTTGATTTCCTTCCACAACTCTTTTCTATCAACATAATGCTTACTTGTCCTAGGTTTCCGTACTTCCTTCTCAAGTTTGGATAGATCATTTGTTAGATCATCCAACTCTTCTCCACCCACTTGCGAGGCAAGAAAATCAAGAGAGTGCTTTCTTGTTGAGGCCATTATGCGTGCAGGATGGCCTATTCTTACCAATTTGCTATCATCATTCTCAAAATAGCTTGACAATCTTTCAATTATCGTATCTGCCGCAATATTCGATGGTGCAGTAATCAATATTCTTTTATCCGAAAACAGCTCAAGATGTTGAATTATGAACTCGACCAAGGTCGAAGTTTTTCCCGTTCCGGGAGGGCCATGAATAATAGTTAATGGTGACACAAGACCAAATTTAATTGCATTTTGCTGTGAGTTATTGAGATTCTTATTTTTGAACGTTAGAGTTTTATCAACATTTGAGAGCTCGTTAGATGACGGAGCGGAATACCCTTTGGTTCCCAACAAATATTGAACAATCGGAGGAGCGTACTCTTGGTTCGAAGAAATAGATTCCAATGAAAATTCTGATAGCTTTCTAAGAGTGGACTCCATTCTTCTGTATGTTGATTCATTACTGACTTTAACTATCCAGACACGTTTACCGGATGATTGCAATTCCCAAGCACGATCAGCATTCGAGTCATCCTTTCCGCTAGCATCTTGTCCTGCATTGGTCAATGCAACACATATTTTGGCATTTGAAGATGAAGTCACTACACCTTCCAATGGTTTTTGTTCCGTTTCAAGGTTTTCGGTATCTTCCTTCTTTGATGAATTCTGTAGTTTTTTCAACATAGGAGCTTGGTTCCCACTTGGGTTTGTATCAATTCTAACGATATCTCCTGTTTTAAAGTCACCATTTGATAGCTTGTGATCACTTTGCTTGGATGAGTTCTTGACCGATTTTTTAGAGCCTAATTTGACAGACTTGGCGGATTTGGCAGACCTACCTGCTTTACTAGGTTTGCTAGATTTGACAGGCTTAGAATCCGCCGGGCCAGCTATTGCACTGTCTAGATTTAACTCCAATATAAGTTTCCCTCCTATGCTTTTCTTTATGTTTTCTATCACGAGGTTTAGAATTGCCAAGCCATTTCGTGCCAATACTTTCGGAGGCGTTGTTGAAAGTAACTGGTGAGTAGTCTCGTAATCCTCCCGTTTTTCGACCGTGAGAGCAGATAGGAATCTGTCGGATAGTAATTGATTCGGCGATGACATACTAGCAGACGTGGGTTCCGAGGGAAAAGATGCAAGTCAAGTAAACACTTCCGTAATGGAGATGAAAGAAAAAAAACGTGTATCATTCATGCAGATAGATTCTACTTCAGGTATCGAAAAAAAGAGATTACACTAACTCGAGTATTACAATTTTACAGTTGAATGGCATGAACGTTGCCTTACTTCTAACGAGTACGGTTGTCGTGACCTCTTTACATCAAATAAATTTATCGTGAATATAACATAACTGGCTGCATTTAACAAATAAATAGGAATAAATAAATAAATGAAGATCGTAGGCGTAACTAAACTCTCCACATCTAACCTTACATGATAACCAAGTCACCAAACTTCTCCTTGTAGCCAGGAACTTCGAATCTACCCTTGGAAACCATGTCGGAGACCTTGTCTTCGACATCTGGTCTGGCCTTGACGACATCGTCGACAGTCAATTGTTCGAATGGTCTTGCGGATTCGATGTTGTCAAGAGTCTTTTCCAAGTCAGCTAATTCGGCCAAGACTAAGGATTCGGTCTTCTTTGCGTTTTCAATAGCCTTGACTTCGAAAGCCTTGATGACGTTCAATTGCTTAGATAAGTCAACGGTGGATGGGGTGAAGGAGGAGACATCAGACTTGATCTTGGAAACAATTTCGGTGTTCTTTAACTTGGAGTAGTTGTCGAATTGGACCTCGGTTGGTTGGTGCTTCAACACGTATAAAGCGGACTTGGCTTCATCGTTTCTCTTCTTGAAGGCGGTAAGGGAAGAAGCGGTTTGGCCAGTAAGACCTAACTGTGGAATGATCTTTGACCAGTCGATTTTGGTGGCAGCAGACTTTGCAACGGACATGATGATTGTGTAGATGAGACCCGAAAAAGTGTTCTGCCCTGTGATGCAGCTGTTGGCGTCGTGCTTACATCAATTTCGGTGCTGATACCCTTGTCCTCTTCAACACCAACGACGCTCCTCCCGGCCTCACCAATCCGCTGGCCCTCGCCCCTCACTGTAGCGCAACCGCCCAATGAGAACACACAACACATCTGCTGTGTACACGTGGCATGTGCACACCCCGCTAAGAGAAGAAGGCAAGCAAACGTCACTGCTTATGTAAGCGCAGGCGATCGTCGCAGCTGGGATTTTTCCAGTGCATGTCTGATGGGCTATCTATAGAGTAAACGGGTCTCAAAGCTAGGGCTACTACTCAGAACAAGTGCACTTCAGAATATCGATGCTCTCTTACCGTGGTGAATAGTTCTTTATGTGACCAGTCCACGCCGGCTTAAGTCAACTTTCCGCCTTCTAAGCTCCCCGCTCAAGTTGCTTGTCCACCTCCCAGCTTCTTTTTTCTTCTGCCGCACCAAGATTTCCCTTTTCTCTTTATTTCCCATTTTTTTCTATTTTGTTTAGTTTTTTCCGCTTCTTCCTTCTCCGCAAAAAAAGTTCTAAGAGCACACCCAGCGTATCTGTTGAGTCTCTGGCACAAACTGTGGCTTCTCTTACCACCGAGCGATCCAACACGAAGCCGTGGGAGACATATCTGAAGCCCTGCGTGTTTGTCAATTAATTTGCGAAGGTAAAAAAAAACTTGGCCACTGCGGTACCGGAATACCGTTTGCAAGTGAGCAGAAATGGCATGGTCCTCTGCCTTGATGAGTAAGTCCCACTCGACGTCATCTACCCCAACGTCGAACTTGAGTCCGCCAACTCACAGCGCGGAGCTCAGTTCATTTAACTATCATCACGAGTTCTCTGTGTCCAACTCAAACCTGACGAAGGACCACTCGTCGCAATTCAAGAAGTCGCTTCTGCACAAATGGAACTACAAACACTCAATACTATGTATGGTGGCATCGCCAAGAAGGAAGTTACTCTTTTGCGGCACGCAGGAGTCTTCGATACTGGTGCTTGACTTGGTGACTTTCCAGAAAAAGCTTGAAATACCAACCCACGTCGGCTCAGTCTTGTGTCTGCATTTGAGTGACTGCGAGAATATACTATTTAGCGGTGGATCGGACTCATTGGTGAAGGTATGGAAGATCAAAGATACACAGTCCCGTCATAACAGCAGATCTTCGTACAGCGAGAGTCAAACGACAGAGTCCACCTACGATTCTTTCATCCAGCTGATCCCAACCCATACCTTATATTCATTGCTAGATATTGGTGATATCTTCTCAATAACGTGGATCGACGCGATCCAGTCGGTTTTCATTGGTGCACAGAACGCATCCATGTCGTTTGTCCACCTAGACACAGAAATAAATGGATCGGCAGATGAGCATTTGCAGTTCATGCCAAGTAACAGGTTCGACAAATTCTTTGATTCTGAGAGAACGAAGAGAACCTTTTCAAAGTCTTCGTCTCCACTGTCATTCACAGAAACAGTGCCGCCAGAAAGCGGTAGTGCTCAGCCATCCTACGCCGACCATCATCAGAAGGTGAAAGTCATTCAGATCCCAACTGAAAATATAACGAGCTATGCACACAATGGATACCTCTATGCACTTGATTTTATCACTATTGAAAATCCACTAACTTCCACATTTGCAATCAACATTGCTGAAAACTATCAGCACGTGATTGTCTCTGCCGGTGGTGATGGTGAAATCAAGCTATGGGGGTACTCCAATGAAAACAATGGAAGCTTGGTCTTTCTACGCTCATTATCACATCCGAAAATTGACTCAATCTTCTCACTTGCAGTCTCACAATCCTCTCTCACAGTATATGCAGGATCGTCGAATGGTAATGTCTGTATCTGGGATCTGGCAACTTTCCAATTGTTGAAAAACTTTCAAATCGATCCAAACGATGTCTACACCCTTGCAGTATCTCCATCTACCAATGGTAATTATCCTCAGTGGTTGTTGATGGGCACTGAATTCGGTATCACAAAGATGATTTTATCCAAGTCAACCGTCCAAGTAGATATAGAGATGGAGAATAACGACACGGGCACTTGTGTGCGTGTCACCAAAAATGACCCATGTTTAACTTTGCTCACTTTTGCAGTAAATAATGAATCATACCTAGTTAGTGCGGGATCGGATAAAACTATATCCTTGTGGTCACTACAAACTATGAGCAATACTTGCATTACATGTAGTGACAGTTTATCTCTGGATAACAAGTTACTCACAAGTGGGGACAGTTCAGTATCTGACGGAAAATATGAAAATCTTTCAACCTACCTAACAAACGAAAAGTTCCTGCAAATTTTAGGGGAATTGATAACATTCAGAACTGTCTCTAAGCAACCTGATACGTACAAGGAGGAATGCCGGAAGTGTGCTAATTTCTTGACTCTTTTGCTCAAATCTTTTGGGGCGTCGAAGACACAAATGTTCCCAGTACCAAATGGTAATTCCATAGTCCACGGAATATTCAAGGCTAATTCTAAAAAGGTGAAGAATCCAGATGACACCCCTAGAATATTATGGTATGGGCATTATGATGTTATTCCCGCTTCAAACTCTACATGGAAAACTCCGCCTTTCACCATGACTCCAAGTAATGGATACATCTATGGACGGGGTGTTACCGATAATAAAGGCCCGTTGTTAGTAGCGATATTTGCTATTGCAGAGTTGCATTCACGCGGAGAGCTAGACTCGGATTTCATATTTGTCATTGAGGGTGAAGAAGAAGCTGGAAGTTGGGGTTTCCAAAATTCTGTTCTAGAAAACTTGTACGAAATAAGCGATGGTGGTAAACCCATCGATTGGATTTTGCTAAGTAATAGTTACTGGTTGGATGACAAGACTCCAGCACTCAACTATGGTCTCAGAGGAAGAATTGAAATCGAATTGGTAGTTTGGAGTGATAAACCGGACAGACACAGTGGTGTTGATGGTGGTGTGGTTATAGAACCGAGTATGGATCTAGTCAAGTTACTGGGTAAATTGGTTTATCGAGATCAGATTATGATACCAGGGTTTGAAGAAATCTATAAGAGGAACAAGAATGATGGAGTTGAGGGCAAGGAGAACTTACAATACTTGGAAGACTGGGAGATTCCACTTTACCAAGAGATTGCACAAAGGGTCACAGATATGGACATCAACGAGTTGATAAGAAAATGGAGATTGCCAAGCTTATCATTGCATAAGATTGAGATGTCAGGGCCTGACAACGGTTCGGTTATATCACAGAAAGCAGAAGCTAAATTGAGTATTCGTATTATACCAGGACAGGAGTTGGAGAACGTGAAGGAATCATTTATAGAATACGTCAATGAATGCTTCAAGAAATTGGAGAGCACGAACCATGTTGAAGTGAAGATCATGCATGAAGCTGAACCATGGCTAGGGGATGTCCATAACTTAGCATACCAAACACTCAGTACATGTTTGGATGAGGAATGGGGTGTTCCACCGATATTTGTTCGTGAAGGAGGTAGTATTCCCTCCATCAGGTTTTTGGAAAAGGTATTTGCTTGTTCTGCAGCCCACATACCGACAGGCCAGTCCAGTGACAATGCACACCTTAACAATGAAAGGGTACGGATTGTCAACTTGTTGAAATCCAAGGAGATCATCAAAAAGGCTGCCAATCGTTTGCCAAAGGCGCAAAATAGTTAGGTTTGCAAATGTATAGATTGTAGATAGGTAGATGGGTAGATAGAAAGATAGAAAGATAGATAGAAGGATGGATATATAGATAGATAAAAAATGTAACAGCATAGATCAACGTGGGTGAGCGAAGCAGCTTCCAGCAGAAGGAGAGAAAAAATCTAAATCATACATTAGGTATTTATATTATATAGAATTAAACAAGAATCAACTAACCAAAGAAATTAAATGCAGATAAAACAGGGTGAGCAAACCTTTCAAAATGTAAGGCACTCATAGATGTGATAATGTTTAGCAACAGGGGAAGAAAAAATAAGGAAATCAACCAACGTTTATCAGAGCTAAGTGTATAATGAATAATGATTCACCGAAAGCAAACGGCCAACAGAAGGAAAATTTGGAACTCAACCTTTAGTATTTTCTCTTTTGGACATTGATTTGAAAAGCTAAATCAGTTATATTTTTATTAAAAGAAGATATAATTTGTACCTAAGATATTTAAATACATGAGAGTAAAGTAAAGCCTTTATACTTTTTTTCCTTCATTTTTTTTGTTTTGTTTAAACTTTTTGATGATGTTGTATTAAACTTTATTTTTTATGCTTGTAAAGAAGTGACTTATTGGTTGGTTTCAGAACTGTTTCTTCCCCTTATGTGGATGGAATCATGAAAACAAGAAACAAGACAAGTTGAAGAGTTACGCACACTGAAGTAAAAGCAGAGTAATCAAATATTTATAATCTAATCAGAATGGAAATTGACTTACTTTCTTCTGAAGGCACAACCGTCAGACAACTTGCACTTACCACCAGTTGGGGTGCACAAGACGTTGGTACAGGAGTCACAGGTGACAGCTGTTTGGGAGTGTGAGAAGACGGTGGTGATTTGCAAACAACCTGGGCACTTGACATCCATGAAGAAGGATCTTGGGCCTTGGACCAAGGTCTTTAATTTGTGTTTTTGAGCTTCAGAAGCTGGGTTTGGGTGTAACAAATCTTGAACTAAAACCATGTTGTGTGATATGTGTACTCTTGTAAGCTGCTCTGCAAAAAGATGTCTGGTAGAAGAAGATAGACAGAAAGGAGCCAGAACTGAAAAGGAGAAAAAGCCTGTTACATATGAGTACAGCAGTGGCAGATTGCACCAGCGCAAACCACCCTGAAAAGACTGGCCAACCAGTACCACCACCGCTTTCCCGGCCAGCGTAGCACACGGGGTATTCTCCCCTCCACCCTCACACGCCCGCACAGTGTAGGGAACTGAAAAAAAAAATTGCTGCCATGCGGAGAGAGACAGGAGGAAAATCCTGTGGCAGATCGGTATTAAGGAATGTGACTGTGAAAAATGCTCCTCAGTGAGGAAAGATCTGGTGGACCGGCGGGCCGTAAGCGCGAGCCCTCGGTATGCGCACGTGCTTGCTGGTGAAGGGTTCAGGTTTTAGCCGCGAATGGCGGCGTACGTAAGCAGAGTGAGGCTCAGCTTGTGTTGTCCTCGGAGTTCCGGATTGGGAGGAGAGAAAAACGAAACGAAACGAGCAGTTGATCTAGAGCTGCTTATCTGGCGGGGCGGAGAGGAGAGAGAAAGAAACCCGGTTGGAGTTTGGGGTTTTTTTGCCCCATTGATATAGGATTGATCGTAATCACAACATCGGAAGGCTGGAACCGGTGGCAATTTTCCTTTGCCTTTTGGCTGTTTTCTACATACACGATGGATCCAAAGGTAGCGTTCTCTTCTGTTGATGGGGCGGGCGCAATGCGGGGGAAGAAAGGCGCCAGTACGATGCCGTCCTTGAACCTCTCGACTGTACATGTGATACTTCTCAGCCTGATCTTCACGCTGCTGCAGAACATCTCTCTCTCGAGGCTGCCCGGAGCGTCGTCGGTCGTGTTTGTGGTTGCACTGGTCTTGCTTTCAGTTCTGGGCTACTACGTAATCCACCATCTCCCACTCACGACGAGCATGTGTAGGCTGAAAGTGCGGTTGGCGTTGACGACGGTCAGGGTGTTGACGAAGGACTTGAAGTTCGACCTCTGGGTGACGGTCATCGCTGTGCTACTTGTGGCGTGGGTGTTGAGCATCTGGAAAGCCGGCGTGAGCTTTCTGATCTGGTGTTTTGTAATCTGGGGGTACAACCTTGACGAAGCGAAAGTCAATAGCATAAGCGGAAATAGCGGCGGCGGTGGCGGTGGCAGCAACAATTTCAATAACGCGTTTGCCAGTTTTAACAACCTGAGCACAAGCATCAGTAGTACATCTGGTAGGTTCAGCAGTTTCGAAGATTTTGGGTCTGCCTCCGGCCTGGGCACTACTGCAAATTCGGACCTCAACTCTCCGTATAAAGGCACGCCCTATTACGACAGGTGTTACTCCGCATCAATAGGCTACATCAATTCTCTAGAGAAGAAGGTCATTTTGTTAGAGAAGAAAATCAGCTCCTTGGAGAACGACAAACTTGAACAGAACATCATTATGTACACTTTCAACCATAACTTGAACGAGAAGCTCAACAACTTGGAGAAAAAGGTTCAAGAGAAAGATCAAACACACCAGCAGGAATTGAACCAGATCTACAACATGCTTCTTGCCTTGAAGAAACGGAAAAGTATCCGCTTGAACATTCTCAAACTGTACATCAAGCAGATCCTTCTCTGGCTACTCCCCAGTCCAATTGTTGTCGTGTTGAGACGGACAAGAGGGACAGTCAACATGATTTTTCACAGGTTGCGCGGGTTCTTTTCCAGCTAGGAACTTCTCTCCGCCTTCTTTAATGGTGAGCGGAACAACGACTGGCCCCATGCTTTTTTTCTTGATTTTTCTCACGTTCATGTGCTCTACAGTTCCGTTGTCGTATCAGAGGGCACTTTGAAGATATGGATGAAAACGTACATTACATGGGTCAACCTCAGTAACCCATGGCGAACAAAAGCAGACCAAAGAAAACGCGTGGGGTTTTCTACAAAAAGTATGTCTACGGTGCCGCCGCACAACCCATTGAAGGCGAAGATGATGATTTTGGAGACAACTGGGAAGATGATGAAGACTGGAGTATACAGAATATTGACAACAAGAAAAAACTTGTGAAGTCAAAGAATAGATGTGTCTCTGCTTCAAGCCGACCCCGCCAAGTTGCTGCTGCAAATGAAGATGATGTCGATGACTGTGAAAGCATAGAAGAAATAGGAGATGAAAAAATGAAATTGCCACTCGAGCTGATAACAAAAATACTGGAATATACCCCCAATCCGTTTTGCACAAATCATCTATTACTATGTCGAGCCATATATTGGTCTTTTTTGTGGAAGATATACTGCCAGCCCGAGCTAGTGTCTAACAATTTGTTGACTTTCTTAGACGTTATCAGTGGTGATAACGCAGGCTTCATTAGATATCCAGGCGAACCGGACGATTTTGTGCCCAAGAACTTGAAACTACTATTGAAGAAAAAATTCCAAAACATGATCAAGTGTCTCGACTTATCAAGAGTAGTACAATCGGGTAAAAACTCCTACATGAGCAAACTATTACGACGCACAAGTAACTCTCTAGAGGTTTTCATTTCTTCCCAATCAAGTTTTGGAGCCGCTCCACTAGTTAGCATAAAGAGTTGTCTCAGGTTGAAAGTATTGGATTTACGACTAGTGTCAGAAAGTGTCAATTTAGCAGAACTGTTCAAAAGTATCCAATGTTTGCCTGAACTTGAACAATTATGTTTTCCTCGAAGTTCTGTCACCTGTGATGAGTTTGATTTCCAATGGCCTCAAAAGTTGTGGTATTTAAGATTACAGGGAGGTATTACAGACTTTTTTGCAGCTAATGTGCGTTTTCCTGAAACCATAACCTGTTTGGAATTCGCACATTGTTCTCACCTAACCAGGACTGGATTGGACGATATTCTATCCCATATTGGTATTAATTTGACGAGGTTATCGATCACATACCCAATGCCTAAAATAGGAGACGATGGAGCAGACCGGTCGCTTTGGTTCTGTCCAAACCTCAAAAGCTTCTTTGTCGATATCGCCTATATTTCATGGGAGCTTTTCAGTGAGGAATTGTTGGTCGTTTTAAAGGAGTACGATCGACCTTTGAGGAGCATGACGATTGAGAGCACCGGCTACATGGGCATGTGCGAAAAGCTTTCTCCCAACGACATCACCATTGCGGTTGATGAAGAACGGTTGCCCTGTTTCGAACGGCTTGGGTTGAGTGCGATGCTTGGCTGGGATTTCAAGAGCGATGATATGAACGACATGATCAGCGAATTGGATCATCATAATATCGAGGTTTTCAAGATCTGAGTTATAAAAGTGTTCGTAATCTAGTGATATATATATACACCTATATTCGAAATGCGTATATTGATATGTTCAGAGAGACTTGTTCATGAACTTCTTTTTCCCGAACGCCAACCAGAACTTGCTAGGCCTTGCGGAGTCGGCTGTGTATAGTCTCTGAATCAATCTCGAGGCCAACTCCTGTCTAAACTGGGACATATACTGTCTCAAAAACACGGCGTCGTTTTTGTTCGAAGGAGGCAGGTAGAGAGCGTTAAGCGGGAACCCAATATCTCCCGGAATAGCAAAGTCTTCCAAGGATAAGTTGGTGAGCACTTTCACGGCCTCGTTCTGCGAGGTGCTTGGGTTTAAAGCGTTGAGGCACTGCGACACAAAGAGTATCCCGTAGATGAGGGTCCTGTCGGAGGCGCCCTTGATCTCGAAGTTCTTGAAGAAGGTGTTGGCTCTGAACAAGTCTAGCACTTCGTCGATGATGTCGTACGGGTCCATGCATGGGAGGGAGGGGCCTTTGAACCGCGTCTTGATCGGCAGAATGGCAATGTTCCCCACTATTCTGGCGTTTGTGTCTTCGTCGGCAAGGAAGGTCGAGTGGTAGGCCTGTGGATGGAGATGGCGTCGGGGCAACGGCAGATGTTAGTACTCTCATTGTTGCTTCAGGAAAATGGTGGCGGACCGGCGTCGTCGTCATGCTTCGGACGGCGGGGCGGCCCACAAAAGACGGCAGACGTACAGGCATGGTTTTGTGTTTGGGAGGAGGTTTCTTGCTGGCAATTGCACTGTTTTGACACACCTGGGGCGTCAACAAGACGGCGGCTCTGCCTCTTGTTTGCTGCTGTGTCCCGTCTGTCCATATCTCCCTGTCTCCCTCCTGGGCGGCGCCGCCCTGGTGCAAGGGTGCGCGGAGGCTTCCCCCCGCTGGAGGCGTGTCGGGGATAAACTTCGCTGAGCTGCTAGTGGAGAGGACGAGGAAGGAGGAGGAGGGAGGACGGTGACATCCGAGCAGGGAGAGACAGCTCTGAGAGAGAAGTGTCTGGGGAGAGAGGGCTGGAGGAGCAGTGGCGGGGGCCGGGGGGGTTGTTGGCAGGCTGGTTGGGCAAATTAAAACCCTGTGTTTCGGAGTAGCCATCTTCGGGAGAGCAGGACTGGTGTGTTTCGTCTTGAAGAGCCTTTGGGACGTCACGACGCTTCTGTTTTATTAATATCGTCCACGTCCTTTGATTCCGCAGGCTACTGGTTGGAAATCACCCATTGCGCAGTGCATAGATCGACCTCAGTTGTCCCTGTTTGCGTTTGCTTCCCTCCTTTCACCCAGCCACGTTTCTGAGCCCCGTTCCCAGGACGCCGGGCATCGGACACTTCACGTTCGCCAGTATACACTTCCACTTGCACTTGCACATCTACCACACGGCTGATACACGCCTCCGTTCATTCAGAGCGGCCGATTGCACACTCTGCTACTTGCACCGCACATCCGATAGCCGCTGTTGTGCTCCGATCCTTGATTTGTCCATCCGAGACTGAGAACATCCAAGCATCGACAATGACACACAACCCGAAGTCGAGAGGGAACCCGCCGGACTCGTTGCGGACTCAGTTTTCGTCGCTGCAGAGAGAGCAGCCGCTATCCGACATACCTTCGTTACCGGCACCGAAACTGACATCTCCGACAAGAACAGAGCACCTGCATCAACAGCTGCAGCAGCAGCTGCAGTCCCCGACAACCCCGTTATCCACAAACTTTCCCTCCTCCTCGACGTCCGTCACGCCTTCGCCGACCCGTGCAAATGCGCCCTCGCATTTACAGTTTAGAACTACTCCTTCGACCACCCCTGAGAGGATGAATGGTCGTATTCCGAACATGAATCAGGCCCCACCTCTGAATCAATCCCAGAATCAGCACCCTTATCAATACGGCCAATCCAGACCCAAAAACGTGCGATCTGCGTCAAATGAAAATAACCAATACTACTATTTTCAACAACAACAACAACAACAGCCTCAGCTGCTGCATCAGCAGAGTGCTCCTGGACCCGGTCCCGGTCAGCGCTCTGCTTCGCAGCCTGCTTACACTTCCATGCAGCAACAGCAACACCAATATCAAAACGGTCATCTTTCCAATCAGCAAACACAATTCCATCAACCTCAGCAGCATCAGCAGCAATATTCGAACTATTCTCAAGGCTTACCATCTCAACAACAGCAACAGCAACAGCAATACCATAATTACCACAATCCTGCGCCTGCACCTATACCACTGCCACAAAAGAGATACAATTTGAACAGACCTCCTGTCCCTACTGCGCCGCAAATCAATACTCAGTTAAGCGAAGTGTCATTTCAAAGAGCAGCTTATCAGCAGGGAAATCTCAAAACCCCTGACTCAAATGGAGAGTGGCCACTAGCATTAAGAACGTCTTCCAACTCCTCCTCTTCGACCAACCTTCCTCCTGCACCTCGTGCACTCAATGAGTCTCAACAACAAAATCCATCCATATATAAACCTCAGCAATTACTTCCTGCTAAATTTGTTGGAGCAAAAGAAAGGTCTGGATCTGAAATGTTGGCCAAAACAGATACACGTTCCAGTTTAGAAAGTGCGAAAAGGTCACCTTCATTACCTTATCTGAAAGACCATTCTTCATCACTGCAGCAACAGCAGCAGACATCTCCACCTCCAGGTTCTTCCAGGAAAAGTCCAATTGTAAGACAATCGATTAATTTTCTCAAGAATGCAAGGAATTTCTCGTCTTCCTCGGTGAACAACCAACCTGAATCTCCAGGAAATTCAGGACACAGCTCGGCAAGGGAAATGGAAAAATACCACACACCTCTGAAGCAAATTACTAGTAGTGGGAGGGTTATTCCGCAAAAAATAGACTACAATACCCAGGATTTACCCAAAAAGTCAAGGTCTTTGAGCACTCTGACTAAAAGGGTAGCATCAACTACATCACTTAGAGCTACTGCAGAAAAGAGTAGATATGTTTCATCAAGTTCCTTAACTAGTACGCTTGTTGCATCTCCTTCGTTGAAAAAGAAATATATTTATCCTGCTATAGTATCCGAAGTTGCTGCTGCGTTCTTGCACGAGATCAAGTTATCTGGACATTTCAAATACGGAATAGAGTACAGAAACTCATTTTCTGGATCCGAAGCGATTGATGTCATTTGTAGGATTACCAAGATACGTGATAGAAATCTAGCCATAATTCTCGGTAGAGCTTTGGATTCTCAAAGGCTTTTCCATGACGTGACCTATGAACACAAATTGAGAGACAACAAAAACGAGATTTATTTGATCAGTGATGAGTATCTCTATAACCAGTCGGATGATTTCAGAAGACAAAACTCTGTTTCGAGTAACATGAATAGTACAGAAGAGTACAATATGAGTGTTTCGACCTCCAATTTAACATACACTAATGAAAGATCACCTGACATTAACTCTATTTCTGGTGTTTTCACCTTGTTAACCGAGTGTTACTCTCCAACATGTACTAGAGACAAAATATGCTATAGTGTTTCATGCCCAAGAAGATTCGAGCAGAAAATGAGGGCAGAAATGCAAAGCAGCAGTTTGATTAGATCGGATTCACACGTTTCGTTTACTCAGGATGACCAAAAGCAATACTGGCAATTAACTGTTCCTAAGAGTTTGATGGATGGATTAGAAAAGGGAGAAATCAAAAGGCAGGAGTGTATTTTTGAAACAATAAATTCAGAAAAGGCATTCATCAAGGATCTGGAGTATATCAGAGAGTTCTGGATGCGACCTCTGGCTGAAACCAAGATCATTAAAGATAAAGAAAGAGATCAATTTATTAGAAATGTATTTCACAATATCAACGAGATTTGGGAAGTAAATCATAAGTTTGCTGAAGCTTTGGTCAGACGACAACAGAAATCACCTATAGTAAATTCAATTGCTGATATTTTCCTCGATTATATACCCCAATTTACACCATTCATTACCTATGGTGCTGGACAAGTTATTGGTAAGTATGAGTTTGATAGGCAAAGGAGACATAATCCTTTGTTGAGACGATTTATAGAGGATACTGCTAAAAGGGAAGAATCTAAGAGGTTGGATTTATCTTCGTTTTTGTCTAAGCCTACCACTAGACCTGCTAGGTATCCATTGTTGCTGAAAAGTATTAGAGATCATACAGATCCAGAATCGCCTGATCACAAGAAATTAGGTACAGCAATTGAGCTCTTGGAGAAGATGTTAACCAAAATCAATTTCGAAACGGGTAAGCAATCCGATAAGATGAATTTATTCCAGATCAAACAGAAATTGTTGTTCAAGCCAGGTGAGTTGGTCGACCTGAAGTTGAGTGCAGATAATAGGAAGGTCATCTATCAATGTGTTTTGAAAAAGAAGGGTTATCAAGAGAAGGAGAAGCAGGGTGAAATTCACGTTTATCTATTTGACCATTGTTTACTTTTCATCAAGCTGGGCTACCTTAATAAACGAGAAGTTTACAAAGTTTATCAGAGGCCTATTCCTTTGCCTCTTTTATTCTTTTCTACGACTGAAAACCCACCAAGCATTAGGTCTATCAGATCCGCAGCCATGAAAACGGGCTCTGCACCTTCTCAACTAGGTCTCAATTCAAATTCAGGATTAGTCCCTTTGAATTCCACTGTTTTGAAATCTCCAATATCGTTCAGATATATTGGTATTCACGGTTATGAGTTGACATTATATGGAACTCCTGCGACGCAAAAAATTTTAGCAAGTAAGATAGGAGCTCAAACAAATAAGATCCTAGCGGATAATGATGTGTATACCCTGACTCCGTTGTGTTCCAACTTTTTCGATTTACAGAATAGGATCAATTGTGTGGTGCCATTTGATGGTGGTAGAAAACTTTTATATGGTACCGACTCTGGTGTTTATACTGGCGATAGATTAGCTGCGAACACATCGAGAACTAAAGTCATTGCTAAGGTCAATATCATCCAAGCGGAAATTATTCAAGAGTATCAAATTTTGGTGGCGTTGTGTGATAAAAAATTGTTGTACTGGCCTGCAAGTGTTTTGAATGGCGGTGATCCAATGAAGAATGCGAAATTAGCTAAAGAGCTGATGAATCACGTGTCCTTCTTCAAAATCGGAGTATGTGATGGTAGAATGCTATTGTGTGCTGCCAAGTCCACCTCTAACATCGTTCGTATCTTTGAACCTGTCGATCCAGCCCAGCAGAAGAAGCAGAAGAAGAAATTCATCAACGATAAGGAAGACATTCATTTCACCTCTGAGCCTGTGTCGATCAACTTTTTGAAGACAAAGTTGTGTGTTGGATGCTCCAATGGTTTTCAAATTGTATCTTTGGTTAACAATACCATGGAGACACTATTGGACCCAGCAGATACATCATTGGAATTTGCTACCAGCAGGGAAGGTCTCAAGCCTTTGGAGATTGATAGAATCAACAGTGACTTCCTACTTTCCTACTCAAACTTCTCATTTTTCATCAACCACAATGGTTGGCGTGTTCGCCCTAAATGGATGATTGAATGGGAGGGCGTTCCGCACTCCTTTGCTCTTTGGTATCCTTACCTCTTGGCGTTTGACTCCAACTTCATCGAGATAAGGAGTGTGCAGAATGCAGAATTATTAAGAGTCATTGTTGGTGAAAACATACGCTTCTTGCATGCCTCCTCCCAAGAGATCATGTATGCATACGAAGACGATAGGGGTTACGATGTTGTCGCCTCATTGGACTTCTGGGACAAGAGCATGAAGAACAGTCGGAGCCGCAGCAACACGGTGAACGAGATGGGAAGACGGGTTTCATCTGCCATTTAATTTAAAAGCAAGGACTATCAAGGGTTATTCGCCATTACTATATAGAATATTTACTTCATTTATGTAACTAATTGTAACAACAGAATAAAAGTGTTCGATAAAGGCACGTGACCGGGCCTTCTTCTTTCACCCCTGTTTTTTGACTGCTCCGGTCGAGAAGTGTGAGAAGCGACATGAGCGTATCGATTAGAGGACATGGATGAAGTCAGTGCAGATTCCAATATGGCAGATAGGAATCCTTAGGATGCCGTGCATGTTCTCCGATCTGTCAATTCAGCAGGAAGAGTTACCGAAGGCGAGTCTTTATTAATTCGTTGCGATGGCTGCAGAATTACGACATGGGTTTCTAAACGACCCGTACTTTTTAGACAATCTACAATCACACTACTATTCACATTTTGACTTGAAAAGAAACACAACGTCTGCCAATCCATCTCTGCAGGATGACACGTACAGGATTACCGACTGGAAGTCTTCTGGAAACAAGAAAAAGACCACAATGGCGGCACTCGTGATGTGCCTGAACTTGGGCATTCCTCCGCCGGATATCATGCGTCCCCAGGAATATCCGTACCTGGAAGCGTTTGTCAACCCATCTACCTATCCTGATACAAAGTTGGCATTGCAAGCAATAGGAAAGCACTTACAGAGTAATTATGAGTCTATCTCCTCGAGAGCAAAGTACAAGCAGTCGTTAGATCCCTCAGTGGAAGACCTAAAAAGACTCTGTACTTCTTTACGGAGGAACGCCAAGGACGAAAGGATTCTATTCCATTATAACGGGCACGGTGTTCCACAGCCGACACATTCTGGTGAAATCTGGGTTTTCAATAGAGGATACACGCAGTATATTCCAGTGAGTTTGTACGATCTCCAGAACTGGCTAGGTGCCCCATACATTATGGTGGTTGATACCAATGCCGCAGGACATGTTATTGAAAACAACAAGCGGTTCATTCAGAAAAGAATCGATGACGAAGCAAATCACCATACCGACATGGCGTCACCATCACCCGTCAGCGCATACATAGAAAGTATCCAATTAGGTGCATGTCAAAGTAACGAAATCTTACCACTGAATCCAGACTTACCAGCGGATTTATTCACGTGTTGTTTGACCCGCCCGATAGAAATGAGTATCAAATGGTTCATCTTATTCTCCCCGCTCAGAGAGAAGGGTTATTATGATATTTTGAAAAATAAAAACGGAGTGATTGAGATACCTGGCAAACTAACGGACAGACGAACACCTTTGGGTGAGTTGAACTGGATTTTTATTGCTGTCACAGACACGATTGCTTGGACATCTTTATCTAGGCCACTCTTTAAAAAATTATTCAGACAAGATTTGGTAATTGCTGCATTATTCAGAAATTTCCTTCTAGCAAAGAAACTAATGCCAGAAGCCGGATGCCATCCAATATCAGACCCTCCACTCCCTGATGTTAGTAGTCATCCAATGTGGGATTCCTGGGAGTTTGCTATTGACCAAATTTTAGGACAAATGCTTGAGAAAAAAGAATCTGAGCCGGCCGTTATCGACATGACAGACATTCCTCAACTACAAATTGCATCATCTACAAGCGAAACAGAACTAAATGGATCTAGTAAGAAAACAAAAAGTTCTTCACTCACATCAAACCAAATGCAAAGTGGGTGGAATTATCAACACTGTTCCTTTTTCCAGCAACATTTAACGGCATTTGAAGTATGGCTCCAATATGGCTCTGCTATCAAAGAACCTCCACAGCAATTGCCAATAGTTCTACAAGTCCTACTATCTCAGGCGCATAGGTTGAGAGCATTACATTTATTATCTAATTTTCTAGATTTAGGGCCCTGGGCAGTCTATCTCGCTTTGAGTGTTGGGATGTTCCCATATATTCAAAAGTTATTGCAGAGCCCTTCCCCAGATTTGAAACCTATATTAATTTTCATTTGGACAAGGATTATGTCTGTAGATTATCAAAATGCACAGCAAGAGTTAATAAAGGATAGAGGATATAATTATTTCACTCAAATGTTAACCTTTCAACCACGTCCTTCCCAACCGCATATCCAAGGCAACCCGTTGGTCATAGAAAGTCCTGCTGTCAATAACAATGTTACATTTGCCGATCAAAAGGCCATGAGCGCATTTGTTTTGGCGATGTTTGTCAGAGATCATAAACAAGGACAAAAACTAGCCTTTTCCATTGATGTGGTGAAAATCTGTGTCAGTTATATTGAGACCTCAGAGAGTCCATTATTAAGGCAATGGAGTGCTTTACTAATAAGTGGAATGTTGAAGGATCACCTTGAAGCCGTCGTCATAATTATGAGAAGTGGAGCATTTGCAAAATTATTGAATCTGGCCAATGATCCTATCCCTGAAATTCGTGCATCCATAGTGGATGCATTGAGTAATTTCATATTGCTTTCTAGCGAAGGGGATGAACTGGACAACAGCTATGGATTGAGAGAAGAACTAAATCAACAAGATCTGAAGATTGCTGGCGAAATACTAAGCTTGTGTAATGATGGCTCGGCATTGATCAGAAGAGAGGTTGTTTGCTTTTTCAGCAGATTTGTTGTCAAATATATCGAATTCTTCCTGGTAAGTGCTTTTAGTCAATTAGAAGAAGAAATCACGCTAGTTGACAAGCCCTCCATGATCGATGAGGTTAGAAGAAAATCACCTGCTTATGGGTCAATTTTTTCTACCGTATGGAAAGCCTTGTTGATTGCAAGTGAAGACCCTCATGATGAAGTAAAAAACTACGCACAGCAAGTGGTAGATTACATTATGCTCAAATTGAATGAATCACAATTGGGAGATGTAGTTGCAAGTATGGAAGATTACTTATTGCAAAATCGAAGCAGCATTGAAAGTAGAGCCGAGTCCATGGATAGTGGTCTATTGGTCAAGCTGAATGATAACCCAAAATATAAAAACCTGCAACCTAACACGATAAAACAGCTCAATCAGAACAAAGGAAAATCCGCTAGAAGGGTGCAATCTCTTAACGTTGATTCACGAATCAGTACAGAACTTGAACACCAGAAAAAGCGTCCTGGCTCTGGTGCTTCCTCAACATATGGATTATCGATGTCTGACAGAGTTGCTACTTTCAAATCTTGGTTGCATTCTTTTGGGCTCTATGATGAAACCCGTAGCGAGACGTCCAGCGCTAATAGGTTGAGTAATCTCTTAACCCCACAGCCATTGGCCATGGAATTTGGGACCAGTCCTAGACCTACCACACCACGCTTCAAGCCAAGGCCAAGAAATAATGGGTACCCTATTTTACCATTCACTAGTGGGTTTCTAGACTATAGCTCTGAATACTTTCAAGAATCACAGCTAGGTCCGAAGGAAGCTGACGAACCTGGTAGCGAGGAGTATATGAGAAGAATATGGAGAAGAAACAGAAATGAAGCTATTATTGCCACTACTCAGCCGCAGAAGGAGATGGCTCTAACTGGTAACTGGAAAAATGTTGTGTCGAGGTTGAACAATACAACGCAGCCAAAGATTTTACAGTTCACACAGTTTGAAAAGTGGGTCGCTGCAACGGATGAAAGGGACAATATTACCACATTTGATTGGTGTAAAGGAACGGAATTGAGTAAAATATCGAATGGCAATCCCTTTGGCACAAAAATTACAGACTTGAGATTTTTGAACGAAGATCATGTTCCTTTGCTCATGACCGGGTCAAGTGATGGTGTTGTCAAAATCTACAAAAATTTCCATGAAGCTGAGAAGTGTCAATTACTCACAGCATGGAGAGCTCTCACGGACATAATGCTAACGCCAAGATCAGTTGGGTTAGTGACTGAATGGCAGCAAAGTAGAGGTACATTGCTGGTTACGGGTGATGTAAAAGTTATTAAATTGTGGGATGCGCCTAGAGAAAAGTGTGTTTTGGACATTCCTGTAAGATCGACGTCACAAATTCTAACTATGACTTCAGACCAGGTCAGTGGAAACATCGTGGTTGCTGGGTTCCAAGATGGATCGATGCGTGTCTACGATCGTCGGATGGACGCCAAAGATTCCATGATCAAAGTATACAAGCCAAAAAGTGTTCTGGAAAGATCTCCTATTCGTAATGTGCATATGCAACGTGGCGGAATGCGAGAGTTGGTCAGCGGAAGCTCCAATGGATTGGTGCAAATCTGGGATATCAGGAAGGACGATCCGATTGTAAGATTCAGAGCATTTGAGAAAACCATGACCACAGCCTTTATCCATGAACATGCGCCTATTATCGCTTGCGCAAGCAAAGAGGTCGACATTTATAGTACCGTTGGTAAGCGGGTTGCAAGGATTGTCAACGGAGGATTCATCAACACATTGAATGGCACTGTTCGTAGCAACAGTTATATCAACTCCTTGGCGTTACATCCTCACAGGATGATGCTCGCTACGAACCACAATCAAAGTGCAGAGATAGTAGTGTACGAGTGTCGGGAAAACAATGGCCCAAACGAGGAGTTTTACTCTAGAGAGGAGTTAATCGGTGACTACAGTTAAACTGAGATGTATAATTATGTATGTATATAGCCACTGGAAAGACATCTATGTTCATAAAGGCGACTTGAACATTGCATGACTTATCAGCATCCGTCGAGACTCAAATATACCCGTTCGGATCAGATCTCAACTCGGTGTTAACGGGGATTGCTTAGGGAAATGGTTTTTTGAGTGTCGACAGTTTCCTGGACATGTTACAGACACAAAAACACCAGGTAGCCCTTGTGCTGTACTGCCTCACCCTGGCAGATACAATAAAACTTCTTCAACTCGTGATTAGCCCATAGCAATGACAGCAGGACGGTTTTGCCCCACACTCCCCCGGAGCTCGGCAAGGCCTGCCTGCCCTGTTCCACCTCCGGAAATGGAGTTTATAGCGAACGGTTGAAGTTTTTGCATTTCCGTATTCTCATGCCGGAGGAAGTTCCAACTTAACGGGAGAGGCATCAGGAACGGGGGGCTTAAGAGGACACAGCCAGAGGAGGAGGTGATTTCGAAGTACACAAGACCTCGTTGATTTTAGGCTTTGTTTGCGGCAGTGGCAAAGCAGAAAAAGAATCGAAACAGTTTATAGTGGATACTGTCACGATTAGTATACATATCACCTCCCTATCTTGTTAGACTAGGTAAATTTCCATCACACAATTTTAACGAATAGAGAGTATACACGGGCATAAATCACCATGGGACTGACTTCAGAGATAGCGGGAGCGATTGAAGAGAATGGGCAGATGTTTGAAAATGCAGCTCAGCTTGAGGGTGGGGCAGTGCCCGCAAGGCCACCGACGTCAGTGGATTTGGCGTTATCGCAGAGAATGTTGAGCGCTTGCACAGGTTCCCTCTTAACGTCCCTGGTCGTAACCCCATTTGATGTTGTAAGGATCAGACTACAGCAGCAAGAACTGCTCTATCCAATTCAAACACAGGACGCTACATGTTGCAGGAAGGTGTTTTGGGAGCTCTCTACGACTGAAATGGTTGGCTCGTTGAAGGGGAATTTTTGCCAGCCAAACTCCTGCCTTAACGAAGGTGCCAAGCTTGACGGGGCATTCCAGGGACTACGAAAAATAGCTGCACAGGAGGGGATCTCTACGTTGTACCGGGGTTTGGGTCTCACCTTAGTTATGGCAATACCCTCCAACGTGGTTTATTTTTCAGGTTACGAATTTCTCAGAGATTCTTCACCAGTTAAAGATAGCTACCCTATGATCAACCCCTTACTATGTGGTTCTATTGCGCGTGTCTTGGCTGCAACCTCTGTGGCTCCCCTGGAACTGATAAAAACAAGAATACAGGCTGTTCCAACAGGAAATAACAAAACATCTGCATCTATCTTCAGAATGGTTGTCCGAAACTCCTTGCAAGAGATCAAGCATAGTGGAATATCTACAATTTTCAAGGGATTGGGTTTAACGCTATGGAGAGATGTTCCTTTTAGTGGTATTTACTGGTCAACCTATGAATACATCACGCACGCTCTAAGAACAAAAACAATTATTGACGATTCTGATCATCATATAGGCACAGACGCAGCACTGTTTTTGAGGTCGTTTATCGGTGGTTCATTGGCCGGGGTAACTGCGGCAATCTTCACCAATCCATTTGACGTTGGTAAAACTAGAATGCAAGTTTCCTTTGAAGATGACCAGGGTCCAAACTCACTAGTCAGTAAGAAAAAACATAAGCAATCAATATTTAAATTCATTGAACAGATATACAAAACTGAGGGCTTTTCGGCATTGTATGTAGGTCTTGTTCCACGCTGTATGAAGATTGCTCCTGCGTGTGCTATAATGATTTCAAGTTATGAAATGACCAAAAAATTCTTCAAAGACAAATCGAGCTAGACTAACTGATCTAGCTTATCTTCGCCTGATAATAGCGAAGAAGTTTAAATACACTTTTTTCAAGTGTAGTTATAAAATTTACTAAGCATGGATAATATTCCCTTCTTTCTCACTATCTTTCATCATTACACATATTTTTCTTGAACTTGTTTGTACATAGAATGCAATTCGTAAATAAAGTTATGAATTTTTTATCATCAGTATTATACATTAATCGTACAAAAGCTCTTATGCAAAAATTTTGGATTTTAAAATTCAGTTATATGAAGAAACAAAGAGCTTATACAGCATCATTTGTTTCGGTTTATTTTTAAAGAATCTGAAATGGTTGATAGCATAATTCAATCTATGAATTCCACATCTCACTAGAGCTGTCGTTGATTATCGATCCCACAAACTTTGCTCTCTGATCTGGCGGTTGTATTTTGCCGTTTACAAATGTGGCGTAGTTTTCAGTCGAGTCGAAATTTTGAGAATCGTTTGGTATTTCCCTTTGTGCAAGAGGCTGGGTTTCGTTGCCATGAAATTCAGAGTTACTATTCTTTATCTCATGTTTATGCAGTGTTTTTTTATAGAATGGGCTTTGATAGTGAGGAATTTTAGATTCCTGCCCCATTTCGTATTCATAAGGACTATTAAAGAATATGTTGGGACGAAGGTCTCCTTCTTCGGAAGCATATTCAGATAGTTCGTCGCTTACGCTAGAAACGTTATTTTGTCCATTCATTCCAAAATTTTTAATCTTCTTTTCAGGCTTCAAGTTCAGATTATTGAAATTAGTGTTACTAGCTAGATCATGCTGCGGCCGCTGAATATACATTGTACCATATAAATTATTGAAGTTCTCGTTTTTCGTTGCATTAATATTGATCTCTGACAAATTTTGATGGTAATCAAATACAGGATTCTTGGTTGTAATTTGCTTTTCATATGACTCTAAATCTAATGCTGTTGAGCTTACTAATTCATTAATTGACTCGTCCCCTCTTTTTATCGCTAGACAGTAACCGAATAATGCAGGTTTCAAACACTTTTTTATGTTATTTTCACAAATATATTGAGAACTTGCCACAGTTGCGTAGGAATGGGCAACTTTATCATCATATTTACCCAAAGTTATAGCATCCATATTTTTTCGCTTGAATTCGTCACGTTCCCTTTTACATTTCATATACTTGTTTAGTTCTGTATTTCTCAATGTTTCTGTGCCAGAAATTGTTGATAATGCTGTGGAAGCGAGTTCCAATTGCTCAGCTACCGATCTGTTAAATTTATGGTGAACTTTCAGAAACTTTTCAACTTCAGAAGCAAAATCGGAAACCTCCTCCGACTCAAACGTATTAATCCATTCTGCAAATGCCTTCTCGGTATCAAAAAGCTTTTTATTTAGTTGCCTCATATATTTCAAAAGCTTCTGGATTTCGATTTTGACATTAATAGCACTGGCCTGCTGTGTACTTACCGCCCCTATTTTCTCAAGTTGCGGTCTAAATTTCATAAACATTGCTGGAGAGTTATCTAGATTCTTCTCAAGAGATTTTAGTGCATGGTTCATGCTACTGAAGTCTGGCAAGTTCTGGCTTTCTTGTCCTGTGGTGGAGTTACTTATTGGGCTAGGATTTAAAGAGTTACTACATGGCGCTTCGAGTTCAAAAGCTTGTATATAATGTGTATTTGGTGACATTTTACTTTGTTAGAGATGTATCTTTTCTTCCAGCATAATATATTTAGGATAGTTTAAAGAATAAAGAACCGAACACTTCAGTTACAACAACTTCACCGAAATGGAAACAAAAAAGCCCCAGAACATGTTGCCCTTTTGGAAAAATTGCCTTTTTGAGATCATCGTTGCGTATTTCAACAGCTTGGTTGCCTAACAAGATAATCGCTATGAGAGTCAAAAAAGTTTCATTGTGTCTGAATGTTAGGCTTGAACTATTCTAAAATACCCTTGTGGGCCAAAAACTTAACATAGTGAAGGTTTCCTGGCCCTTGACATTTAGAAGAATGGTGCACTCCTACTTTGAGCAGCAATGCAGTTTCAAAGTTGATTATGCCCCTGCTGTAATCAAAAAATGGAGATCCGCAAGAACAAACCTTCAAGTGACCTTGATCGATCAAGAGTCTCCCATAGTTAATGGTTATTTTACAGTTGCAACAGAGATATTGAACGACAGTGGTTGTCCTCATACTCTAGAGCACTTGTTATTCATGGGTTCCAAGAAATACCCTTACAAAGGATTGTTAGATATTCTTGGGAATCTAGCATGCAGTTCTACCAATGCTTGGACAGCGACAGATCAAACGGTTTATACTCTTACAACCGCCGGGTGGGAAGGTTTCAGGATGCTTTTACCTGTTTATTTGGATCATCTTTTCAATCCAACACTTACTGACTCCGCATGCTATACTGAGGTTTACCACGTTGATGGAGAGGGTAAAGACAAGGGTGTTGTTTACTCAGAAATGCAGGGTATCGAAAATCAGTCATGGTTCATCCAGAATTTAGAAAACCAGAGATTATTATACAAAAACTCAGGTTATAAATCAGAAACTGGTGGATTGACCAAGAATTTGCGTACTCTAGAAGCAGATACGATTAGAAAGTATCACGCGGATAACTACAGGCCGGACAATTTATGCATTATTGTCACTGGTTCTGTTGAAGAAAAGGAGTTACTAGAACTTATGGTGGAGTTTGATTCAGAACTTCCCTCTGCTCCTGAGTTTCCAAATAAAAGACCTTTTGTTGACACGCCTCAAGATGGGCCTCTTACTGAAACTATCATCAAGGAAGTTGCATTCCCCGATAAGGATGAAAGTTCCGGTGATGTCATTTTCTCATGGATAGGACCAGATTCTAGAAATACTGTTTTGGATCAAGCCATTGAAGTCTTACTACGCTACTTAACATCGTCTTCGGTGGCACTACTCAATCAAAAATTCGTTGAAACTGACGATCCATGGGCTTCTGATACAGGGTATTCTACTGAGAGCTATATACGTACAGCAATGACAATCAATTTCGATAGTGTTGCATCCGACAGATTATCTTCCTTGCCAGAGAAAGTATTAGCCTTGTTAAAGCAACATTGTAATGAAAATGAGTTAGATTTATTGAGATTGAGAGACATGATAGAACAAGTCAAGTGGAAATTCGTGCATAGATGTGAAAAAAGTCCAGAACCTTTCTCTGATATTGCTATTTACGAATTCGAGTATGGTAAAGATCTGAAAAAAGACTTAGTTACTTATTGCAAAACTTTAGATGAATTTGATGAACTTATGAAATGGGATATCTCCGACTGGGTTGAAGTTTTCAGAAAGTATTTTGTTGAAAATCATGCTGCAATTGTTATAGCCACACCATCTGCAGTATTATATGAAAAAAACAAAGAGGAAAATGCAAAGATGTTGGAAGAAAGAATAAAAAGGTTAGGTCCTGAGGGTTTAAAGGATCTTGAAGAAAAATTGCAGAAAGCGCAAGCAGATAACAATAGAGAAATTCCAAAAGAAATTCTTGCTAACTTTGGTGCTCCGGATCCTTCAAAAGTCAAATTCATCAAAACCGAATCAATAGCGTCAGGTTTAAACAAAGATGTTGCTAATAAAGCTTCTGACTCTGTTTCAAAAGTTGAGAATGACACGCCAAAGGACTTTCCAATGTACATTCATTTTGAGAATTATGAATCTAATTTTATTTCTATTGACCTCCTATTCTCCTCTTTTGAGATCTCTGAAAAAAGTTTACCTCTGTTGAGCATTTTTGAAGAATTAGCGAAATTGGCTATTGTTGCTGACGACGGTACATTGATTCCATACGAAGATGTTGTCAAGCAACTCAAAAGGGATACTATTGAATGCCACTTTGGTAATTCTTTCAACGGCAGATTTAAGGAATTCATGTCATTATCCATGGTCGTCAAAAGCCAAGATTATGAAAGAGCAATCGATTGGTATCTAAAGTTACTACTCAAAACAAAGTTCACAAAAGAAAGGGTGGTTGTCATATTGAATAGATTATTAAAGCAACTTCCTGATTTGAAAAGATCAGCCGGTTATATGCTAAACTATCTATACAATAAGCACTACTACACTGATAGGTCTTATCTGAAATCAGTTGAGGTGATTAAAAATGAAGATTATTTGAGAGATTTACTAAGTCGTATTGAAGAGGGGGAATTTGAGAATATTGAGAAGGAGTTAAACGAAATTAGGGAAAGTTTGTTCAAATTGTCAAACATTAGAGTTCTCGTCTTTGGTGATGTTAATAAGATTGACAAACCTGTTTCTACTTGGAATAAATTTGTACAGGCATTCCCAGCTAGCGGTGAGTTGATTGATATTCCATATCAAGAAAAGGTGTTCTCGAAAATCGGTGACTCCAAGTCAGAACATTGCTACATTATATCAACTCCCGGTATCGACACTAACCTTATGAGGTTGATTACTAAGACAAAAACGTTTGATTTCACTTCAGATGATGCTTTTAAGATTCTCCTTGCTGCAGAGTATTTGCAAGCTGTTGAAGGCCCATTCTGGAGAGGTATCAGAGGTGCTGGGTTGGCCTATGGTGCCAATTGCTATGATAACTCTGCTTTGGGAGAGCTATGCTATACTGTATACAGAGGAGTGGATCTGCAGAATTGTTACACAGTGGCCAAAAAGATTGTTGAAGGATATGCTAGTGGCCAAACCCCAATTGATAACAGTCTTCGTAAAGGCGCAATTAGTGCTTTTGTCAACAAATTGGCGGATTCTCAGTCTAACTATTTTGATACTGCAAGTTGCCAGTACTACGATGATGTATTAGTTAAGCGGGGACCGAACTACAACAAGAAATTGCTAGAGAAGCTTTCTACTATCACAAACGAGGAGCTAGTTGAAGTTTTCAACAAATATTTTGTCAATCTGTTCAATCCCGAGAAGAGCGTCTGTTTCATAAGTTGTAATACAGCAAAGGCTGATGAAATCGGAAAGTTTTTCACAGATCAGAAATACATTGTGGATGTTGAGAATGTTTACGTTGAGGAAACAAGCGATGATTCAGGCGACGAGGGCAGTGAATCAGAAGATGAAAGTGCGGGAAGCTCTGGAGATGAATCTGGATCTGAATCTGAACCTGAATCTGTTTAACAAGATTATTCATTGTATATGCACATGCGTATACTCAACTGTCACATAATAGTAAGTATTGTAAAAATATTGCCCTGAAGACATTATATAAGTATAAAGAAATGAATCGTGATAGAAATTATAGGTGGTTAAGCTATTACCTTGCAAAAACATTGCGTCTACGACAGAATAGGCTTTATTTCTTTTTCTCTGAAATGATTTGGTCGACATTAAGTCCAGTGTACTCAGCAATTGTACTTTTGGCCTTTTCAAAAATACTCGAAATCTCCTTCACACCTGCTTCAGAGGATTCGGAGGTCTTCTTCACAAAATCTTCGGCTTTGTTGATGAGGTCGGTCTGCTTTGTATAAACGTCGGGCAGATTGTCCCTTTCGGCTTTGTCCAGGTATCCAAAGACGTTGTCAAAAGTGTGAGGGAAGAAAAGCTTGAAAGAGAGAACACCGCATGCAAGAGGTGAGACAAGCTTAAAAAGGATGTTTCTTTTTCTTGCAAGCACTGAACCGAAAAGTCCACCGGTCAGAACGTACAAGGCGTTTGGAAAGAGCTCTTCTCTCTTGTTGTGCAATGAGCTTAGCGTTGACGTCACTTTTCTTTCGGTGTCAAAATATTCCTCTGATTTCTCGATGTATATCTGTTTGGACAGGTCAAAGTATTTGAGAAGCTCTTCTCTGGCAACTTTCAGTTTAGATTCTAGAAACGACTCAGCAGTTAGCTCTTCTTGGACTAATTTCGGAACTTGTGGCTCACTTGGGGTACCGATTGCCGCAGCAACCTGGGTTTCATCATTGTAGAATGATCTTTTTGGTCCCTCACACTTGACAGTCTGGCGAGAGTTGGCCATGTAAAATAATGTTGTGGAGGAAATGGCAACACCCGTCTATATATATCATGCAATTTTATGTGAAGAATTAGTTAGTACTCAGGTCAAAAAGGAGATCCCAACTTGCTGAAACAATCGATCTGGATAGTTCGACTTACCTTGAACGAGTTGGATAACATTGTACTTTGAGATATTGTGGCTGTGGCCGCTACTACTGTTTTCTGTTGGCTGCACTCGAAAGGTGCCAGCTCGGGCAAGAAAGCCTGCCCAGATACTTCTTATTCGGCTCGTCATGCTGATACAGACGTTGCTCTAGGGAGGGGGGCAGCTCCGCACGTGTTCTCTGCCAATCGACGCGACGGTGGGCTCGGGGTAGGCAGAGTCTTTTTGACAGGACAGGAATAAAGATGGATAGGACACTCCGAACATGAAAAGGGTCTGGAACGGAAAAAAGAATAGAGTTCCCATTGGCAACTACGAAGCACATAAGACACTATCTCGAAAAGAATGGGTTTCCTAAAAGGCTTGAAGAGAACGGTTTTCGACCAGAGCTCAATTACAGCAAGTGCTCCTGCGGCACCGCCAGGACAACCACCGTCGGAAAGATCTATATATCGATCCAGAGAAAACTTCGGGGTTAATTTCGGGTCATTATTCGTATTGGAAAAGTATATCTTCGATGAGATGTATATCGATGGTACGACCGTTGAGTTGGACGCAATTGCCAAATACGTGGAAAAGAATGGTGTTGACAACGCCAGGAGCAAGATGGAGGAACATTGGACCAGCTACTGCAGTGACGAGGATTGGGCGTGGTTGAGAGATAGAGGTATCCAATCGATTAGAATCCCCCTAGGCTACTGGTCTGTTGCCGATGGTGGATTCACCAAGGGCACCAGCTTTGAAAAAGTCGGCCAGGTGTACTCAAATGCATGGAAAATCTTTAAACAATACTATGTGGAAAAAGCGAAGCAATATCAGATATCTATTTTAGTAGACTTGCACGCCTTGCCAAAGGGAGCAAATACGGGGGATCACAGTGGAGAATGTTTCAAGTCTGCAGGATTTTGGTCCGATAGTTCTTGCATTAACAGGGCTGTTGATGTCGTTACCTTTATCGCAAAAGACTTGAAAAACTACGATAACATATCGGGTATCCAGGTCGTCAACGAATCTGTGTTTGATAACAACCCGGTCGGACAAGAAAAATACTATGCCAAGGCAATCAATGCCATCAGGCATGAGAATGCCGACATCCCTATTGTAATCAGTGATGGTTGGTGGGCAGACCAGTGGGTAAAGTTTCTACAAAAGGTATCAAACGGAGACATAGGCTGTCTCGGGGTGGTCATCGATGATCATGTTTATCGATGCTTCAGCGATGACGATAAGAAGAAGAATGTGGACCAATTAATCAAAGATTTGGACTCTTCTGTACTCACCGGTTTATCAGCAGAAGCAGACTTTATTATTGGTGAATACTCCTGTGTGCTAGATTCACAAACTTGGGACAAGTCACAAGGTGCAAATAGGGATGACAAGGTCAGAGAGTTTGGCAACAAGGAAATTCAGACCTTCAGAAGTAGGGCCAAAGCGGGGTCTTATTTTTGGACCTATAAGTTTCAGCATGGTGATGGTGGCGAGTGGGGGTTAGTTCCAATGATGAACAAAGGATGCATCCCTCCAAGAAACACAAATGTTTCTCTACCTTCTCAGCAGACTTTTGACAAAGTGTTTAGCGAAAACTATCAAGGGCACATGGAATATTGGAAATCTCAAAACCCAAATGAAAAATACGAAGGCTGGCGGTATAGAGAAGGTTTTGTCACTGGTTGGAACGATGCACTAGAATTTGCCAAGTTTGGTAACTCTCGTATAGGGAGAGTGGTGGCTTGGAAGTCTGCACGTAGAGCAGAGCACATCAAAGCAAGGGGAAAAAGTAACTTTTTATGGCAGTGGGATGCTGGGTTTCAAGAAGCATTGAACAAATTTAGCTCCTGTTGTTAAGCGGCCTTTACAATAGCCGCATTTTTACGATATTTGAACAGCAGCACTTATCGAGTATACCGTTCTTTATACCCCTGTTGAGTTTAGTCTTATTTATTTGAAGATTACCATAGTATGAACTTTATTTGGAAGAATTATCTAATTTTTGACTTTTTTACAATATTTTGAATATATGTTTCATTCGGAACAATTGAGTTAAAAGATGTTGCTAAAATTAGATTAAAATTACGTAACTTTTGCAGCAACATAAAACTGGATCACGTGATCAGAAATGTGTATAATCTGGTGCAAAACAAAACCCTCAACATTTGTGGGTTTGGCCGAGTGGTCTAAGGCGTCACGTTTAGGCCGTGATATCGTAAGATGCAAGAGTTCGAACCTCTTAGCCCACAAATATTTTTGATCCTTTGGGATCTTTTTTTTTTAGACTTCATCAGCCAACGTATGTACATTATGTTATGTACTCTACTCATTCTAACAGTGTTACATCATTTTCTATTTACTGTTACATAGAGATACAAGTTAAAACAGCCTTTGGAACGGACGAATACGTTCGCTGTGTGGAAAAAATTCAGTAATTTAAAAATTTACTAGTCTTCAGAATTGAAGATAGGGAATTTTGATCTAGCTTCACTGATGAACGCCGACCATGTAGCTCTTTGATTACCACTTAGGATAAGCTTGTTGTTTTCAACCAGTATATTTGTTTTTTTTAGGAATCTTATTATCATTTTCACCAAATTGTTTTGTTTTTCAATATCTTGCTTGACCGCATTGTCTGCGATCTTCTTACTCAAAGCTTTACGATTCCTATTAATGAAACCATCGAAAATGTCGACATCACCTATGTCCTGATCAAAAATGTAAGGTTCCCGTTCAAAAAGCTTGAGAACTGTAAGCAAACAGACTGATGCAATGGATTGATCATCCTTTATACCACAATCAAAGAATTTATTGAAGTATAATGCCCATTTTATGTTGCACAAGAACACTAAATTCTTATTATCTTCCAGTGTTTTGAAAAGGTAGTAGATAGATTCAAAAATCTGTTTTCGGTAGTTCAATCCATCGTCAATTTTGTGTTTGTATGGTCCTATAAATTGAGTGCGGACATATTCTTTGTTCGCCTTTATCTCACTTTCCATAATATTTGGCATGATCTTACTGATTAACGAGATGGCGATGTTGGGCTTTTTGCTCATAAATAAATTGAGGTTAGATATTCCGGTTTCTTTGAACCTTAGACTGTTGTTGAAAATATAGTTATTGGTTGTTTGTTCAGCATATTTCACCAATAACTGGAGACTAGTCTCTTCCAAGAATGTCTCATTAGGAAATGTAAATTTGGGAGTACTTCCAATTGTAATAGCTAAATTACTCATAGAAGATGAGGATTCAGAGAGTATAGAAAGCATGCTTTCAAGCAAGCCATATTCAGTAATTAAGGTACTTAGACAGCTTGCAGCATTCTCATATCCAGTGTTCTCTTCCACATTAATAGTCAAACTCTTTTCTATTTCAACAATGATCTGAAAAATCTCTCCTGCTTCTTCATTAGTCACGTGTGAATTATTCAATATGAAAGCTAAGCATTTAAATGAAGGTGTCAAGAATGTTGTTTGCTTCAGATAATCCAAAAATTCATGTAAGTATTTCTCTGAGTATTTGGAGACAATCGTGGACACAGTTTTGACCGACATGTTGACTATATTTTGCTTTTGAGACGAGAATAGCATTAAAAATGGTTCTAAACCTATATTCAGATCAATTGACTTAGATACCTGGTTAAGGAAAATGAGAGAAAAATATAGATCTTTGCCGTTTCTTAGATTCTCAAGAATGTTTCCGATTGATATATCGTTTCTAGATACCACTGTCAAAACTGCCAACATTTTGGAGATTTTAAGATCTGTAGTTTTACCAAACTGCTGAATCAATTGGGTTAAATTTTCTTCTGAATTTTGTTTTAGAAGCTGGCTCATCAAAGCTAGCAAAACATCATCAAACTTATCGTACGCACATAGATCAACAACAAGAGACACGGTGAGTGGCAAATCATTGGCGACGCGAGCCCTCTTCAGGACTTGGGCCATAATTACTCCAATATCAACACAGTTCGAAGAGCTGAACATCTTCTCAGAGTGGAGTTTCTCCAAATAGTTGAGGATTCTTTGACCATCTTCAAGATCTAACAATTGTGCCTGCGAAAACTCTTTAATGACCTTCAACGATGCATTATTCAATTCTGACATGCTCAAGTATTCAAGTGCATAGTCCAAGATCGACTTTAGCCAGCCAGCAGTAACCACATCCAAAATCTTGCCTGCTTTAACTACTTTTGCAATTGCATTCAAAGTGTTGTAGGCTAAAACCTCAGTAGAAATAGTTTGCGTGAACATTCCTAAAATTTGATGTTTCTTATCAGTATCCATAGAAACTTTACAACTCAAAGAAACAATAGCATTTAGTGATTGCAGTCTAATTTCAGTAGACAAAGTTTTATTGTTAATTTTCTCCAATAGTTGATCAGTGAATGAATTCACTAGTTGCATCATTATTCCCTGTCTAGAAAAATCTTCTGATAAATGTTTATCAAATATTTCATTAACGAGATTCAAGCCATCAATAACTAGTCTATGGTTTGTATCATTAGAAAGACAAAATCTCAGGTATTCAATTAAGCAAAGCAATCCATTTCCAAAGCTCTCAAGTGAATCGAATTTTAATAAGGCTGAAAAAAAAGAAAAAGCTTCCGGAGTGCCTACCAGACTAGTCCATACTTTATTCAAGGAGACAATGTACAGCTGAATGTATTTTGAGTCTAGCCCACCTAATGCATTTGTTAGTTTCGCCAACAGTTTGAGCGTTAGATCTATTCTCTCAATTGCAACCGTTTGACTTTTCTCGATAAACTCTGCAATGCAATCACAAATTTGCTTGCTCTGTCCAAGTAATACAGTGTAAGGATCATCATCTGTTTGCATACTTACGTCACTGAATCTTCTGCCAGTAGTAGTTTCAGCCATCGCCCTCGAGGATAATAGACTGTAGTATACACCTTCACTACTGGAAGACTCGAATATGTATGCCAAAGTTTCAACAAGTGCGGTAAGTACGTTTTTGATTTTCTCTTGTGTTAGTCTATTCAACAAAGAGTTAATGTTATATTTGAAAACAAGTGGAAGTTTGATAGGAAAATTCTGTATAATGGAAGTTAAAAGTGAAAGTGATGCTACTCTCAATTTCCATGAAAAATCATCATTATCATCATCGTCATCGTCTTGCTCATAATCGCTATAATCGTCATCAGTTTCTTCATTCTCATCTTCTTCATCATTCAATGACTCGTCGTCATCGGAATTGGCTTCACCAGTTTTGTACGGATCGTAAGAAACAAAGACTTGACATATTGACAATGCATCCACAACCAACGCGTCAACGTTGTCACCTCTGCAGAAGGTAAATACTTTTACCAAGACTGTCATAACTTCTAACCTGAGCATATCAGACTTTTGTTGAGCTTCATAGTCATCATCAATTCTCTGAATCTCGTTGATTTGTAGACATTGAAGAAGAAACTCCCAAATTTGCGTAATATGGTTAGACATCAAGCCTGGATTTCCCGACACAGCTGCTGCGAATATAGATAAAAACGTTATTTTTCCTTCTATTGGATTGTTTGAACCCTTGTAAACTTCAGCAAGGTTATCAATAAATGCAGAAATGGTCGAGTCATCATCGATGTTCTTGATCAAGGCATTGCATGCCAAAATTGATTTTTTGGCAATAATGGTATCTGCATTGAAAGCTGCATCATTAAGAAATGCTAGAGTATTCGCAATTTGCTTCTTGGTCATGAAGTTACCAATATATGTGGCTATATCATTCAGTATCTCGATGTAATCGATTTCGGTGAAAAATAATCGCTTATCTTCCAGTATTTCAGGAAGGAGGATGCCTATAACAGAAGTATAGAGCTCCTCATTGGGTGGTAAGTTTTTCAATATGTTGTGCAATGCCATTGTATAAATGGTGGAAGTGATGGATATTTTTTTTGGCTTTTTCTTTGATAGCTCTTTGATCAACGGCAAAATATCTTGACGTAATCTAAAGGAAACCGATTCGAAGCATTTAAGTGATTGTGTTCTAACTTCTGAAAATTCATCGTCCAAACATCTCAATAGTATCTCTGAGTATGCAATTAATTGATTGCTACTTACATTCACAGACGAATTGGCCATCTCCCTTTCAAGATCGTTTAATGCCATAAAACGAAGATCCGGATCAGTATCTTTTGTCATGATCAAAAGATCTGGTATGTATTTCCTGTGCGTACTCATAGTGTCACTAATTGCACGTGGCTTTCAATTGAGTTGAGTGTCAGGGTTTTTTATCAAGGAATTGGATATGTCAGCTACAAGAGGTGAATATAACCCGATTCTATCGACGAGCCTATTCATGCAGTAAACTCAGAAAAATTACACCGGATCTGTTATATGCGCTCCTATGGAAGTCGTCGCTAACACAGAGTAAAAAAGGTACTTGGCATGTAATAGTTCTGTTACCATATAAGCTACACAAGGCTTACAGCCATTTGAGACAGAGCTTTAACCGCGAGGAATCTTTGGCCTGTAAACCTGCATATAATACCTTTTTAGAGTGAAGCTAAGTGACGTGAGCTTAACGTTTCCAGAAAGCATCTTAGGGAAAAGTCATCAGTAATTCGTAAGGACTTTTACCGGAGCGAAAATCGGTAATGGAAGCCTTCATTGGCACTTTAACGGTACAAAAACTATTATTGAGATTGAAATTATAGACGTTGAAAAAGGTTTGCTAAAAGAAATATACGCGGACATAAGAACGACGCTCATGGGCGCTCAGGCGAATAAAGAATAATATCATAAAGGTGGTGTCTGGCAAAAGAGTAAGATAAAATGTATAAAGAAATTGAACGATGTGTAGAAGGAAAAAAAGGTAAAAAGCCATAAATCGAAGGAAATGAAGTGGAAATAAAAAAAGGGAAGTCGGAAAAAATGTATCATTAATGTATGTTCAAACGGTTTTAAGAAAAAATGCTAGAAAACAAAAAGCAGTTTCAAATATTCTTTCAGATATTATTTTGTAGTAGTGATTCAAACAATTGTTCGTCATACTGGTCAATCGGATAGTTATTACCGAGCTGCTGCTGTCTATTATTGTTTGAGGCGTCGTTTTTATTTGCATTATTGTTGCCCAGCATGAACATGGAACTTGTCAGGGGGACCGTTCCGATTAGAGACATATCAAGGTTAGGATCCAATTGACCCATGTTTTCAATGTAGTCCTCATGAGAGTTGTAGTTATCCAGGTGGTGGTTGGCATTGAAGTTTGTATTATCGTTGAGGTTATTTTCGGCAGAGTGGTCGTTGGCCTGGGGTTGATTGTTTGAAGAGGGGCCTGACATTGATGGACGTTTGGTTGCAATAGATTGGGAATCAGTGTATGTCTTAGTCTGATAGATATCATCCATCAAAGTTGTATTCGTTTTTGCGTTTGAGAGTTGAGGCCCAGTAAAGGCATGTATTGAATCCGAAGACTCTGCAGTCAACAGCTTAGGACGCTCGGCGATAGACACCGGAGATCCAGTCGATGAGGCAATGGTATGAGCCGAAGAAACGGATAAAAAGGAGCTTGAACGACGTGGTTGGGGAGATGGATAAGGCTGGAAATGTGATTGATGAGAATGACCGTGGGAACCGCCATGGTGATGATTATGATAGTGGCCATGTCCACTGGATTGGAATGATTGGGTAGAATGGAAGGATTGATGAGAATTGGTGGAATGGGAAGAAGAACCAGTGGAATCACGATATAGTGGGGCTTGATGCTGTTGATTGTTATTCGACAGACTTACTGCTTGGTTGAAAGCTGCCTGTTGAAGTAAGTTTTGCTGTGAATGCTGGTTCTGTGATAAGCTATTCATAGGTGACGACGGCCTCATGTTGAAGTTATGCAAATTTGTTTGAGAAAGTTTAGCACCATTATGATGGATACTATTATTACCGTCTACCATGGCGGAAGAGTCATTATCGTTATTGACATTGCTATGGCTGTAGTTTGAGGTATTTCTATTAGAATACAAAGAGCCATCATCATCATGAGCGCTGGAGGCAACACTTTGGGCACTCTGAGAATAACTAGGTCCAATCAATGGAAAAAGAGGAAATAAAGAGTCCGGTTCATTATCATGGGAATCACGAACTGAAGCATTGGATGCGTTGTGCGAGTTTTGATAAATTTTATGGGTTGGCACGTTATCCTCGAATATGTCTAGTAAGCCGTTACCTGGAGTCGGTAAGACGTTATTGTATAAGACTGACATTTTGTTATTTGCATGAGCAAAACTGCTGCCATTGTTATTCATATCAATATTGTTTGAAATTAAGTTCGAACCTCCGTTGTTTAAAGCATTAAAATTGTTGGTATTGAAGTTGCCATTATTAGGACTCATAATATGATTATTATTATTATTATTACTATTATTGTTAGGATTATTATTATTACTATTAATGACAGAATTAGCATTTGGGTTATTACTAGAAAAATTAGCCAAGTTCAGGTCGACATTTGAGATTTGGCCTGGACTTATACTATTATTGGGACTGGAGATGGGAGGATCAATAGGTGAAGAATCGGAAAGATTGGTCAGAAAGTTATTGAAATGTACATTCATTTTGTTCAAAGGTTTGATATATTCGTCGACCGGGATCGATATCTCGCCCAAACCTCTTTGTTGTTGTAAATGTTGTTGGTGTTGTTGGTGTTGTTGGTGTTGTTGGTGTTGTTGGTGTTGTTGGTGTTGTTGGTGTTGTTGGTGTTGTTGTTGCTGCTGCTTCGTATATGTAACTTGAGAGTGCTGCTGATGTTGCTGCTGAGGCTTTATCGTTGAAGAAGATCTAAAATTCTGTAGCGGGTCTAAACCAACCTGTCGTTTGATATATTTACTACTGTAACCATTAGTATTGTTATTATTGTTGTTGTTGCCAGCGTTGAAATTTGGATGGTTGATCGAACTTTCAGACAGCAGCGATGCCAAACTCTCAGAGTTCCCCATCGGAGGTGACGACATATCCCAAGATTGTAAGAGACTGTTCAAACTATCCCTATCGTTGGAAAAGGGAGCTTGAGAAGAACCGTTAGTTGAGTCTTCATTCGAATACATCGTCTGATTGTTTTGGTTCTTGATTGACATGTCCAAGGGCTGAGAAGATATCTCTTCCGGCAGATTCGGCAGATTTTTGAGGTCCATATTAATTTCTAGAGGCTGGTTCATTCCTGAGGTGGCCGGAGATAACAAGGATGCCGGAGTGGCTGTTTTAACACTTGGAGAGTTCTCATCATCCAGGATAGACTTTGTTTCCTTCTCGGTTGATTTCTTGGCAGATTTCCGCTTTGCCGATGTCGATACTGCAGCTGCCGAAGAAGGGTCTTCTTTATCCTTCTTTTTCGAGGATTTTCTTGATTTGGAGCAGCAGGAGCATTCTCCTGCTACGTGACAGGGACAACTGGGGTCATGCTGGACTTTGGAATTGATCTTTTTCGAGCAGTTACAATTGACGTGGGAGTTTCTGACTCTCCGCTGCTCTTTACAGAATGCACATTGCGTTGAAGGTCGGCCCTTAGGCTTGATCATCATTAGGGGCTGGTCGGTGTGGGTGCACGTGGTAACTCTGTGACCTCTTATGCAACGCTCACAGGCGTATTTGACGCCGTTGATTAGAACCATTGCTATTTTGTTGTGGTAGTAGTAGAGTTGGACTGAAGAAAAGTAGATCGATAAAGAAAATGGAGAGGGCAGTAAATTTTGTTCTGTGTTTCGTTCTATGAAGAGAAGTATGTTGCTCTAAAGTTGACTATCTTTTTGTTGTAGACGGAAAAGTGGAACAGAAGCTGAAGTTGACACGAGTATGTTTAGCGTGGGAGATATGAGTAGAATAGAGAGATCAGGGTATCCATACAGACGTGTACAGGTGTGTATGTGTACGACGGAATGCCTGGTAGCGTGGAAGGTATTCGAAAAAATTTGGAAGATAGAAGAATTATCTGTGTTTTCTGAAATTAAGCGTTGTGGAGACTATTTGCAGGCCAGATAGATGATGTCAAACTCGGTGATTCTTCTATATCTGGGAAGCAAACATAATAACAGTTTAGGGTCCGAAGTGTAACACAGAGGAATATGGGGGAGTGTTCCGCCGGATCTGGATGTGAATGTGAGCCAGGAAGCTTGTCAAAACAAGTAGTAGTGCTGTGCTAGTGCTGCGGTAACGCTTTTTTTCCTTCTTCTGGGAGCCACGGAGCGTAGGGTAGCGTAGGGGAGACGACGAGTCGGGGAGGAACACAGGGACCGAGAAAACGGGGAGAGAAGAGGGGGTGAGAGTGGCCAGAGCCAGAGCCAGAACGGACGGGTGAAGGTACGGCAGAAGAGACCAGGAGGGGAGGAGGACAGCTCCAGGCACACACACACAGGCAGAGAGACCCTCCACGGTGGACAACAACGAGACTGCCGCAGCAGCAGCAGCCAGTGGCGGCTGCCGGCCGTTCTGACAGCCCTGCTCGCCCCCCTGTACTTGTGCTTACATCGCCCGTGCCCGAGAGCGTCGGCACGGCGAAAATAGAGCAGACGGGGCAACAAAAGGGCAAAAAAGCGAAAAGGCAAAAATGCTGAAAAAAGCCAAAAAAAACGGTGAGCCTCAACGGCGGTCGATCGGCGTAAAGACGTCCAGAACACCCGTGCACCGCCGAATCCGCAGCGGGTTTTGCGTCCCGCTTAGGTGCTAAGGCCGATAACGGCTTATCTCCACACCTCTCGCCCCGCCCTGGCTGAAACGGGAAAGGGCCTCCACACTAGAGAGAGACACCGAGATATTGTTAATGGCAGCCCTCGGGGCACTGCGAAGGCCGACCGAAGCATACAGTCACCGTGATATCAGCAGCAGCAGCAGCATTCGTAGTCGTGTAGATGAAAAGTTTCACCGTATTCCTTTCCGTTGCCGTCCTCGGGTGCCTTTTTTCTTTAGTTCACTAGCCAGCCCCCTGCTCCCCGAGCCTCCGAGGCATTGCCCAGCCACAGTTCAAACATTAGCACTAGCACTAGCACTGACCGACGCACACACCGACGCAATGACGCTTCCGGACCCAAACACCAACCCGTACATATGGGCAACCCTGATCACAAACTCGGGTTACCTCCCCGGGGTGTTGACGTTGGACTACTCCCTCAAAAAGCTCGGCTCCAGCTACCCGCTAATTGCGCTCTACACAGACAAGTTGGACCCCCAGTCCCTCCAGGCCCTCCACGACGCAAACATCCCGACTCTCCAGATCGAAAACTTATCTCCGGCCTCCAACCCGAACCTCGTCCACGATAAGCGCTTCCTGGACACTTGGTCCAAATTGTACTTCTTCAAGCTCACACAATTCAAGCGCATCGTCCAGTTGGACTCCGACATGCTCGTCCTCCAGAACATGGACGAGCTCATGACCTTGCCCCTAGGCGACACGAGCTTCGCTTCTACGCATGCCTGTGTATGCAACCCGCTTAAGAAGGCCCACTATCCGGCCTCATGGACAAGTGAAAACTGTGTCTTCACCAGGTTCAATGGCAATGACAACAGCATACATGGTCCGAGCTGCAAACTCGGACTATCCAAGTGCAATTCCGGACTCTTGATCGTCGAGCCTTCCATAGATTCCTTCAACTCCATCCTCTCCACCTTGGAGGACGGCGACGCCACCGCATCTTACATGTTCCCGGACCAGGACCTTTTGGCCGATGTCTTCCATAAAAACTGGCTTTCCCTCTCCCCCAACTACAACTGCTTGAAGACATACAAAAACTGCCATCCACAGCTCTGGAACCTCTCCAAAATAAAAAACATCCACTACATCCTATCGCCCAAGCCCTGGGACGTCGACAGGTCGTTCAATGACGAGTCTGGAACTTTCCATTTGTGGTGGGATGAAAACGACGAACGATTGAGCCTAGCAAGTGCACACTGACTCAACTCTAGCTTCCTTGTTTTGAATATACTTTTGGTTTCAATTGGGGCTTTCGACAATCTTAACGCCATCGCTTTCTCTTTGTCTCCAAACTTTACTATTATCATGTTTACATTATCGTCTTCATGCCGCTCCTCTTCTCCCTCTTTCTTCAGTTGTTTCCTTTAACTTTTCTATATTCCCCATTTCCTTACACGTCGATTTCGTTGCATCTATTCTATTATGCTTATATATAAATACTATATATATTTATAATACATAGGGTAATCATACAGAGCCTCCGTCGTTACCAGCTTTCCTTTCTTCTCGAATTACGCCATCTACAGGAAACACATCTCCGGCATGTTTTCCTGGTGAGATATGTAGCGTGCTAGCTCTGGATCTCACCTTCTCCACTACCTGGTTATCTAGCGCCAACTCAATTTCCCCATCCTGATTCTTTATCATACTTGTAGCGTCCACACTTGTCGAACGCCTGGCAGGCCTTTCACCATCCTTGTAATTACCGTTGAGTTTCTTCATCACTGGAGTTTTCCTATCATTCCCCAGCTTAGAAATGAGATCGCTGACGTCAACCCCATCAGCCAGATCAATTTCATCATTAAAGTCATCTTCACCGGCTTCTTCAAAATCCTTACCCTCCACGCCAAACAAGTTATCACTGGCTAGGGATATCTTGGCATCAGTACTTTGTGAACGCCCGTTCATAGACACCCTTCTGTTGGAATTATTATAGTTTGGTGGGTCATGCAAATCCTCTTCATCTACATGTGATAATGACTTTTTGTGATGGAAATGTTGCTGTTGAGGAATGATGCTTGCTTTGGAACCATTAACCAGCACTCCGGTCAGCGATATAGAAGAAGCTCTGCTCATAGATGTTCGTCCAGTGGGAGCTCCTGTGAATGTCTTTTCTGCAAAGGAAGACCCTTGTGACGTGGAAGGAAATGTGAACGTGTCGGTATGTGACCTGTTTGAATAAGAAGATGGGGAGAGCTGGTTATTATGTGACATGGGTAAGTAGCTCATTTGATGTTCATTAACCAAAGGAGAAGGATTGAACTTGTAGTAGAAAAACTGGTAGGTGATGACAAAATTCAAGCTCATTTGGAAAAATGCAGCAATTATGAAAATTAACCCTACATTGTCGGTACCGTAAAAAAGATAACTGATTTTTGTGAGATCTCCACCAAGCCATGACAAAAGCAAGATAACCTTGAAGTTTTCGACATGCTTTAATCTTTGAAACAATAATATCTGTGGTAACGGTAACGAGGATTCAATCATAAAGGACACTGATCCAAAAGTTATCCCTAGATATTCATTCCCATTGAAGACAATCTGAACTAGAGATAAAAATGTGACAAACCCAATAAGAAATTTCCAAAATGAAATAGGTTGTCTCCATTGCCAATAATGAAACGGTCTTATATAATGGTAGTCAAACAATCGGATCAAGCTTTTCACCAGTTGTAGAGCTATTACAAGAAGAATTTCAGTATTCACTCTCAGGCATCTTAGTATTATAACAAAGACCTCCAAAATCATAGATGATACTTCGAAAGTTTCATAGTTGTCGTGATATTCCTCGAACGTGTCTTCGATGGCTTCTCTATTTGATAGAATAAATCGGTCATATAGCTTGTCCCAATTACCATGGTAGGTTTCAAAATGAACAGCATCATCGCTCCTATACTTCAATGCTACTCTGAGCAATATAACCTGGATGAACACCATCACAAAGCATTGTCTCAATAGTGTGACTTCGAAGGGATCGTTGATGTAGTAGAAGATTCGCAATATTGAAGCCACAAGCATAGTGCCACATATATCAATCGAAAACCCCTGCGATGACTGTTTCCTTCGGATGCTCAAAACAGTCGAACCATATGAGAGCAACGGAGTGAACGAGAATATCATGTTTACTGCCGTTGACACATAAGGTAGGAATTCAGGTGAGATTACTATATATGCCATGCTTGCCCCTTTTTCCTTCTCTTTACCAATCTATATGTCTATGAGTTGAGTTATGAAGGATAGAGCACCACAGTTTCGAGCTATCCCTTGTCTGGCCTAACCCTCCAAGCAGAGAGAAATTAATCCGAGAATGAGGCGCCCTATCGAACGAAAGTATCAGATCAACATCTGAAAATGCATCCGTGTATCGTGAAAATGTTCGGCTGGTGAGAAATGAATAAACAACGTTCGCTCTCGATGTAAGGTGATATAGCCGGAGCAGCATTACGACATCGGTGGCTCATAGGAGCAAAGGGATTTAGCTTTACTCCAAAGGTTGAGCCCCACATTTTTCTTCTGTTTTCGTTTACATACATGGAGGGTGCTGTTCCCGTTCTGAGTGTCTGCCATCGAACCATAGCAGTTTTAATCGCAAGTTGATGATTTGAACATCATCCCTTTCTCTAGCCACCTTCCACGACCAGCATGTGTCATGTAGTTCTATTACGGAAAAATAATACTAATAGTAAAATAGTTCATCAATGTTGTCGTATCAATTGGATCCAGCAAACTGCCATTGTCGGGAAGAAACAACTGCCCGAAATTCATGTTCGCTCGTCTAAAAGAAGCGTTGAAAAATAATACCGCCTAAGAGAACCGTGTTTTTGATAAGCTGTTGTGCCATCATCCGAAGCGGCAGCAACGGCAGATATAGATGACGCAGCTCAGCCTTTTGGAAAAAAGGTGCTATGAATACGCTTAAGGCCTTGGCTTCATCACAAAAATTGACCAGGGCGGATATCCTACCCCTTTTTTCTAAGTTGGGTTATCCGTTACCAATAACTACGCGTAAGAATGATCTTCTTGAATCTTTGGAAGTCAACCTGGCGAAACACCATGCTCAATCGAAGAAGAATTTGAATGCAAATGGAAGAATTATAATGGCTCTGGATATGGGGTTGAAAAACATGTCAATGGCAAGGTTCTGTCTGCATAATCGGCAAAATATCCCCGAATTGTACCAGTGGTTTAAAATGGACCTTGATCCGTTGGAATGTGCATTCAATCCCATCAACTATTCCAATATAGCAATAGATTTCCTACATGATCAAATCATCAATGACACCACTATTAAGGGCAGCAATAAACAGATATCGGTCATTCTGGAGCGGCAACGGTTTAGAACAGCGGGATCATCGGCAGTTTTAGAGTCAACATTGAAAACTAACACATTGGAAGCCATGTTATGTATGGGTATCGTTAGTCACAACAGGGCAACAAATGACACTGGCATGCAAATAAGTGCTATATCGAGCCCGCCGGGGGGGATGGTTAAGTACTGGCAGCGATATTTCCCGGCCGAAGAGAAGTTGAATGAAAAGGAGAGCAAGCAATTCAGAATGGAACTGGTATTAAATTTTCTGTTGTTAGCCTTGAAACCTTTGAATCTAGACCCTAAGAAAGTAAAAGAACATGCACAAATGAATTTCCTTCTTGACCCTAAAAAAGCCAAGCCAAAGTTTTCTCTACCCGAACGACTCATACAAGGCCTTGCCACGATACTGAAAAGCCCTGAAGGAGAAAAAAGGTGGGATGCCGCTTGGAGCTTCAAGTCTCAGAGCAGGAGACTTTGGGAAATTGCTCGAATAATTAATGAAGCCAATGATGACGATTACAGAGTCCCAGATGAAGTTTGGGGGGTGAAAAAGGGTGATGATTTGGCAGATTCTCTTCTCCACGGCATTGCTCATCTCGAATACCAACAAAATCGTGAAGTATTCCAGAATCTGGTTCAAAAAGGTAAAGATATCCGATCCTTTTCATTCGCATGAGAAAAGCAATGACTTTTTTCGTAATTTCTGACTCTGTAAACTAGATATAATATATACGCAGCATATTATGGGCAGTATCTCAAATAAAGACCAGAAAAATAATGGTATAAAAGCTTTGAAATTTTTTAGAAATTATAGAGAAATGAATTATAGAAGAAGAAATATATTGTTACCGCACCAAACAAGAAAAAACATTAAATCGTACACCTTAGGCTCAATTGAGTTGATGCCCAATTGGACCAAGCAACATCGAGACATTCAGATTGATAAGTTGAACAGTATTAGTTTTGTTTGAGAGCGACAAAAGGCTTTCCCTGTGCTCTCAAGTCCTGAGCATATTTGACTAGAACATTGAATCTGCTCTTTTTGATTTCACCCGTCTTCTTTCTGAGTTCCATCATTTGGTCGTCCCAGAAATTGGCAACAAATCCTTCATTCTCGGTACCTTTGATGAGTTCGTACATGTCGTTACAGTATTGGGCATCCTTCAAGTTGCCCATGATGTGGAAAGTGGATCCATTGCCACGGGCTGCAACCTCGCGCTCGTAATCGGCGTACATGTCTTCGGTTGATGGCAATTGCAGTCTTCCAGATAGGATTCTAGCAACATATTGACCTTGAGCTTCAGCGAATGGGAAAGGAATGATGGATTTTGGCAATCCTGCGAGTATGAGAGAAGGGTCTGGAATGTAGAAAAGCTGCTTGTACAAGTAACGTAGGTGAGAGCCGTCCGTTATTAGTGACTTAGGACCGCTAATGTATGATTTGAGGAATGGAACTTCGTAAAGGTAGCCAGTACAGAATAAAATCTTGTCAATGCCCGAGACGACTTTACCGGACTGAGTTGTCACGGATCTATTGTTTTCGAAATCGTATTTCACGACACGGTCAATCTGTTCGGTCGAGTCTTCGATAACGTCCTTGAACATTGGTTCACCAACACAAGACATCACAATACCCTTGGCAACAGTCAGCAATTGTGTTGAGATATCGATACCTGAAGCAGAGTTACCGATAATCAGCACTTTTTGGTCCTTGAATTTTTCAACATCGTTGTAGTATTTGGCGTGAGATACAGATGTTGGATCCTTCTTGAACCAGTCTAGAAGCCCCTCTGCCTTTGGCACGAAAGGAGTATCAAAGTGTCCGTGGGCCAGAATGACCTTATCGTAATTTTGCGTTTCACCCGACTCTGCTGTCTTCAATTCCCATTTGTTGTTGTCTGTGTTTTTCAACAGAGATTGCACCTTAGTGTTGAAATTGAAGTTGACGAAATCTGGTATTGTCTTTTGGTAGTTCAACAAGTAATTGAGCACCTCGGATCGGTTGGGGAAAGTGTTTGAGTTTTCTGGAAGAGGATAGTCCTTGTATCTCATCATGTCTTTCACGATATTTGTCTCTGTGTGTTTGTACATTGGGGACAAGTGTGGGTCGTTGTCGGTAACTTTCAAGGCATTTTGGTTGGCCTTTGATTCGGAAAGCGAAAAAGTCACTTTCGACTTATCACCAGTGTGATTCCATAATCCACCGGCCTGGGGACGTCTTTCGTACACGTCGATTGCACTGAAGATGTTCTTTGCGTTTGGCTCTGCCGCAATCGCCTTTGCAAAGCCTAGACCCAATGGTCCAGCACCGATGATAGCAACCTTTGGAACACCACTCATGTATACAATTGATCAAAGAGGGATTATGTAAGCGTTATTTTTCCAACGCTAAAGCTTATCACCGTCAGAGAGCAGAAGCTGGATTAAGAGCAGAAAAGATGCAGAGTAAAGGGAAGAGAAGCACAGAGGAGGAATCGAAAACCCTACAAGAAGAGGAGAAAGAGTAAGAGAAAGAGTGCAAAGAAAGGCGATATGTTATATATATGAATGCCAATGAACAAAAACCAGAAAGCCAATTACTAAGACGAAGGTATTCATTCATTCCCCCTACGGAGAATGAAAAATTTTGACACCTTGTGCAGTAGGAGCATTTTTGCACACGCCGAAAAATCTTCTCCTCCTGCTATATATGGACCGTGGTTCTCTCCGCCCAAAGATCATAAGATCATCTCGAAAACATTGAGAAGACCCGCTCCGGCATGCATAGCTGAAAGGCTGACCTGGGCAGCTAAACCCGATAAAGCAGCTCTGTAGCATCCTGCAACGCTTTTCCGTGCCCGTTTTGCCTAATTCATACATCCCAAAAACGCCTGAAATCACGTGCAATTGCGACAGCACCGCCATTGCCGTTGTTTAAACGCAGGGCGCTGTGTCACGTGCAGTTGCGCGGAGGCTATCAATTTTTTTGTTTAGTGCGACAGCACAATTTGTCGTGAGTGCGGGGGAACAAGGGCGGAGGAGGGGGAGGAGAGTACTACATGAATCGGAGCCTTTGCAACTGCTTGAAGGCATCGAAAAGGAGGAAAGGAAGAATTGTAGATGGATAAACAAAGAGGAAAGGCTAGTAGCATGTCCGATACCGAGAAGCCGCGCTCTTTGAAGAGGGTGAAGCATATCATTCTGATCTTGTCCGGGAAGGGAGGAGTCGGGAAGTCGTCGGTGACGACCCAGATAGCATTGACATTGGCTGCCGCCAACCTGAAAGTCGGTGTGCTCGATATCGATCTTACCGGACCGTCGTTGCCCCGCATGTTTGGCATTGAGGAGAGCAAGATCCACCAGTCGGAGCAGGGCTGGATCCCCGTATACAGCCCTGCGTTCACGAACCAGCACGAGCTGAACCTCAAGCTCATGTCGTTGGGGTTCTTGTTGAACAACCGAGGTGACTCGATTGTGTGGCGTGGCCCGAAGAAGACGGGGATGATCCGCCAGTTCTTGCGGGACGTGGTATGGGGTGAGCTTGACTATCTCTTGATCGACACGCCGCCAGGGACCTCCGACGAGCACATTGCGATAGCCGAGGAGTTGAACAAGTGCCCCGAGCTCATCGACGGGGCTGTCATCGTGACGACGCCGCAGCTTGTGTCCGTCAACGATGTTCGGAAGGAAATCAACTTTTGCGAGAAGGCGAACTTCCGGGTGCTTGGAGTGGTGGAGAACATGTCTGGCTTTGTGTGTCCGTACTGTGCGGAGTGCACGAACATCTTCAGCAAAGGTGGCGGCGAAAAATTGGCTCAGGACTTGAGCCTCCCCTTCTTGGGAGCCATCCCCATAGACCCTGCGTTTGTAGACCTGATAGAGCGCCAGGGAGCGATCAAAAGCGAAAAGGGAGAAACGTTGGTCGAGTTATACCAGCATTCCAACATGTACCCACTATTCAAGACTGTTGTGGAACAGATCTTACATTGAAGCTGCATTGTCGTTGTCATTATCATTGTCATTGTTACTGCCACTCTATATTCTCAAATCGCACAGGAACTTATACGTAACACTATATAGATATGCGGAAATAAACTTACTGTCATCAGCAGGATTAAACTACTTGTACAATTTCCTCAACTCATCAACAAGCGAGCCGACGTGATGCTCAGTCGTAGACCTTATGGTGGAAGCGGAGTTAGCGGAACGCATGGTCACAAGCTCATCGCTGACTTTGCATGTAGCCGTTCTCTTTGGAACCAAGGCAACCGGATTGAAGCTGGTTTCTCGCTCTATATCGGGCAGCTTGTGGGATTGTACCTTTTGTATCTCTTCAAGCTCATTCTCAATATCTAAATACTGGTTCAATTTTTTCTGGGAAATCTCAGAATGGGCTAAAGAATTTGATCTATGAATTGTTTTCGATGGGTCGAAGTTATTGCCTGCTGCCGGTGACTGTAATTGTTTTGCTGCAGGCGCAGATTCGTTTTCTTGGGTGTTTGTCTTGTCGTCTTTCTTTATCTCTGGGAGTTTTGGCTGCTGAGCCTTTTCTTTCATCGCATAATTGTACAGCTTGGAGTAATGCTTTTTATTCGGGCTTTTCTCGTCGAACAATCGTTCACGTCGTGAAAAGTTCTTTTCGAGCGTCTTCAATCTCGTTAACAAAGAATTGATTCTTTTCTTTTGGACAACAGTCTCATCGAGTAGCTCGATGAAGCCGCTATCTATCTTGTTGTACTGTTGTAGCCGGTTATCTATATTTTTATTTGCCGATATTCTGAAAATTGTCTTACTGAGCCCAATTCTCATTCCTCTATTTTTCTTCTTCTTTGAATCTGCCACTCCGTCGTCCGCTTCCAGCGGCTGTGGGTTTCCAATATTTTGTACTCTGATGTTGTGCACTACATCATACACATCATTGACACGCTGCAACTTTTGTAGTAGTTCGTTTTCCACATTTGCCAACGATGATAGTTGCTCGGTTATATCATTGGTGTATGCTGCAACAGTGGTATTGATACTGTCATTGACGTTTTGAAGGTCCTGAGAGCCGGTCGGCAAACGGGCAAGGATGTTTGATAACGAAAACTGGTGTTCTGCAGGCAATTCAGTTTTAGGAGTCCTTCGTACCATTGCCTCTTCTGTGTCCTTCTTTTTTGATTTTTAGTTCCTGTGTTTGTTGTATCCCCCACCTTTTGTATAGATTTCTGTAAATTTCTTTGTTTTTTTTTCCCCTCCGACCTAAGACGTGGAATTATGCAGCAAATTGTACCTAGTTCAGGTTTGTAAATAAGTGAATAATTTTCAGGAAAGAAGATTGTGTCTGCAGTAGAGGTAATTCGGTTTATTGCCCCATTTGAATTATAGGATGAACCTTCTTATCGTTGCTACAGCGAAGAAATTTGAGATGCGCAATGCACTCCTCGCTGCAATTCGATTTTGGCAATTGCTGGTTATACTTGTTTGCATGGATATTGTTGTGGGAAACAACAGATGAGCCTAAAATTGGCCGAATATTGTGTTTGATGATAAAAGATTGACGACTGACCGTTGGGTATGGATGGGAGGAGTCTGTTTTTAAATCAAGTTCCTGCATTTATCGGCTTCACCGTTTCCGGATGTTGTGCCAATGTTTACACATTTGAAAAGCTTATCCAGCAGAACTCGGAAATCACAACCTTTATCACTTTCAGCCAGTATCTATTCATCTTCTTCTGTGTATCTCTTTATCTGAAATATACTTTGTTTTGGACGAAAAAGAAAGAGGCCGAAGAGCTTGCTGGAAGGGGAGAAAAAAGCGCCAATCACAGTTCCGGACTAAGTAATGAATTTGTTATTCCGGTCTTATCCCAGGTGCTCACAGGATATTTGGGGAACCTTGTGTTCCAGTTTGACTTATCCATGCCCACGCATATCATATTCCGATCTTCCGGTACGGCCATGACGCTGTGCCTGGGATGGGCGTTTTGGGGCAAACGCTACGGCATCGAGAAGATTGTCGGCTCGAGTCTCATTGCCATCGGCACGGTCATTTTCACGCTTGACGTGAAGAACATATCCGCAGGTGAAACGGTTACCGATGCCGGGGCTGATGGGTCTACAGGCCTGATTGGGATTGTGATGTTGCTGGCCACAACGATGATCGGTTCTTTGACCTCGCTTTTGAAGGAGCAGTGGTATCAGAACGGCAGAAAGGAGCTGGATTGGAAGGAGGTGATGTACTACAACTACCTCTACGGCACAATTATCTACGTGGTGCTGATCCCGCAGGTGGTGAGTGAGTTCCATAAGTTGCAGGTGGAGGTGACAGTCGGTGCACCCAAAACCCCGGGCGCCGGGTACACGCTGATGACGTTTGTGCTGAATTGGATCACACAATTGTGTTGTATTCTCGGAGTTAATGTGCTTGTATTTCGGATCAGCGCCTTGAGCTTGACGATTGTGCTGCTTGTCCGCCGCTTCCTCTCATTGATGCTCAGTATCTACGTTTTCGACAATCCGGTGAGCCCGCTGGGCTATCTCGGCGTGTTCTGTGTATTTGCTGGTGCAACAATCTACTCTTTTGGCAGCAAAATGGGGAAAACGGTCCTGAGAAAGAAAACGAGGGGCCTCGACGGGGAAAAAGACAAAAATCGCTAGACAGTATTACGTAACACTCTTTTTCTACAGAATGAATTTAACGCATGAAGCGAACGAGCATGAGAGAGAAGACTATGGAAGGAGAGGCAAGAGAGGGCGGTATCCACAGAGAAGAAGACAGAAATTAACCCGAATACTGCAAATGTCGTATTTTGGAAAAAGCCTAGGGAAAGCGCTGGGCGTGCACAGTTCAGTGGTGAGAAGAAACGGGGTTCGCCATGTGCAGCTGAGAAACACGCCTGCGGCCGGAAGACTCTTCTACAGCACCGGTGCAGAGAACAAGAGCAAACCTGCGGCTGCGGCAGCAGAGGAAGAAGAGGACGAGTACTACGTCGACGTGAGCGACCTTGAGAAAAGATGGCCGTCGCTGACCTTCGAGGCCCAGCAGGACATCATCAGCTACCTGAACGTTAAGCAGGAGTTTGACTGGCGGTACCTCTCGCCCGCGGAGAAGCGGGCGATCCACTACATCGCTTACGGGCCATGGGGCGCCCGGGACACGAAGGTGATGAGCGGCGCCGAGTTTGTGTTCAAGCTCATGACGAACATGCTACTCTTCAGCGTGCTTGGTTTCTCCATGCTCAACTACGCCATCGATCAGGAGAAAATCGCCGAACTGGAGCAGGCCGAACAGGGCTCCGAACAGTGAGTTCCTCGTGTATATATATATATCTCCGTAACTTACCTGTCCATACTATCAAACGAATTACCACTGATCTCCTGGCACGTGATATTCACGTGACACAATACTTTCCCATTCTTGTCCTCGTCGCGCCTGAAAAGCCGGCGATCCAGACCGGCGCGCTATTAATAGAGCGCGTGCTGCAGAGCACCGCGCAATACAGCACAACGCCCGCTGCAGGCCACAGTACAGGCCGGCAGAATATACTGGCGGGGCGTGTCGTCTCGGCGTGTTGTCTCGGCGTGTCGCTTTTCGCTATTTTCGCTTTTTTTTTTCTGGCGAGCGCTGCCTGCCGCGGACGGCCCCCTTGGCCCAGACAGACGGTTGGGATGCCTCCGCTACGCCTGCCTGTCTGCCTGCGGTTGGACCTGCCCTTCGTTCTGCTTGTTGTTGTTGTTGTTGTGGCCTTGCAGACGGCGCCAGTGGGGTCCTGTGTACCGTCTGACCCTGCTAAAAACACCTCTCTCCTGTCGACGTCCGCTCTACATCCACCGACAACGCCCACGCCCACGCCTCGTAGCGATAGACAGATACACACACAAGTTCCTGTTCTTTACGGATCCAACACTGCTGCCCAGCACAACACATCAGATACATTAGGCACAGCATACAAATAGGTGGGTATAACCAGCTTGTCCTCTACAGCACTCCTCCTTTGACCACAAGAAGAGCATCCAACCACTGCACGCCACTCGTTTACATAAAAGGCTGAACCTGCAACAGCCACCAGCACACCTCATAGCATCGTTGTCTTCTCTCTGCATTCAGCAGCAACAGTCACATACGAATACGCATACACACTTGCCCACTTTGTACTAATACAACCCTACTAATACCACACCACTGCAGCCATGCCACCAAGAAACTTGACCTCGGTGTCGCCTCACATCGGCTCCAACACAAACACAAACTCCTCTTCTAGCGATGAGAACCTCAACATGGAGGACCCCTTCAACCAGGACGCCAACGAGTATGAGTCCCAGAGCTACGACGAGTCCTCCTCGTTCAACAACTCGAACACAAACTTGAACGCAGGCACCAAGAACGGAGGCTCGTCAACCCCAGAGATAAAACAGCACCTGTTAAACTACAACTCCTCTTTTCACAACTCCTCAACTTCTTCATTGGTGAACCCCTTCTCCTCCACGAACAAGTTGAACTCCCTCTATCACGACAACTCCAAAACCACAGAATACGACCGTTACCCAAAGAGGCTGTCTGGCTCGAGAGTCAGCTCCATCCACTCCTCAAACTCGAAGGCTCCGTCTTACGTCAACAAAAGCAACTTGGACTCCGACTCCTTTTCCAACTCTAGCGACAGGTCTTCCAACCCGTTTTTGGTCGACACAGATTTCTCCCCCTTCGGCGGCTATCCGGCTTCTTCCTTTCCTCTAATGATCGACGAAAAGGAGGACGACGATTATCTACACAACCCAGACCCAATACAAGATGCCGACTATGAAAAGCACCGTATATGGTACGATTTCAAGTCTATGGACAAGAGATATTCTTTGGCTCTTCTAGGTTTGCTATTCTTCTTGTTTGGTGGTGCCGCATTGTTTGTTGTTTTACCTGCAGTCACTTACACACACGTCACCATTCATCATGATAAAAGCAATGCTAACAAAAACACAACTTCTGCAGGCTCGGGTGCAGTCATTCTTTCAGATTATGTCTACCCACAACTATCCGCCATCAGAACCGAGTTGGTCGACCCTGACACTCCAACCCAATTCCACACAAGAAAGGCAAAAGATGGCTCCCTGTGGAAATTGGCCTTTTCAGATGAGTTTGCCGCCGAAGGCCGTACTTTCTACGATGGGGATGACCAGTTCTGGTACGCCCCTGATTTCCATTATGATGCTACCAAGGATTTGGAATGGTATGACCCAGACGCTGTCACAACGAAAAATGGTACTGCCCACCTAAGAATGGATGTCTTTAAGAATCATGACTTGTACTACAGATCCGGCATGTTGCATTCATGGAACAGAATGTGTTTCAGTCAAGGTATCATGGAAGTTTCTGCTAAATTGCCAAACTATGGTAACGTGACCGGTTTGTGGCCAGGTATGTGGTCCATGGGTAACTTGGGACGTCCTGGTTATATGGCAACAACCGACGGTGTCTGGCCTTACTCTTACGATGCCTGCGATGCAGGTATTACGCCTAACCAGTCTTCTCCAGATGGTATCAACTTCTTGCCGGGCCAAAGGTTGAACTCTTGCACTTGTGAAGGTGATGAACATCCAAACAGAGGTACCGGCAGAGGTGCTCCTGAAATCGATATTATTGAAGGTGAAGTTGATACCAACATTAGAGTCGGTGTTGCCTCCCAGTCCATGCAGATTGCCCCAATGGATATCTGGTACATGCCAGACTACAAATGGATTGCTGTCCATAACAACACCATTACAACAATGAATACCTATGCAGGTGGTCCGTTCCAGCAGGCTGTTTCTGCAACCACAACCTTGAATACCACCTGGTACGAATTGGGTAATACCACGAGTCATTTCCAGAAGTATGCCTTTGAATATTTGAATGATAATGAAGATGGTTATCTAAGATGGTTTATTGGTGATAATCCAACTTTCACAGTATATGCCAACGCTTTAGCTCCAAACGGTAACATTGGATGGCGTAGAATCTCCAAGGAACCAATGTCCATGGTTGTCAACTTGGGTATCTCCCAGAACTGGGCTTATATCGATTTCCCTTCGATCAAGTTCCCAGCAACTTTCGAAATCGATTACGTTAGAGTCTATCAACCAAATGATAGTATCAGTATCACGTGTGATCCTGAAGATTATCCAACCGTCGACTACATCAATGCACATCCTAAAGCATACAATATTTGGAATTATACCTTATGGGAACAGACTGGTTACTCCACGCCGAAAAATAACTTGACCGGCTGCACTTAGGCAAATAACCAACATTAAAATCAATTCAAATCAAATTTACTAAAGTTAATTGACTTTGGATAATGCCATTCGAGACATGTTTCTTGAACATATATAAATCCTTTCTTCTTTCATCATCGGTTCTCATTTGGTTTCAGGTACTTCTTTTCTCATGCTCATTCTCATGCTCATTCTTTGCAAAACAAATAACTTCTACATTTTTCAAGTTTCATTTCATTTCATTTTCATATTTTTTCTCATCTTCGTACTTTCCCCATCATTATCCTTTTTCTATCTCATTGTGTATTCCTTCTTTTGTGTAATTAATTGCTGTTTGTAAACAACAATTTAATTTCACATATGCACGCAGAACGACATCTGGTCTGAAAGAACGAAAAACAAAAAATAGAGTTAGTCTAGTGTTTACACCTTGCATTACATCTTCGGTTTGAGTTTTCTCAGACTTAAATTGCCCATGAAAAAGCAGTCGAAACTATCGAGGATTTTCCTCTGCTTTACCACTTCAATTGCCTCTCGCAATGGCATTCCAGGCTTCTGCACTTTTTCCAATCCTTTCAAAACTTTGCTCTTACGATCATCTTTCGAAAGTTTGGTAAACTCGACCCATTTGTTATAAAGAGTCTGCCGCACAGTAAGAGGGACCTGTTTGCACAACTCCGGGTATGTGTCATCAACACAGCCCTTCGCCTTTCTCATACGCTGTCTGTTGTAATCTGTGTAGAATTTAGGCACCTTAGCGACCTCGTACGATTTCAAGCTGACCGCAAACTGTGACTCCGGAGTGTCTGCCTTGACTATGTCAATATCATCAGACAAAATGGCCCCTTCTTCGGACTCTGTAGAGCCATGTACTCGACAATACTCGTCCCAAAGAAACCTTCTTGCCCTGGAGCTTAGATTATGGCAACCACGTACCACGTAATTGGGGTTCTCTATGATATCGTTGATTTCAAGATCGTACGAAGAAAATGCATCCACTTGTAGCTCTTCCAGCGTTTGTACAAATCCAACAGCTGCAGATACAGGAACGCCTCCCTTGTTCTCTCGTGCTCGTTCAGTTTCAATTATGTTTACCAAGTTGTTGTACCGCTGAAAATACTTCAAAGTTTGGAGATCATCAGTCTCAGATACTAAAGCCGATGGGTCACTTGCACTAACCTCAAGCTCTTTGAAGTCATCATCTCCCTCACTCACCAAACCTTCTAGATCAGAAAGCCCTAATGCAAATTCGTTTTCGTCATCATCATCATCATTAACATTTTCATCACTATCTCGTTCATTTTCTTCAGCAACCTCCTCCTTCTCCGCTTGTTTCATTTCTTCACTTCGCTGTCTAGGTTCGACCACTTTTGCGGGCACGCCAAGCATCTGGCGCACCTTTTCAGATACAATCTGGTTTACTCGAACACCACGGATCATTCCAAGTAGACATATGACTAGATCTTTGATCTCTGACAACTTCTCATAAGCAATTCGCAAACTGTCATCTTCTCCAATCAACCGAGGCATTTGCCACATGGATTGACCCCCAAGCTGATCAACGTAAAACCTTTCAGCTTTTGTGGTTATGGCCATGTTCCAACGTTCAGATAGCCTTATCACGTATAAAACAGCCCCGTATAATTCATGATTGTCTTTTTTCACTCGTTTGCTGCCCGATATTTTCATAATATCTGTCATTTTATACAAATTACTCTATTGTTGCCGTTAGTTACGGTTCCTCCGTACTGTAACGTTTTTTTCTGTGGTGCATCAAAATTCATGCTTCGGTCAATCTTTCCATCACAGAATTCTTACTCGCACCATGGGTGCACTTAATAACTTAAAACTATTTACATGTTTAATACGTTCTATACAAAAGTGCTGCTTTATAAAGGTATAAAGGCCAATCACCATCAAGATTAATCAGTCCATTCGATGCAGCCCTCATCAACAGGGCTTGGATGTGATTTTCTATTCAAGACCAACTTGACCTTGTTGGTAACACCAGCCTTTTCGTTGTACTTTGTTCTGAAGTAATTCACAGTCTCCGCAAACGTCACAGGTGGCAAGTTTGAAGAGTTCTTAGAACCTTTCACATAACTTTCGATTTCGTATTGCGTAGGTAAACCCATGTGGTGGGGAGATTTGGAGAAGTTGGCAACGCTCTCTCCTAATTCAGAAAAGTTGCTAATCTTCAAGTTGTTTAATGTTTCAATCAAGTTTTCTAGGGATTCTTTGTTTTCCAACTCACTGGAAGATTGTGGGTTGTACACATCTAATGAAATTAAGTCATCAACGGTGGAAGATGGGACGTCTTTGAGAGTTGGATAATACTGGGAAGATATTATCTCGGCCTTCTTTTTAATCAACTTGTTGTTTATGAAATCATTGAAATCGTTATTACGGTAGTTGGTCATCAATTTGGATGCCAATCTTAATTCTCTTGTCAAAGACTCTTGAATGGTTGCATTTCTATTTCTTGACAACAAATTCCAGTTAAGGTTGAGAGAAATAGGAGATTTCGAGCCCAATTTTTTCACAGTCTCAATTGCAAATTCGGATCCGTCTTCCTTTAATGAGTTGATGATATCTTCGACAAACTTGTTAGTTTTTGGATTGAAACACTTTTCGATGGTGTTCAATTGCTCTGGAGTATACTTGAATTTGTGTGTTCTTGGGATCTCCTCGACGAACTCTTCAATCGCAGAGTTCACGATGGCAAACAACTGTGAGCTACTGTTGTGGTTGAAAATCTTCGTGTTTCTTCTATCCACGGATAAGTCTGGTAATTCGATTTCAGACAATCTGCTGATCAATTCTGGGAATCTGCTGGATGGTACGTAATGTGTTCCAAAGCCCATCAACAATGTGTCGTAACCAGTGAGCTCGTCACCCGTTAAAGAGAGGTAGTAACCAAGGTTTGCATCGAGCTTTGGCAACCAGTAGGAGGTACCAACATCGCTGAAAAAGCCAATGGAGGTTTCTGGCATGGCAAATCTGGTGGAGTCAGTGACCACACGGAAAGCCCCGTGGACGGACAATCCGACACCGCCGCCCATCACTATACCGTTAACTAGGGAGACGACTGGCTTGCCATAAATCGATAGCAAGTAGTTCAAATTGTACTCGTTTTGGAAAAACTCAATCGACTTTGAAGACTCATTGGCCATGTTGTTCTTTGCGCATTCGATGACATCACCGCCCGAGCAAAAGGCCTTTTCAGAGTTCGACTTGATCAGCACCAAACTTGCAGACTTGGACTTGGAGTACTCCACGAGTCTTGGAATGATTTCGGTGCACATTTCGGTGTTGAGCGCGTTGAGCTTCTTTGGTCTGTTCAACGTCACGGTTCTCATGTTTCCGAGGACGTTAAAATCAACAAGGTTCTCCTTCGAAGCTGCAGTGGCCATGGTTCTGAGTGCAGAGAATGCAGCAAGCCCCGAGTTTTTCACTGAGACCTTGGAGTATGAGAGCATTTTAAGAATTGTAACCGGACGTGTAAAATGTGTATGCAAAATGTGTTGCAGACAAGCTCGCTGATGAATGGGCAGATACGACCTGATATATTGAGTTCTCACCGTTTTCAAGCGTGCCCGTGTGTGTGTCAGGTGGGTAAATATCGAGTGGAGAAATGAAAAATTGGAACTGTGGTATCCAAACGAATTGAATCTCTCTCTTTTGCTGGACTTTCAAAGGAAAAAACCGCTAAGGGGATTGCTGAACCTGATCTGTTAAGCCTGAACCGTTGAATGTCCTCTCCTGCAACTCTATCTGTCCTTAACCCCCGCTGCTTCTGCCCGACTTCACCTCCAGATCCGTCTTTTCACTGCTGTCCACCTCCGCTTCGAGACAGACTCCCCCTAGCGCCCCCAAGCGGCCGGGTAAGTACGTTGGTGTGAATGCTTACGTCAGCCGAGGACGGTTTCTTACAAAGTGGCATGCTTTCTCCAAGTTAATGTAGCTTCCCCGATGTCAACACTTCTCCGTGCCGTGGCATCTGTGAACGCCTGACAGAAGAGTTTCCAGCATAGCAGCCGTCTTTCGTTCTTTCAATACGTATTAGTGTTTTCATGTCCGCTGCTGAAGTGAAGCACAGATTGCCACCGCTGCCACAGAGCACACAATCAGAAGCGCCTGAGTCCGATCTACAGGACACGATGTCACAGTACCACGAGTTCTTCTGGACCAACGAGAAGGATCCACACATTGCACGGAGGAAACAGATATTGAAGAAGTATCCCCACATCACGAAGTTGACCGGACACGAGCCGCTGACCAAATGGATTTCTCTCGGCGTCGTATTACTACAGTTCACAATTGCATACCTGCTCCGTAATACTTACCCGTTGTCGTGGACTTTTCTGCTCACGGCATACTGGATCGGAGGCTTTGCCAGTCAGAACTGCTTCCTCTGCATCCACGAACTCTCTCACAACCTGGGCTTCAAGAAGCCAATCTACAACAGACTCTTCTCGATCATTTCGAACCTACCCATCGGGATACCTTACTCCGCATCGTTTCAGCCATACCACCAGTTGCACCACAAGTTCCTCGGCGATGAAGTCTACGACACGGACTTGCCTACGTACTTGGAAGCCATGCTGCTCTCCAACGTCTTGGGTAAGGCCTTCTTTGCTACGTTCCAGATCTTTTTCTACGCGTTCAGACCCATGTTCATCACCTCGATCGAATTCACATCCATCCATTTGCTAAACGTCGTTGTCCAGTTCTTCGCTGACTATTTGATCATAAGGCACTGGGGCTTGTACTCTCTCTTCTATTTCTTGCTGTCTTCCTTTTTCGCAGGCTCCCTCCACCCAACTGCCGGCCACTTTGTTGCCGAACATTATGTCTTCAATCCACCTAAACTGTTCACTCCCTTTGAAACCAGACCTCCAGCTGAGACGTATTCCTACTACGGGCCTTTGAACTTTTTCACTTGGAATGTCGGTTATCACACAGAGCACCATGATTTTCCATTCATTGCATGGTCAAAGTTGCCTGTTTTAAGGAAGGAGGCACCGGAGTTTTACGATGACTTGCCACAGCACAAGAGCTGGTGCTGGGTGATTGTGGACTTTATTGTCAACTACGACGTCACCATGTATAACAGGGTCAAGAGACACACGGCAGGCCCTGCTGCCCGGAAAAATATCGACTACAACGATAACTCCAAGTAGACCTTCCAGCATCTCCACTTTGGGCCCCTGTTATATAACTTGATCCTTTTACGCATACATATATATACCAAAACCAAACCAAAAAATTGCATTCATAGAGATACGCCGTTCTACTGCGTCGTAGAAATTTCACCCTATTGGACGAAAAGTCCGCAAAGCCGCAGAGAATGATACACGAAATTCGAGGTGTTGACACGAGCGCAGGCCGGATTCATGTTGCCAGGATCTATAGATCCTGCAGCCAAAACCTGCACGACTGAAACAGCCAATTAGTAGATAGCAGACTCATGGAATCAGGGCAGTCGCTAGAATCTTTCCTTCAAGTTCTCAATGGCCAGGCGGCAGAACAACGCAAACACACGCTGTTGCTTGTCCGCCCGTCATATGAGGAGTACATCCAGACCCTAGAATCCTTATACCACTATTTACAGTACAAGCCACCTGGCAATTTAACAGAGAGTCGATTGGAGCAAGGCGTTTTGAACTATACCTACATCAAACCAGATGTGGAAGGAGAACCCATCGAAGGATACGTCGAAGTCTACACGATATACGATCCCTCTTTCAAGGACCTATCTCTCGCCAGAGAACTTCTATCCATTTTAGAGAAAGATGCCAGTGCAATTGATGTGATCGTGTTTATTGACGCTTTGAAAAATGAGCTGACCCCAATAATCAACTTCTCGATTGACGACGACTCAAAGAATGATGAAGAAATCAAGAAAAACCAGATCATCCCTGAATTACATTTTATACTAGATCCTTTCTTCAATCTGAAAAACATCAAGCACCAGTGGAACTCTTGTAACATTCTAGCTACAAATATTTCAAAATGGATTTACAAGGCGACGACGGTCTCGATAGTCGATTTCGTACAGCAGGTTCTACGCTCTTTGCTCCAGCAGTATCACTTAGATGTGGCAAGATCGAGAAAAGGGTTCTTAGCTTATTTTCCGTTTGACATAGCTGACAGTAACCAAAAGTCCAACTTCATTTGGCAGCACCTATTACTGCAGGAAAAGTCGCCAGAAGCCATACATTCGGTAGTGGACAATCCTGCTGCATCTGAAACTCTCATCAAATACAATGATATTTTTATTGATTCGAAGAAAGATACTTTCCGAAACATTATCCTACTAGATGACTCTTTCGAGTGGACGCAATGGATGGATTGGTGGAGCCGTTTGACTACTGATACGATCCAGTGATCAGACGGGTACTGCGATGACAATCAAACATCCCCGGCTTGTCGACTCTGGCTATTGGTCCGCAGTTACGTAATTTCGTTTTTCCCCTTCTTCCCCGAAAAAAACTTCCTGCTGCCCTTTCCGTTGAAGATGTGTTTGATCGAAGAAGAAGTGGACAAGGCACACGGGTTTCAACGTTCAGCCACAGTGTTCTCGGATCATAAACCGGTGCAATTTACAGTGTTGCTTGTCTTTGCATTTCTCAAGATAACTCCGCTATCGTTTCAAGCTGCATTTTGAAGTTTTATTGCTAGATCACTTTTAGGCCTCGAGAAAGAGAAACCCGGGAGCGACCGAGTCCTACAATGAGCCAGCCTTTGATGGAGAAACAAGTTGGCAGTGCTAATGGTAGCAATGACGGCGATGATGATAATAATGTACATCGTCACGTGGCTAGACTGAGTATTTCCGTCGGGGATGAATCTTTCAATGAACGCCAGAAGTTTTTATCTTCATTGCGGAGCCAACATAAACAAGAATCAAACGAGAATCTTGACAGTAGAAAAGAAACAGAAACAGAAACCGAAGAAGGAGTGGATAAAATGAGTATGAAAGTTAATAGCAGGACTGAAAGAACCAAGAAGAGGAAAGAGCTAAAGAAACTCAAAAGGAAAGAAAAAAAACTCTTGGACGACTTAAGCTCGAATTCCAGCTCTGTTGAATCACTTGCTGAATCTGCAATTGCCGAGTCAAACGAAAAAGTAACAGTACCTGCGAAAAATTTGAGAGGTTCTAAGAGAAGAAGATCTTCGGTGGCTCAAAATGTGATTGTACGGAAGAAGAAGTTCTTGGAGTCAAAACCCCAATTATTTATTTTTGGTGATAGAGAGAAAAAGGCATCAATATCATCAGTACGAGATTTGCTTTTGTATTCCCTGACAGATATGGACGTCAAGCCAAGATGGTGCAAACTAGAAAATCGAAAATCCGTTGACAAGTTTGTTATCGTATTTTTACGTGGATTGACAAACGAGGAGTTCGGGATGCCAGTGCTGAAAGACGAAACGGATCCTTTGCTAATTTCCAAATATCAGCCCAACCCAGAGCTGGACAATTTTTCCAAAATTTTCAAAGAGGTGGTGCCAATGGTTTCACCGGGCTCAAACAAATGTATATATTCTACCTATTCGTCTTTGGTCTCCTACTCTTTGTCAAAAAAGCAAAAACTAGCTATTCAGAAAGAAAACGAAAACCGGAAAATAGTTTTGCCAGATCTCTACCTAAAGTTAGAGGAGTTAACTTTCAACAACTATCCAATACACCAGGATGTAGAAGGTGCGACACAGGAGTTAATCGATATGACAGCAGACTACAAAAGTACTAAGAATTTCGATCATGAAGGGTCAAAGACTTTTGCATTAGATTGTGAAATGTGCCGATCGGAGCACAATAGGGTGTTGGCAAGAGTGTCACTAACTGATTTCGATAACAATGTCTTGGTCGACGACTTGATTATACCAACAGAGCCCATCGTAGATTATTTGACACAATGGTCGGGTATCACTGAGGAGAAAATAGCAGAAGCAGAAACAACAGTGGAAGAGATTCAAGATCGCATACTTTCGATTGTGTCCTCCAATGATACACTAATAGGTCATTCTTTAGAATCTGATTTGAACATCCTCAAAATCAAGCATCCAAAGATAGTAGACACTTCACTTTGTTATGATCATCCCCGCGGACCTCCAGCCAAGGCATCCTTGAAAATGCTAATGTCTTCCCACCTCGACACATCCATTCAAAAAGGATTCTCCGGTCACGATTCCGTCGAAGACTGCATAAGTTGTATGGAACTAGTCAAGTTAAAGCTTGCAAAAGGGTACTTATACGGCAAATCGTACAACATGGAGTCCTTGTTCAAACGAATTTCCCAAAACTACAAGCTGGTAAAGACTGCTGAAGGGGTGAAGATCCCTAAGAGTTCCGTTGTTATTGGATATTCTGCCGTTAAGAATTTTGGACACCATGAAACCCAAGTCCAATGTAGATCTGACGACGAAGTTGTCGAGCAGTTCATTGAGAAACAACCCAATCATGATCTCATTATTATGAAAATGAAAGAACTTGAATTTTTCAAAAAGTTCTCTACTAACAATACCGTGGAGAATTTAGAGTTACCTGCTACAGAAGAAGAAATGTACACAAAAGTTAATGATAGATTGAAGCGAATTTATGACAACTTATCACCAAATTCGATGTTAGTCGTGTGCTCTGAAAATGGGGACACAAGAGAAATGTTACGGTTGCAAGAGTTGTGCAAGACGTTTAAGTACAAGGTGGAAAAAGGGGAAAACAATGAAAATGTACACGTGAGAGACGACAGCTGGACAGAGGATAACTCCGAAAAGTTGGCTATAGCTACTGAAGTTGCAAAAGATAGTTTGTTCTTATGTACGCTAAAATCGGAAGACTCTGATAATACGAGAAGCTCGACGCCTGAATCTCCCGTTTCAAATGAGAACTCTCTTGCTGAATGATGGAACGAAATTATACAGATAGGGTGTAGCAACACTTGGGGAGGAAGTTAAGCCTCTGAATATAGAAGAGTAGGCTCCGAAGGGAGTTTGTGTATTGTATATATCTCATATATGATAAAATACGCGTAATGCTTTTAGCGGTGCGGGATTTGAAGATCTGTGTGAAGCGGTGTTGACATGAATGTGACTTTTCGGGAAGGCATATTTGGGGCTCTTCGATTTATAAGTTTTAACGAGCATATCAGGCCACAAACAGTACCGGAGGTTAATGGTGGTTGTTGCTTCCATTCAGCAGAGTGAAGCGGAGACAAAAATGAGGCGATCCTATGATACAATTAGAAAAGATACGAGCAGGACACAGAGGCAAACAATTAAAGAGTCTATGATAGAAGAGGACAACGTGTTTTTGGTGCCGAAAAAGGGGTCTTCAAAAGACAAAGAAAAAGATAAGGAGAACGATAAAGGAGTGCTGAAGCCACAGGGAAAGAAGTTATTGCCAAAGGACTTGCACCCAAACGAATCTATCCTAGAACAGGCTCATAATGAGAAAAACAAAAAGGTGTTTAAGAAGCGGAAAGTTGAAGAGGTGGCTACCACCGAGTCCGACAACACGACAGCCAAGAGAAGTAGGACAGGAACAGGAACGGGGACAGACGTAGGAGTGAGCACGATATCGAAAGTTTCAGATGATCAGGACATGTGTGAACCTGAGACTAAATATGCATTAACGCCCAGTGAAAACCAAGAACTATATTCATTTACCAGCAAATTTTCCGGCTTGGAAGAATCTTACAGGATTTTACAAAAGATTGGTGAAGGAACCTTCTCCAGCGTGTATTTAGCTAAGCCAGTGGCAAAAAATCTACTTCCAAAAGGAATCAAGTCAACCGTAGCATTGAAACGGATTTATGTCACGTCATCACCACAGAGAATATACAACGAATTGAAGTTGTTATACACGTTACGCGGACATAAGAATGTTGCTCCATTGTTGGATGTATTGCGTCATGAAGATCAAGTGGTTGCAGTTTTACCGTATTATGAGCATTCCGACTTTCGTGATTTTTATCGGGATCTACCATTATTTGGGATCAAAGCATATATGTTTGATTTGCTGAAGGCCCTTGAATTTATCCATTCTAAGGATATTATACACAGAGATATTAAACCAACCAATTTCTTATATGACCCATTTACCAGGAGAGGAGTTTTAGTTGATTTTGGTTTAGCGGAGATTGATATGGAGCCGATTACCAACAAATGTCCATGCTCATTTGGCGGATATACATCCAATATGGTACGTCAATTGAATGTTGACTATGCTGGACAGTTCCCGAAAAATGGGTATTTGAAGGACGACCAAAGACCTGGCCGTCGTGCCAATCGAGCAGGAACAAGGGGGTTCCGTGCTCCGGAAGTTCTGTTCAAGTGCAACAATCAATCCAAAAAGATCGATATATGGTCAGCAGGGGTTATGTTATTGACGTTATTATCACGCCGATTTCCCTTCTTCAATTCCACAGACGACATAGAAGCTATAATGGAGATCACCAATATTTTTGGGATAACTGAGATGAAGGAATGCGCATTATTTCATGGACTAGAGTTTGACTGTAACATCCCGAAGATCAAGGATAAGATAAGTTTGGAGGCCTTAATAGCGAATGCAGTGATGATGGATTGTAAAGAAGGCGATACTTTTGGAGAAGACTCTCCGGCATGGGAGTTGCTTGCTGCCATTGACAAGAAGGGCGTCATCCAGGATAGCGAAGTTGGCAGAGAGTACGCACAGGCCATTACTGTACTAAAGAAATGCATGGTGTTAAATCCTTACGAGCGCTTGGACGCCAAGGATCTTCTGAAACTGCCATTTTTTGATGAGTTTAGAGATATCCCGCAGGAATCTGGGTCCGAATAGGTTTGCTAGAGATGATAGATTATTATGCATGCATGTATAAATTATAAAGAAAAAATTTAAAAGATCCAAAAGTAAAATACCGAACCCAAGCTCTTTGGGCATAGAGAGAGATAATAAAGTCTACTTACAGGCGAAGAAAACCAGACACGTGGTTTGATCATTCTGTCTTCTTTGGAGTAGCTGTCTTCCAAAGAGCGGAGTTTGTTTGGGCTTCCTTTGCGGCGATTTCGTCGTTCACCTCTTTAAACTTTAAGTCGACAAGGGCCTGGATCTCAGGACCAGGGTGCATAGGACCAGCATGTCTGTATTCTTTCAAGAAGGCAAAGGCCTTTTCATAAGACATCGTTGACAACTTGGCGTTGAGGACGGCACGTTCTCTGAGAAGCAGTTCACGGGAGAGCACAAAGCGAGGAGAAGCATCTTCTTGTTTGGCGGCCAAAGGATGAGCCAAGCTGTCGTAACCTTCACCCTGTTCGAGCGTCAAAAAGCATTCTTTGATATAGGACAACTTGCCGCTCTTGTAGATGTTCATGATGCCTCCAAATTCGGCCATCATGAGTTTCCTTAGTGCGTCCTGGTAGCCCTGCTTAGTGACTCTCTTGACCCCGGTCCACCCGAGTCTGATGAGATCTTCTCTCTCAAGAGTCAGAGTTGGCTTTGACCAGGAATAAGGGTTGAACAAGCCTGCCCAGAGGATGAAGTAGAACATGGCGACTTTGAAGATGTGGAAGGCGAAGTAGATGCATTGGCCAATGGTGGTGACAGGTTCGTGGATATCTTTGTAGAACTTCTCAGCCTGGACGGGCTTGTCTAGAAAGTTCTTCAAGAGGAAGACGATGGCGTCGCTGACGTAGTTGGTGAGACAAATGCCTGGGGTTGGGGAAATAAAGTCCGGGAGGTCAGTGTAGAGCCATGCGAGGAAGACGGCTAGGACTGAGTAGTGGACGAGGGTCCGCTTTTTGAACACGGGGACGACCAATTGCCCCGGGAGACACCTGCTCTTGATGGGTTCGTCGAGGTTGGCGATTCTGGTAAGGTACTTGCTCTTGTCCGCCTCATACTCGTAGAGGAATCCCCCCGTTCTCGTGAGAAGTCCCGGGTAGTGGGACACGGAGAAGCCGATCGGGAGTCTGTCGTAAAAGATAGATGGGGAGAACACGACCGGAATTGAGGAGAAAATGCCGAAGAGGTCTCTAAAGGTTGTTTTGTCGGAGACCTGGAAGCAGAAGTCGTCCTCTGCGGACTGTTTCATACGGATGTAGATGTCAAACGTGTCATCCTCGAGCACAAGTCTCGGTTCTAAGGTATCCGTCATTGTAATGGGAGGGGATAATAAGTCGAGATAGTTAGACTGGGATGCTATGGCTGTATCTATCTGTCTCCTAGCAGAAGAAAGGCCATTGGCTGGAGGCAAGGGTCGAAAAGAGAGACAAATCGCCTCCGGGCCCTCTTGTGCATAAGCACCCTGGCCCCGCCGTGTCCGGTGGAGAATCCATGACGGCAAATGGGGGAGAGCGGCTGGTGCGGGGTACAGCGGAGGAGCGGGCGATTTTGGGTTTTTCCGAAGAGAAATTCCGTGTTTTAGTATAGCTCGATATAGATATAGATATTACACTTATGTACAGAATTAGGCTTGGACAACAGACAAGATGTCGGAGTCACCGGCGTCCAAAATGGACAAAACACCGACTCTGAACAACTTACCGCAGGCAGTGCCCAACTCGTTGTTACCGCCCTGGAAGTAGTAGACAGAGGTCTTGGACAACATGGCGTAGTACTCCAACTCGGACTTTCTCAAGACAGGGGTGTTGGCGGCGATGATGATCATCTTGGCCTTGTTCTGTCTGATCGACTTGATGGTCGACTTGTAGCCAAGGGTGTACTTACCGGACTTGATGGCCAAGGCCAACTTGGCGTTCATAAGGTCGGAATTCTTCTTGCTCTTTGGGGCCTGCAGAACACCAGAGGATGTACAAAGCGCAGCAGCGCTTCACACTACAGAGTTAGTATACGGGTCTCGCATAGCGCACAGCGCAAACGCCAGCAACATGCACGCAGGACACAGTTTCATGTCCACGCAACTATGCCGGCGGTGATAACAAAAGATATACTGACCATCTCTGTGTATTAAAATAGTTCACTCCGGTCTTGGGATGCCGAAGGAAGCCTTTCAAAGATGTGCCTCTGCGCACCCTTACCTCTCACACTACATAATGGCGCTGCGGCTGCTTTTATACTCCTCCCGGGGAGGCTCCGGCTGAAAAACTTTTCACCGCGGCGCTGCCGAAGACGCGCTGCCGGGGCAAGCACATGGTGAGGTGTGCGGGGTGTGAGTTGCTAGAGCGTGACCGCGCCCCAACACCCGCGCACCGCACACTGGAGCAGGCCCCGCTGATTTTTTGCGCCGGAGCGAGTGGGAAAGTGAGGGAGACTGCGAGACTGCGAGAAGGGGGAGAGAGACTGGCAGGTGAGGGTGAGGGAAACGGTGGTGCAGATATTATCGCCATAGCGGGAGAAGGAGGCTCTGTTCTTTACTTGCAGACAGAAACGGACACAGGAGAGCCAGAACAGCCAAACAGCGTTAACAACACATCCAGCAATGAAGGTCGAAGTTGACTCCTTTTCAGGCTCCAAGATCTACCCGGGCAGAGGTACCCTCTTCATCAGAGGCGACTCGAAGATTTTCAGATTCCAGTCCTCCAAGTCCTACTCCTTGTTCAAGCAGAGAAAGAACCCTAGAAGAATTGCCTGGACTGTGCTCTACAGAAAGCACCACAAGAAGGGCATCACCGAGGAGGTCTCCAAAAAGAGATCCAGAAAGGCCGTCAAGCACCAAAGAGCCATTGTCGGTGCCTCCCTCGACTTGATCAAGGAGAGAAGATCCTTGAAGCCAGAACAAAGAAAGGCCAAGAGAACCGAGGCCATCGAGGCCGCCAAGGAGAAGAAGAAGGCTGACAAGGAGAAGAGAAAGGCTGAGAAGGCCAAGCTCGTTGCTTCCGGTGCCAAGATCTCCAAGCAACAAGCCAAGGGTGCTTTCCAAAAGGTCCACGCCACCTCCCGTTAAGTAGGTTAGGTTAAAGTCAAAGTTAAAGTCAAAGCGGTGTCCCGCTCGTCGATGCTGCTTTCTCCTGGCCTGGCATCCTGCTAAGCCAGCTGCACATTGTGAACACTACCCACCCTTTTTTTAATTTAGTTTAATACAATCAAACATAATATAAAATATAAAAAAAACCATCTTTCTCCAATCACGTGTCTAGCAACGACACCGGCAGCAAAGGAGTCATCTCCCCTAATTACTTCTGTAGGACCACCCCGAACCGACCCGGGTTGGTCTCGTAGCACCGGTCCAACCTTGTGCTCGACACGTTCTTCGTCTCCGGCACTAGGTAGTGCACAAAGAAGATGCTAACAAATGTGAAAAGCGCAAACACACCTCCGAGCGCAAACCCAATCTTGCTCGTCAAGGTGGGGATTACTAACGCTATGGTAAAGCTGAAGATCCACGAACTGGACCCGCAGATGGACATGGCCTTGACCTTGATTCCGGGCGGATACAGCTCGGAGATGACAACGGCGGCAACGGGCCCCCACGTCATGCTGAACAACGCGATGAAGAGACACGAGAGCACGATGAGGAGAATCGTAATGTGGAAGCTGATCTCGCAGAAGGTGCCCACGACCGTGAACGTCGTCATCAACAACGTCAAGCTGACCGACCCGAAGATGAGCAACACCTTGCGGTCGAAGAGAGAAATCACGTAGACTGACAAGCCGGAGAAGATCAAGTTGACTACCCCGAAGATAACCGGCACTAAGTACGGCGTCTTCAACCCGACGTTCTCGAAGATCGTGATGCCGTAGAAGAAGAAGTAGTTGATCCCGGTGAACTGCTGAAACGCAAGCAAGACGACCCCGGTGAGCGTTCTTTGGAAATACTTAGGACGGCCCTTGAGGATCGACGTCGAGTACTTGCTCTCGAGATGGTGGATGTTGTTCATCTGGAAGTTATAGTCGAAAAGCTTAGCGGTGGCGTTGATGATGCATTCGTCGTCAAACGGTAGGCTGCGCAACTTGCTCAAAGACTTTTTGACCTTTTTGATTGGTTTCGACCGTTTCACCAACCAGTTGGGCGACTCCGGGACGAGCCAGATGGCGACCCCGCCGATTGCAGCGAGAAGGATCCCCTGGAGCAACGGATACTGGTACTGCGACTCATCATCCGGATAGTACCGTGTGGCGGAGAACAACATGCTCAAGGCGCCGGTGACGATACCGACAGTCGTGAAGAGCTGGTTCAAGCTCGTGAACAACCCCCGCTCCCGGATGGGTGTGATCTCGCTGATGTACATTGGACAGGTGATGGTGGTGAGCCCAATGCACACGCCGTTGAACACCCGTGCCACGAGAATGATCTCCCAGGAGGGGGCAAACAAGATCACTGTGTTCCCAAACACGTACAGCAACATTGACATGAATATCGTGCATCTCATGCCAATGACCGGGATGAGTTTTGCCGCAATACCCCCACTGGCAAACCCACCCAGACAGGACACACTCACCAACGCTCCCTTCACGATCGGGCTGAACGTCGCTGGCCCCGTTTGCACGCTGTCCCCGAACCGTGCACTCAATGCCGGAAGGTCCACCAGTCCGCCGATCGTGCCGATGTCGTACCCAAACACGAGTCCGCCCAGCGCTATCAAGATCGAGTAGCAGGTGATGGGCAAGTATGACGACACGTAGTCGTCCTCCTCGTTGAAGTTTGCCAGCTCTTGGCCTTCGTCGTCACATTTACAGTGCTTACTGCTGGCGTTATCTACGGAATTGATGCCTTTGGCGCCCTCGGTGTCTTTGTCGAGCACGTCTTTCTCGTTTACTTGTTGCTCCGAATCCTGCTCCGCAGCATGCTCCCGTTTTTGTGTCGGCAGGAGCCCGTCTAGCGGTTCCGGAGGTATCTGCACAAGACTCTCCATCGATTACTGCTCTTGTAGTTAACACCCAGCGCTGGTTCGGAACCCCAACCACTCCTCTAGCACGGCACACCAGGCATCTTTCTCCTCATATGGGGCAACCGTCCCCCAGCAGGTGGTGATCCCTCTCTCCCGTTTCCTGTCGCTCCTGCCCAACCAGCCGAGCGCCGAGCTTGTGTGCGCACAGCAGATACTGCCGGCGTGTGACCATCCCGCTGCCGGCCACACCTCTTTTCTCAGACCAATGCACTCTTCCATCCTGTCGTCACCGACCCTACCTACAGCTGTCCCCATCCACCACCTTTGTCCCCGGCGGCCCGTCCAGGGTGGCTGGGCTGCATCTGCCGGCGTATCTCCCGAAGAACTCCCCTTTTTGTCGGCGAGCTCTTTTTCCCTTTTCGCGCGTCCGCCGCCGACTCCCCCAGGAGCCCAGCGGGGCGCTGTGGGTCCTCACCGGGGCTGTTGCGGACCATATATGGCTAAGAAATGGAGGAGAATTATCTAGCTACCTATCTGTTTATCTATGTGGCCAGCCAGCAGGCTTCTCCTGAAAATAAAGGGCAATCGCAAGACCTGCCCATGCCCACGCCGTGTCGCAGGGAGTCCGAGCCCAGCAGAGCGGTTTTTCTCCGGACGGTCGCGGGCCCTCGAGGAAGAAAAGAGCAAGCACGGACGATTACGGCCCAAAGAGGCAATTCGAGGTGCTGATAAACCCAGCCATCGGGGTTGACAGCTGGGAAAGTCTTGTCGGCGCACTGTACGTTCGCCTAGCCACCGCATAAGGAAGGCCAAAATAGCAAGCACGGTGCAAGTGCCGGCGGCTTCTAGCAAGATATCCCTTTAATTAAGTGGCATGCTGGCGGGGCCGTTAAGTTTTGACAGAGTTGTTATGAGGCGCCAGGCCCTTCTCCGAATTCCAGCCTACTGCAGCTTGCAGATAAACTTTCCTGAAATCTACAAAATGGTCTAAGTTCCTCTTTTTTTCCTGCTCCCCCCTGTTTCACTTTTATGTTTGTCTGTTGGCCTCCTTCTATGTTTCTTCTTTCTGTTACCTTCTTTCTAGTCTTCTTCTTCAAATCATTCACTCTCTTCACTCACTGCATGTTATACTAAAAAGCGAAAAGCAAAACAGATCAACTAGTTCAGCACTCATTCACTCGTTCGTTCGTTAAACGCAATCCAACTTCTTACTTTCTTTAATCCCAGACAAGGATACCAACTATTTTCACTCTTTTAAAATAGAATCCCACTCTTTACTCTCTTTTTTACGCGTAATTTCCTCTCATTGCGAAAACCGAAGCAAAAACACTCTTTTACAAAATGAACTACCAAATCTTTTTGACCTTTCTAACGATGTTAGACTTTATCCTTGCTGCTCCAATTCCACTCCCTATTGCCGAACCTACCGCTCTTGCCGGAGCAAGCGATAAGACTGCACAAGTCTTCATCAATAACATGCAGGTGAATCCTGCACAAATCACCGCAGTGCACGAGCTCGAAAAAAGAGATGTGATCATCACTGATGACTACACTGCAACCACCACAACCACAGGGGATTGCTCCACCACCGTCAACGGTAACACTCCTACTGCTCCAGCCGTTGTCACTGTCGCACAAACCGTTGTTGTCGACGGCAATGGTGCTACAGTTCAAGCTAATACTCCAGCTCCAGCTCCGACCACTACTGCTGCCGCCACCACCTCTACCTCCGAGTCGGTCTATGTTACTACCTGGCCAAACGGTGAAGTCTTCTACTCGCAGTTGCCAGAAACCATGGTGAGCCCAGTTAACGTTGCTCCAACTTCTTCAACAGACAATGCTTTAACTACAGCAACAAACAATGCTCTAACCACAGCAACAAACAACGCTGCAACTACTAGTAGCACTTTTTCAAGCTCAGAGACTGAAGCTACTAGCATACAGAACACTGCCAACAGTCCTGCTCCTAACGTTCCAACAACGTCCTCGGATGCACCTGCAACCACTTCTGCTGCTTCGTCATCATCTGAAGCCCCTGAACAAGACACTACAACTGATGCACAAGTGGGTGCACAACCAACTTCCACCTCGTCTGCTTCGACATCCCCTTGTTCGACATCCTCTTTGTCCACTTCTGCTCCAAGTCCTTCCTCATCTGGTTGCTTGACGAAAGTACCACATGCAATTGTTTACTCACCTTACGATAATAACGGTTCATGCAAAGATTACTCCGCAGTTTCAAGCGATCTTCAACTGATCTACTCTAAGAATATCAATGAATTGAGAGTCTATGGTAACGATTGTAATTATTTGTCAACCGTCTTGAAGGCAGCAAAGGAGATAGGATTTAAGGTCAACCAAGGCTTCTGGATTAGCGACGCCGGTGTAGACTCCATTGACACCGCGGTAGATGATTTAATCTCCTATGTCACCTCCGGTTCTGGTGGCTATGGCTGGGAACTTTTCTCATACCTCACCATCGGTAACGAAGCCGTCAACAGTGGTTACTGTTCTGCTTCCGATTTGATCTCCAAGATTTCCGACGTCAAGGGCAAATTACAAAATGCCGGCTATACTGGTAAAGTGACCACCTCCGAACCTCCTGTTTCCTTTGAAAAGAATCCTTCCTTATGTACAAGCTCAGGAATTGACTTTGTTGGTATTAACCCACACTCATATTTTGACGTCAATTCTTCTGCTGATGAAGCCGGATCCTTTGTCTCAGGCCAAATACAAATTGTGCAGGGAGCTTGTGGAAACATGGATATAGTCGTGACTGAAACTGGGTATCCTAACCAAGGTGATACAAATGGTAAGAACGTCCCAAGCCCTGAAAACCAGCTAGCTGCAGTTCAATCTATCTTAGACAATGTCAGCGTGGATGTCACTATTTTAACAACTTTCGAAGATTTATGGAAACTTCCTGGTCCTTACAATATTGAACAACATTTCGGAATAATACAAATCCTTCCATGATGACTGTTCTTTATAATACTTTCTTTGACAAGCTTTTTCTATTTTTTTTCTTTTTCTCACGTCCACATGCATAATTCTTGTCATCACGAACAAGTTTATAAAAGACTTCTAAATGGAGACTTTATGAGATTGCTCAGGCAAGATTCTCTAGCTTGATTTTTTGCACCTGAATTTTTACAATGATCCAAGTTCAAGTTCATTCATATATTTCGTACAGTTCATTTTCGTTCATTTTTCTCATTCATATTTATATGTTTTATAATTGTATATTAAAATTCCAAAAATTTTGAAACAAAAATTTCAGCACAAGCTAAATTAAATTAACTAAGTAATGGTACAGCATGTTGTCTATGTAGTAATAGATCTATAAGTAGAAAAGATAAACATGGTTACTCAAAATTGGACAATCTTGTTCGGGAAAAACTCATCAATCAACTCCAAGTAATAAGGCTTCAGCTCCTCGATATCATAGCGCACGTCCGTTTTCGAGTACAAGTCGTAAGGGTTGAATGCTTGCACGCATTCCAACATTTCCTTGTCCTTCTCGTTCATTAAGTACTTGTAGGCGCCCTCTGAATGCCACGGATAGAACGAGTGGTACCTTATCATGGCCAATCCTTCCGGCGGAAGCGTGGCCTGCTCCTTGGCCAAATGATACATGTACTCATCGTGTCCCCAACTCAACATGACGTTGTCTAGCCCGCAATGCGGGGAGTAGAGACCATACTTAGTCCGATAGAGCGGGTTTTTCGCATCCACATTCTCCTTGAAGTAGTCATAGTAGATGATCTTCTTCGAAAACTTGCAACCGACGGGGAAGGTGTCGCCAACGACGTCCCATTGGCCCTGGGAGTCAAAGAAGTAAAGCAACTTGCCCAAATCGTGGATGAGGCCCACCAACTGGAACCATCTCGGCTTGTTGTCCTTCCGTATTGCTTCTGCCGTCTGAAGTGCGTGATCGATCTGAGATAGCTCCGTGTCCGGGTCCGACTCGTCGAGTAGCTTGTTCAACTTGATAAGGGCGTCCCATATCGTCATGCGGTCCCTCACTTTTGTCTTGAAGTTGATCCGGGCCTGTATGTTGTATGCCACCGTCTGCTTTTCATGCTGCTCCTTGTAAAACAGCTTCACCCGGTCGAATGCAAGCTCATACTGTCGGTACTGTCTGCTGCTAGACAAGGCGAGCACTGTCGACTTGGTGCGGTCTTTCCAGTGGGCAATCTCCTTCTTTTCCTCCCCTGCTCTCTCCGAAGTCTCTGCGGTATGTGCTTCTGCTCCACCGTTCTCCGTGGTGGGGCTCTCGCTACTCACTTCTGATTCGGCTTTCTCGTCAATATGCTCCAATTGCCGTATTTTGCGCTTAAGCAGATTTAATTCCTGGATGTCATCGTCTATTTTCTCCAACAGCTCGGCTTTATCGAGGTTCTGGTACTTGCTGGTGTCCAGCACCTTCGACACACGTGCAGCAGAACTTCTCAGTAGTTCGTCGGTGCCCATTTATGTCTGTCCTGGATGCCTGAATCAGCCTTTCTGGGCCAGCACAGCTGCTGAGAAGCCTGCCACAATAGCTGCCGGACTACCTTTACCTATCTCTCGTCCGAGTATCATGTCCTGGTCCGTTCTACTTTAAATTACCGAAAAAATGAAAAAATCAAATGCGAAAAAAAAAGAAGAAAAAATAAAAAATAAAAAAAATAAAAAAAATAAAAAAATTTAATCTCTTATTTGCCCGTCCTGAGCGGATGGCAGACACACGTGATAGCGTTTGCACTTTCACGTGACCTCTGAATCAGTAAGTTTTCGCCTTTTGCTTGCATGTGACAATGTCTCTCGTCCCCATATCGTAAGCTCGTAGTAGGAGCGTCTCTGGACGACAGGACTTTTTTCTTTTTTGATTATTCCGTATTTTTTTGGCTATGTAGGTGCCCTTGGAAGACGGCAAGAGGCAGAACACTAGACGGATTGGACAGATTGTGTGTTGGCTTGATCACGACATCCTTTGAAACAGCGCCGACTAGAGCAGCAGTAGAGCAGCAACAGGAAATGGGCATTGAGAACAAAGAACGCTTGGAGAAAGCAACGGCGAAATCGCCTGTGGCGGGTTCCGGCTCGGCAGAGGCAGAGAAGGGCAGAAGCAATGATCTCCAGCCTGAAACGTCCCGACAATCCGAATGTGAGCTCAAGCTCGACACACCGGCACAGACAGACTCGGCGACCAGCCAGACCAGCCAGAACGGGGTTGTGAATGAGAAGGAGCGGAAGAAACAGACGTTCATCCTCCGTACGATATGGACGTTGATTATGACGGTGCTCTTGTTTGCGACGTTGACAGCAGGACAGTTTTGGACCATTGTGGTGGTGCTGCTTATTCAGATTGCGGTGTTCAGAGAATGCATTAATATCACCACCCACAGGGCGAAGCTAGAGGACTTGAAGTACACACAACCTTTGAACTGGTGGTTCTTGGTCACCACCATCTTCTACCTCGACGGAAGAAACCTGATCAAGTACTTTTTGACAAACTTCGTTGTGTCGGACTACACCAGTGTCATTGCCATCAAGCTTGTAATGCACCACAAGTTCATCAGCTACTGCATGTATGTCACCGGCTTTGTCGGGTTCGTGGCATCGTTGCGGAAAGGCTCTCTCAAGTTCCAGTTTGCGCAGTTATGTGTCACGCACATGACTCTTTTGTTGGTGATTCTCCAGGGCCACTGTATCGTCAGCAACATTCTGCACGGGATGTTTTGGTTCATAGTGCCTGCAGGCTTGGTGGTGATCAATGACATCTTTGCCTACTTGTGTGGTATCACCTTCGGTAAGACGCAGTTGATCTCCATCTCGCCGAAGAAAACTGTGGAAGGGTTCGTCGGAGCATGGATCTGCACAACCTTCTCCTCCTTTCTTTTCACATACATTTTCTCCAACGTGAACTACTTCATCTGTCCTGTTTTCGACAACATCTACACAACCTTCTTTTCCGTCGTCGAATGCGATCCTAACCCGGTCTTCATTCCTCAGATCTACACCTTGCCAAGCTTTTTGGTCGAGATCTTCCACAGAGAATACATACAGGTGAAACCAGTCTACTTCCACACAATGATCGTTTCTATGTTTGCTTCTTTGATTGCTCCATTCGGTGGTTTCTTTGCCTCCGGCTTGAAGAGGGCCTTCAAGATCAAAGACTTTGGCCATACCATCCCGGGCCATGGTGGAATCACCGACAGAATGGATTGTCAATTCTTAATGGGCTCTTTCTCCTACTTATACTACGAAACCTTTATCTCCACCCATAACGTCAATGTTGGTAATATGCTACAATCAATAATCGTCAACTTGGAACCGCAAGAAATCATCATCTTGGTCCAGAGCTTAGTCACCTACTTATACAAAATCGGAACTATCGATGAAGCAGCTTTCCAGAAAATTACTTCTTCTCTTGCATAGACCCCTCTTCCGATTTCGCCCCCACCTCATCAATCTTCATGCCGTTTACTTAGAAGTCGTATATCTATGTATTTCCTTCTAGAAACATTGTATAAATCTAGAACCATCCAGTCACCTTCTTCTCCTTTTTTTCTTTCCTTCTAGTCTTCATTTGAACACTGCGTTCGTGTTTGTTGTGTATAAATACATTCTTTACTTGTTTAATAACTAATTTTTCTGATGGTCTGGTATCAAAAAAAAAAACACTTATTCCGCGTACTATCTGATAAACATTTGACCGAGAGGGCTCTGTAAGAATTGACACTTTCCAATTGCAAATGATCTGTTCGATCTGACAATTTTCCTCTTCGATTCAACTAAAAATACAATGACAACGACAGACTATTATTCAGAAAATGTTCCCGTTTTTGAAAATGAGCCGGAGGTACTAGAATCTTTCCCTACAGCTGATAACGGCATATATCTTGAGAACCAAACAAGCGAAGAACAAATCGATCCAGGGCTCGTGATCGAAGAAAATACCCAGGTTAAACTGAAATCATTGAGCAGTGATTTTGAAACAAAAGTAAAACAACAGCTACTTTACAACTTCACAAACAATACTGCCGCCAAGGGATTCCTAAAAAAAGTGAATAATCAATCTTCAGATGCCAGAAATAAAAATAGAATGCTGAAATTTACAATGTTAGAGAATGAATTACGCTCCCTCATGGTTGAAATAGAAACTGACGCAGAAAGTATGGATGTAACTCTGAAAAAAAAGGTAGATGGACTCATACGTGATATTGATTCTTTCAAATTGGGGAAACCAGACACATTTTTGGGTTACTGGGAAGAAAAACTTTACGAAACGGCGGCCAAAGAAAACGTTGGCATCAAAGACGAAAAAGCCAGCAATGCAATAGACAGAAAAGAAGAAAAAAATGAAGTGAAACATAATTATAAAAGCAAAACAGATGATTCGGATTCAATATTCTTAGAATTGGAGTCGAGAATATCAAAACTTGAGGATAGCTTAGGATACGAGTCATCTCAAGGTATTACACCATCAATACAAGACACGATAGAAGACTTGTACACGAGAGTGAACTTAATTTTAGATGGTGGGGAAAATTTAAGTTCCGTGGAAACTGAAGTGCTCAGGCTTATCAGCAACTGTGAAACTTACATAAAAGACTCAAAAAGAATCAGAGATAAGTCCGAAATTGTTCCTTTGACCGATAGAAAACTATGCCTCCTATACGATAAAGTGAAAGCATTACCAGACTTTGCGTCTTTATTGGGAAAAATAGTGGACCGGTTCAACTCTTTGAATGATCTAATTGTAGGAACCGCAAACAGTGTGAATTTCTTGCAAGGATTGGAAAAAGAGCTTTGCACGATGGAAAATCGATTGGATGAATGGGATGATAGGATAGACCTTTTCAACTCTCAATTGGCCCAAGATAAAAGGCAATTCGATAAGACAGCAAAAAATTTAGCTCAGTACACTATCAAGAATTGAAATTAAGAAAAACATTATATACCACACTATATCCGAATTCATTTCGTGAAGATGGAAACAACGTCTTGATCGTGTACCTTGTGATTCAACCCACACTTTTGTGGCGCATTTCCAAACTTGGATGAGGAACCCCATACCAAGGCGTATTTGAACTGGAACTTAAAGTCCCGGTGAATGGAGTTACATACATCCTCAATTGAAGAGTCGTGTCTCACAACCATCGGCTCCTTAAAATCAGGTGCAGTTCCCCTTCTCTTTGTGTATAATCTTAAAAGATCTAACCTGTACCACACCTCGTCGACAACATCTTGGATTCCCAAATCTAGTTCGCAAGACATCACAACTGTATTTGGCTCTCTTGCAATTCTGTCAACCTCCTCAAGGGAAACTGAATCAACCTTGTTGTACACATATAGACATGGTGTATAAACAACGTGTTGCTCATTTATAACGTCAATCAAATCATCAACTGTAATGTTCTCATCCCTAACCATCACATCGGCATTGTGGACTTTATAATCTTTGAGAATTGATGTCACTAGCTTTTCATCAATATACTTAGGGGGTGTCAGACAATTCAATTTAATTCCTCCGGTTTTCTTTATCTTGATACTCATATTAGGCTTCTCTTTGTTTAAACGAATACCAATAGCTTCCAATTCTCTTTCCAGGTGCTCACGCTGTTGATGGGATTTTGTGGCATCAAGGATGATAATAATTAGGTCCGCAGTTTTGGCTGTCGCAACAACTTGTCTACCTCTACCCCTACCTTCACTTGCACCTCTTATAATACCAGGTAAATCCACAATTTGAATCTCTGCACCTTCATATTCCAAAACACCTGGAACTGATGTAAGAGTTGTGAATTCGTATGCGGCAGCCTCAGATTTCGTCTTGGTAACCTTTGATAAAAAGGATGATTTACCGACAGAAGGATAACCAATCAAACAAACACGAGCATCACCACTTTTCTGTACTTCAAACCCTTGCCCTTTGCCTCCTCCACTTCCTGCTTCGGGTTCGAGTAACATTCTCCTGTACTTTGCAAGCTTACCTTTCAAAAGACCCAAATGGTACTCTGTGGCCTTGTTTTTTTGAGTCCGTGCCATCTCATCCTGTATTTCTTTGATCTTCCCTACAATGTCCACCATTTTGTTTGTTTCTTTAGTATCTATGTGGTGTATTTTGCTTCTATTCTATGCTTTTTGTGTAAAGTAAATTTTCAGCAAACCTCTTTTCTTTGTATCGAAAAAGGGACAGATATTTTTCAACCGACGGGAGAAGTTCGCTACATTTTTTAAGCATACATGAAGGACTTGATGCACCTTTTTTTATACGGAACTGGTTTTACATAATTATATACTCAGCCCTTTCAGATCTTGAGGCTTTCCATTTTCTTGTTCAAAGATGCCACTCTATTTGGAGTCTTGTTCAACTGGTTTTCATCAGCTAGGTACAGGCGCAACCTCTCATCTTTCACCTGTAATAGGGGCATTTGATCATTTGCTTGCAAAGTGCATAGTCTTATCAAATATTCTAGTAAAGACAAAGGGGAACTGTTTCCTACTGCGATATTAGTCTTCGCCTTATCTGTTGCCTTTGCTTCTATGTGCTGTTTGGCTTCAGTAACACTTTTTTTTTCGTCCTCCTCTTCCTCCTCTTCATTGTCATCATCACTGTCCGTTTCATTCGTGCTTAATTCGTAGTCACCCACAGCAATCCATTCAATTCCTCCATCGTCATGCTGTTTCTCTTCGGCACCATTCAAAGTCTCATTATCTAACTCTTCTGAAGTGGTCTTCTTTGTCTTCAGAACCAACACTGGCGAAGATCTATCTTCAAGCTTTAAAAGTCTCCCGGATGCACTAAAAAAGAGCTTGCTGATTTGACGTATATCGTACAGCTTACACTCTGGTTTTTCCTCTTCCTCGTGGTATCTTTCGTCATCGAAGTCTTCCAGTATCCTTAGTTTGTAACAGTATTCTAACTCAACGTTTGGAACCCTAATAACCTGGAACTTGGACCGAGCGTACTTTTCTCTCCATATAATTTGATGCTCACCGTTGGAAGCGGCAGTGTGATTATAATATATGTTGTAGAATGTCAAGGAAAATTCCGGACCGACGTTAATCTCTTGCTTGGCTTTGTGTTTGTCAAACTCTTCGTTTGACTGATTCACTATAACCGTCGAATTTAGTAGCCGTCCGGGAGATACGTAATCTTGAAAATTATTTATAGTGGATGTACCATAAGTAGTCAACACCAAATTTAAAATAGGAATTATGTTGTCAATTTTCTCAACCAGATCATCGATAGTTTTATCTACAACTCTGAGAAATTCCGAACTTATCTTTCTTTTTTTCAAGTCGGCTGTTAAGAACTCTATATCCTTGGAAAAGTTGTCAATATCTTCCTTCAAATAATCAGCTAATTTTAACACATAACTTAAATTAGAGTTGCCTTTTGCAGCCATCAATCTTAAAACTTCAATTGAGTAGGTGACAGTTTCTACTTTGCTTTCTAACTGGTTCCTTTTTCTATCCAATTTCTTCTTTTGCTGCTCCGGAACATGGTCCATTAACGTAGAGACTGATTTGATCACGTATGTTGACGCAACCTGCACTCCTGATCTGACGGCAAAAGTAACAAGCGTACTTCCCGCCTTCGAAAGTAGTTGGTCCATCCTCGTTAATTTGGTGGTGTCTGTACTGAATGCTCTCACAAACCCATATTCTAGTTAAGTGCCTTTGAAGTGATCCAAGTTAATTTTGTGTCAAATCTCCTTTCCGCGGCGCTCAAATGGTTGCAGGAGTATTTTCGGAGTAGTAGCGATAATGAAATACGGGCTCTCTTCTACATATTAGTATTGATTCAGCCTTTATCCTGAATCCTACTTTAGTATATACATCTAGAATGGTAAATAATATACATGGGACAAATGATACATACTAGCTATACAAGCTGTCAGAATCTATTTCTGAATGATTTCTTTTTTGGCTTAGATTTGAACTATTTTTCTTTCCCTTCCACTTGGCATTGATCTGGTCGGCAGTTTCCAGACGGTTTCTTTTTTCATATTTTATGTAACTGTTCATTGCTTGACCTATTCCATCACCCAAGTTGACACAGATTTTACCCGAACGTCCTTTGGTATCTTTTTCCTCCGTTAACTTCTTCATGAAATCTACTATAGTTGACTTGACTTTGTAGTCGTTCCAAAGACCATCAACCACTTTGTTAACATTGAAAGTACGTGTTGGACCAGTAGTCCATTTTACAAGAGCTTCGTCAAAGCCACAATCGTAAAGCACTAATGGTATATCGTGAGCCATCTTGTACACGGGTCTAGAGGGATAAAGATCAACATTCAAAAGTTCCTTTACAATGTTGGGCTCTTCATATCTTTGAGCAACCGTCAAAAGCACCGCAATCATACATCTAACTTGGTGCCATAGAAATGCAGTTCCCTTTAAGTTGAAAACGTAAAGGTTCTCATTTCCTGGAAGCTTGTCTATCTGAGAACATAGAATAGTTCGCTTGAAATTGTAAATCTGTTTCGAAGCATCAATCTTGCAAAAGTTTCTAAAGTCATTCTCACCCAAGAAATGCCCAGCAGCACGGTTCATTGCCTCAATGTCCAGCCCTTCACCGTTGAAGATGTACTTGTAATATCTATAAGTACAGCTAAACCTGGCATCAAAATCTGGCGGAGGTCTCAAGCAGATGCTGTGTATTCTGATATCATCAGGAAGTGACTGGTTTAATGTTTTGATGTAATCGATTTCTTTGGTATCATTTACACTGTCTTTAAGCTCTTCTTCAGACAACTTGGATCTGACCTTCAATGATATTACTTGGTTCATTGCACTGACTCCCTTGTCTGTTCTTCCACATCGGCTGAACTCGCATTCACCTTGATCTGGGGATCCGATTAGCTTTACTTTGTATAATGCCTCCATTATTTTAGCTTCCACGGTTGGTAGATTGGTCACCTCGCCTTGTAATGCAAGACCTTGATAGTCCCACCCAAGATATGCAAATCTAAGAGCTATTTTTCGTGTTGAGTACTTTGAGAAGTCAAATTGTTTTTGTTTCTTATGTTTTTTGGGTAAGAGATTGTCTGAAGTTTGTGTTTCCCCAGGTTTGACGGCGGTCTCTAATACCAGATTTGGCCGTCCTTCAAGTTCAAGAACTCTTTTGAGTAATTGTTTTTTCGACCAGTTTGTGTAATCTATTAGATTACTTTCTCCTTCATTTTGAGCTGACATGTTCCTCACTCCTATCAATTTCCACAGCTGTTTAGCTCGCATAATGCGCTGCCAACGTTGCATTTCCCCTTGTCTAGCATTGTAGCCTTGTACTATCGATGAAGAATAGCACTGTTGAGATGTATATTGGAGATGAAATTTTTTTACGTCGGTGCACAGAAGGATTCCAAAAAAGGAAATTTAAGTTATTCATGAAAAAAAATATGGATACCTCGATAATAATTATCAGTATGCTTTCATTAGTTGAAAACTAGTTAAGTAAATACATCTCTTGAGTCATCGAATAGTAGAAAGAAAATGGAGGCAGAAAAAACATCAGTGGCATGGGACTCTCTTCCATATCAGATCCAGCCGTGGCTTCGTGATGCAATGGTGTCTCTTGGATTCAATACAATGACTCCAGTGCAAGCGTCTACTATTCCACTTCTCTCGCAACATAAGGATGTTGTGGTGGAGGCCGTTACCGGATCAGGGAAAACCCTTGCTTTTGTTATTCCAGTTTTAGAGAAAGTCGCAAAAGCTTTGGCTGAAGGTGAGTTCAAAAAGGGTTTTTTTGGGGCGGTCATTATATCACCAACAAGGGAACTTGCAAACCAAATAGATACAGTTGTTCAGTCTATTTTGAACCTACAACCAGAAGATCAACACCAAATTAAGTCACAGCTTTTGGTGGGTTCTATTCAGTCATTGAGAGAAGATTTGAGTTCGTTCATGGCAAACAAGCCTCAGATTCTAATTGGCACACCTGGCCGAGTATTAGATTTTCTTTCAAACAACTCAGTTAGAACAAACAAGTGTGAAATATTAATTTTAGACGAGGCAGATAAGCTGCTAGATATTGGTTTTCTCAATGATACCCAATCAATTGTTAGATTATTACCAACACAGAGAAGAACCGGATTATTTTCGGCCACTATATCTGGAGCTGGTAATGATATCTTCAAAACAGGGATGACAAATCCAGTCAAGGTTACCGTGAAATCAGCATCTATCAAGACGAATACAGCACCTGAAAGTCTTAACCTAGTTTATATGGTCGTAGATCCGGAAATTAAACTAAAATTGTTAATGGAAATGATCAAAAAGTATAGATACAAGAAAGTGATTGTTTATTTTCCAACAAACTTTGCAGTCACTTTTTTCTATTCTTTATTCACAGAATTGATTTATAACTCAAGTGATATATCAGAAGGTGAGATTGAGGTATATTCTCTTCACGGAAAACTTGAAGCCAAACCAAGAATTAAAGCGTTGAGTAAATTTACCGAATCATTGGCTTCAAAAGCAGTTCTCTTCACCACAGATGTTTCCGCCAGAGGCTTAGATATACCTGATGTGGATCTAGTGATCCAACTTGATCTTCCAACGGATCCAGATGTGTTTTTACATAGATGTGGAAGGACAGGACGGGCAAATAAAATTGGAACTGCAATCACAATGTTCAACGAAGGTAGAGAGGAAGAATACGTCAATTTTTTGAGTGTCAAAAATATCAATCTCAAACTTATAGATACCCCAAAGTTAAAGCCTGAAGATAGCAGATTTTATGATGATGAAATGAAAAAATGGATGTTAAAGGACCGACTAATTTACGATAACGCTATCAGATGTTATGTTGCCTTTGTAAGATACTACTCTAAACATGTTGCATCTTCCATTTTCAGACTTTCAGAGCTTGATTATCTTAAATTGGCTAAACTTCATGGTCTTAAGAGGTTCCCGAAAATGCCCGAAAATAAATACATATCTGATTTCCCAGAAGATGGTTGGTTTGACAAAACTATTGATTTTGATCAATATGCTTACAAAGATTATGCAAAAGAGGCTGCACGGCTTGCTGAGCTGAAAACTGAAAAAAGGAAACAGGAAAGGAAAGAAAAGTCATTGAAGAGGCAAGAGCTAAAAGAGAAAAATATTTCTTGGAGTAAGAAAGTTGATTTGAAGGAAACGAAGCAGGAGAGACGAGAAAGAGTGATGAAGAGAAGAGAAGCAGTGGAAGCCGAAATGAAGAGACAGAGACAGGAAGGCGATGATGAGGATGAGGAGGTTGAAGTCGATTGGAAAGACATGGTTCGTGCTAACAAGAAGCAGAAGAATGTTAAGAAAGAAAGTAAAGGATTTTTTGACGATTTGTAATTTTAGGCTTTCTCTACTACATCTGAATATAGAGCTGAGGGTATATACCGGTATTACTGTATAACTTCTCCTAATGTAATATTCCTATCCACTTCTAGAGCGTGCTTCCAAAACTTTGAAAGATGACGGGTACCAGAGTCACAAGCAATTATCACGATTTTAGAGCCCTTTTTTGCAGTTTTGGCAATCTTAACTGCAGCCACGGCGTTGATGCTACTACTCGATCCAACAAACAATCCATCATTTGAGCTCAAAAATCTTGCCATACGGACAGCCTGCTCATCTGTAACACGGACGGCATCATCAATGCAATGCTCTCCCTGAAGAAAGTTGTGGGTGACTCTGTTTAGTCCAATACCTTCTATTATTGTATCAACTTGATGTCTTCTTCTCGTTCCTTCTTTCTCTACACCATCGTACATTACTCCGTACTTGACACGATTATACATCCCGGACCCTTGAGGATCTGCAAGAACGACTTTTATTTTGTTGGAAACTGTTCGGAAAAATCTTGAACAGCCTGCAATAGTACCACCGGTTCCTGATCCGGTGACGAAATAGTCAATATCATGGTCCATTTGTTCCCATATTTCAGGACCAGTTGCAGCATAGTGTGCTCTCCAATTATTATCATTTTCGAACTGGTCAGCAAAAACACCATTCGATGCCGTGGTTTTATCATTTTTGAGCTGCAGTGCTCCTTTCCTAGCCGCATTGACATATTGATTTGGGTCTACGATGGATGCGGGCTTGACTTTCTCGATTTCGGCGCCGTAACTCTCTAACAACTGAAGCTTTTCGTTGGAAGTATCATCTGGAAGACATATGTGAGCGGTATATCCCAAAGCGTTACAGAGCATAGCAAAAGATATTCCAGTGGATCCTGAAGTTCCTTCAAATAAGACATCACCTCTTCCTGGAACCAGTTCGCCTATATTTTCAAAGTGTCTAATGACAGACAAGGCGACCCTGTCCTTGGCCGATCCCCCCGGGTTCGCCATTTCCAGCTTGGCATAGATTTCACACCCTGTCTGTTTGGAAAGGGAAGCTATGTGTACCATTGGTGTATTTCCAATTAGATCCGCAACATTTTTCTTCTTTTTGGAAGTGTCCTTTTGCGGGGAAGAGTTGACTATTGTATAAGTGACGTAGGAACTACCGATGATTAGTGCCAGTGCGTACAACACTGATTTCGCAGACATTTTTAGCCTGTGTAGAACGTTGATCTCGTCCAAACAACTCAAATTGGTGGCTTAAAATATATGGTCAAAGGAGGAAGGTGAAAATTCATGTCCGAGTAAGTGATACTTACTATACGAAGGCCGCCGATACGAGCGAGCTGTTCCTGTTGGAGATTTTCCAGAGTTTTAAGTGTGCACTTTGACCACCATTACGTGTGTGGGTTTTTGGTGCTTTCCACGTGGAAGTTGTGGTTTAGCATCATAGAAGGTGAATACGATGGATTGTGTTGAGCAGGTATACGAAACATTCCTGAAAAATGATGCTGTGGTGGTGTTCAAGGCGTTCACAAACAGGTATATTCTAAGTCCGTTTTCGAAGACCGAGTTCACATCACATTTGATCGAAAGCAGTTCGTCGAGGTTCGTTACAGCATTGTTGATATACGGCGGCCTGTTACTTGCAGTCTATGAAATTGTGTTACATACGGGGGTGGCGTTGAACCTGTGGAGAAACCCAGCCGACGAGGTGTTCAAGGAAATACCGGTGCACTGTGCGCATATGTATGTGTCAATCAACCTGTTGAGGGAGGCCGACGACGAGAAGAAAGAGAAGGAGGGAGAAGAAGCGGGGAAGCCTAGTTATCTTCTCAAGTACCCTATTGTGTACCATTTTGAGTTTAGTCCTGATGAATATTCACACGAGGAATACGGCACGGATCTGAAGTTCATCAGAGGGAAAGTGCACCAGTGGTTTTTGACGTCCGAGGTTTACCACCACCATAAGAAAGATATCGAGGACGTGCAAACCGAGGACCTTGATTTTTACGACAAGAAGGGGAAACTGCTGCAGGGGGAAGAGCAATACCTCTGCCACTTGGGGGTGGACACTGGAGACACTATATACTGCGTGATACGTTACTAGTTTAGAACTCTAATTTGGTCTATCGCTCGATTTGTGGTCGCCATGGTGGTGATGGTGATGGTGGTGGTGGCTGCTGTGTCTATGCTTGCCCTTCATTTCTGTCTCTCTTTTTTTGTATTTGTCGATCTTCCGCTGCTTTTCCATGAGCTCTTTGCGTTTCAGTTGTTGCAGTTTTATGGCGTACAGAGGGTCGGTCTTGGAAAGTGGTGTTGTTTCGGCCTTTTCAGGCCTAGCTGCACTGTTATCGCCCGTTTTGAGCACCTTGTCGAGTTTAGAGGTGGCGGTTTTGACATTCTTGCTGTTGAAGGCGCCCTCCTGTATTCGGGTCCGGCCTAGGAGGATGTCCTGGTCAACCTTTGACGAGGAGTCTGCCTCGGAGGAAATCGGTGAATGGTACATCCAGTCTGTCTTTGTGTCCTTTTTCGCCGGCTTGGTCTTGTCAACGAGGGAGAGGAGGTCTTCCTTCTCCTTGTTCTCCTGGAGTTTTGCCTGATACTGCTTGTTTCTTTTGTACTCCTCATAGATCTCGTGCTCTTTCTCCCAGATCTTTTTTCTGTTTTTCAGGAGTTTCGGGTTCCATGACTTCTTCAGGTTTAGGTCTGACGGCATCGTGAGTGTGTGGGGTGTAACAGAACTGAACAAAGTAAGGTTTTTTACATAGACAGCTGTCAGGAGACTGGAAATAAATGAATTACGCTTTTGGTTTATCTTTTCTCCTTTTTTTTCATGCGGCGACGAGGAGGTTGACGCCATGAGTAGCGGAAGTGGATAAGGGGAATGGGAATAATACTTTATAAAAGGGGTATGCCAAAGCACACCGTCACATACGTAGAAGTATATATAACCGACCCTGGGCTTTGTCGGAAAAGAGGGCGATCAGAAACCGTGGATCTTGATGTTCTTCTTCTTCAAGCCGAGGGTCTGGACCATAAACTCCATGATCTTCAAACGCTGGTCACCCTGCAACTGGATGACCTCTCCAAGCTCGTCGTCCTTGACGATGTTTCCGTTGCATGCGAACTCTTTCTTGATGACCTTGAGGATCTTCTTAGAGTCGTATTCCGCTGGAAGACCTTGGACCGTGGTCAAAGTCTTTCTACCATTTCTCTGTTGGATACGGATGTGAATGTAGTTGGTTAATTCAGTTTCATCATCGCCAGTGTCGGCAAAGGGATCTGTGAAACATGGTATGCACGAAGTGCAGGTGTGTTAGTACTCAATCGTCAAAAAACGATGTCAAAATCCGACCTTCTTTTGCAGGAAAAAAAAAAGAGAAAAAAGTCGGTAGGAGGCTCAACGTACCAAAGGACTTGAGGTTCTCGATATTACTCATATAATGTGGACAGTACGCAGAACAGACGGTGGTGGTGGGGACAGCGACAAACCTTTGCGGATATCCCGGGGCAGAAGAAGCTCCTCCCTTTTGCTGACCACAGACGGGCCGTTTGTCTTGTGCCGTGACGTTCTGCTGGCTTGTCGGGCTCACCATTTTTCGCAGGGCGTTTGCGGCGATCGGCGCCGGCGGGCTCGTTTTGCCGTTTAGGCGCTGCGAGGGGAAGACCGGGAGAGTGGTGGAGGGTGGAATGTTGTCGAAGTAGCCAGCAGAAGATGAGCAGCAGGAGCATGGAGACTGGGGCCAGGGGAGCGATAGGGAGGGTCCTGTAGGGCATTGACGATTCAGAAGAAAGCGGCGGGACAGCAGAGATGTTTGGCACCATGCGACGCACGGAAGACATTTCTACAAGCATCAAGAAAGCGTGTACGCCCGAAGACACTGCGCCGAAGCGGAAACACGTCAGAGCTTGCATCGTGTACACGTGGGAGCGGAAGAGCTCGAAGGAGTTCTGGGAGAGCATGAAGGTGCTGCCACTGAAGGAGAATGACGTGGCGTTGTTCAAGGCATTGACGCTCATTCACAAGGTGTTGCAGGAAGGACATCCGTCGTGCTTGATTGGCGGGTTCAAGAACATGGACTGGATCTCCAGCTTGGGCCACAGCCAGAGCCTTGACAGACGGTATCAGGTCTTGATTCCGGAGTACGTGGACTACTTGTTGCTCAAGTTGCGTTTTCACCACAACCACCGCGGCTTTAATGGGACATTTGAGTACGAGGAGTACACGTCGTTACGGTCTGTCTCCGACCCGAATGAGGGGTTCGACGCAGTTTACGATTTGCAGCTCTTGCAGGAAGCTTTGGACCACCTTGGCAGAGACATCTTGGAACCGGCGAGAAAGAACATATCTGAGGCGATTACTAGCGCGTTGGTGCCGATTGTTTCTGAAACATATGGAATTTATAAGTTCTTGATTTCGATGCTAAGAGGGCTATACCGAAGCTCTGATTCTGTTGAAGCTTTGGAACCATTGAGGGCCAAATTTGATGAGCAACATGATAGGTTGT